>LPNX010621325.1:193481-368997 GCA_001517045.1 Pseudotsuga menziesii
CAACGGGCTATAGTTTCGATACTCTCAATTCTCTCTTCCGCTTTCAATGTCTCAATGGTTCCTTATATAGCTTTTCAAAGTGATACTGAAAGGTCGAATCCGTGTGATCTCAAGGCATATGGAAGGCCAGGAGTCATATGAGTCAGATCCAAGTCAAGGAATGCTCCAACAGTTTTGGATTATGCACACATCCCGATGTATGCGACTATAGAGGGAATATCCGCGTATGTACGCGGTTATCGGGGAAAAGGCCGCGTATATCACTTTTCTAATGTTTTTAGGGATGGTCAATGATACATCAAAAGACAACAAATGGTACATAGGGGATAATGAGTCTACAGCAGGACAGGGGAAGGCCATACAATGTGTGATTCACCTAGTGTGGTGCGCTATAACAGAGGGTAGTGCTGCTACGACAGATACTGATTTTGTTGGTATTGCGGCTGAGGATATTGCAGTTGTTGAAATTGTGCTGATGGATATTGAGTAGGATGGTACTGAGCTTGCACTCGTTCAGCTTGCATTTGCTCATCATTCTTCATCAAGTAGGTAACCATCATCTTCTCTTACAATAGTTGAAATACTTTGCAATCTTTCTCATCATGTCCTACAGATTATACAAAATTTACAATACAAGCTAGCTGGTGTACTTACAATCTTATGTAAATACAAACATTTTTCCGACTGATGGCCTTTAGTTTGACATATTCTACACCAAGGCATCCCTTGGGTGTTTATCGGGTTTGGCGCTCTTGTTGTGACATAGTTCATAAGTGCTGGACAATTATCTTTGTGGTGTCCATCTGCTTTACATCTTGTACACCATAACTCTTCTTGAACTTCTTTTCCTTTCTTGATGTCCTGGAGCTGCACTGCAAGATTAGTTAGTTTCGACTGAATCTACATCATTCCTGTGTCGATTTCTCTAATTAACGAGGATTATATCTTCATGGTTATTTCTAGAGCTTCTATCTATGACACAATCGTCTGTTGTATCAATGGAACCCAGATGTGCAGCAACAAAGCGACATTGAACCATTCCTTGTGTTGTACATCTAACATCTTGAAGCTTACTTTAGCCATTAATGTGTTGAATCTCTGGTCAAAGTCCCAGATAGACTCTATAGGTATTTTCTTGATTTCTTTAATCTCTGTAATGCATTGTGACTCAGACTTCGGCTTTCTAAAATCATCTACCATTTTGATTCGAATCTGGTCGAGCATTTTCTACGCAACTCCTACTGGCACTATAGAAAACTTCATGTACCATTCTAGCACATGACCTCGGAGAGTCATGACCATCTATTCTTTCTTTATGTCCTGATCTTGGACCTGTCGCATAGTCCATATGGCTTCACAGAGAAACCAATGTTGCTTTGGGTCTTCCAACCCATTCCAATTGAATATTGGCAACTTAATGGCTGTTCCAACTATTATGTTGACTCCTGATACACTTGGGAATTATGTTGACTCCTGATACACTTTTCCTTCAGATATCTTCTGATATTTTTCTTCTTCATCACAAGCGCCTTCATCCGAGTGTGACTCAAGTTCGTAGTCTCCTCCTCTAGTATTACTACAACTTCCTCTTCCCGTGACAATTTTTCTTCTCTTTCCTGACCTAAATTTTCTTCCACTTCTTAAATATCAGCCTCTATTTCAGTTCGAGTATTTTTATAGAACATTTCACCCTATTTTGGGGCATTTTTCACACAATTTTCCTGCAACATATCCACCTTTATGTGCACAACTTTCAACTGTCACATTCGTAAGATTCCTTTCTCACATACGAGCATCTTCATCCAAGTTTTCAAGGACGACAAATATATTCCACGGGGTCCTTGGAAAATTTCTCACTCCGCCTCACTATATGAGGTTATTGTGTCGATGGAAATCTCACTAATATATCCTTGCAAAATGCAATCAACCCAAAATTCAACAACCCTCGACACAGGGTTGCTTACACTTTTCAATCACTGAATCAACTGAGGATTCCACTCCTTCGGTTCTCCTCCTTGAAAGTTGCTTTGTTGGGTTTCCAACTTCGATAACCATTCATGTAACACAATAGGGAATTCAGAAAAGAAAATTTCATGAATATCCGTATACAAATATCGACCCAACCACTATGTTTGGTTCCATTGAGATCCCTTACTCTCTTCCCGTGCAAACTCTAATGCCTTGAAATCCACCCAATCTTGGATTTTCACCTTCGTCGGATACCACAACATATCCCTCACCAAAATGGTTTACGCTCCCCACAACAAAACCATTTGTTGGTGTTGGTCCTATCCTCAACCTAGGTTCAATCCCTTCCCTTGCGTGCAACAAAGCCCAAGGGTGAAAACACAAAGTTAGGAAACAATTTCGTGACAAATCCTTTTCTTTGTTTGTATAATTTCCAATTTCTCGGCCGAGATAAAAGTCAAACAAATTTTTTCGGCCGAGAGTTGTTATATTTCTCGGACGAGAAATTAACAACGGTTAACATTCTCTTGTCCGAGAGTTGTTCCGTAGTTAGATAATGTTTCGGCCGAGAGTTTTAAACCTTCTCGTCTGAGAGTATTGGCATAATTTTTACATTAAACTCTCGGAATGGTTTCTCGGCCGAGAGATTAGATTCCTTTTTAACTCTTGGACGAGAAATGTTAAACTATATAAAGCCAAACTGCCTCCCTGCCTAGCCGACCATCGTCATAATTTTCCTAGTTTTTCGCTCTGAGGCTTTCACCATGAAAGCCACATCGTTGCTTTTCACGATTGGTTATTGGCTTTTCGGGCATCTGCTTAGTCCATTGTCTTCATTTAACTGTTTTTTCAGTCAGGGTAAGAGGTTTTCGAGCTTTCGCTAAGTCCACCATCGCACCATTTGAGGTTTTTCGGTCAAGCAGGGTAATAGTTTTTCACGCTTGTTAAGGCCTTTTCGAGCTTACAAACAGAGTTTGGGCACCGATTTCATGTGCCGTTTCAGTCGACCATTGTCATCGTTTTGGTTCATGCCAAGACGAAGGGGTTCCACTCAATTAGGTCAGAATTTTCTATCCTGTCAGAATTTTCTATCCTGGTACATGCATTTTTTCATTGTTTGCATCCGAAGATACATGCTACATTTCTTTCCTGAATTACCAGTTCTCAATTTGCCGTGTTCAGACTCTCTATCTTCTGGTTATGCCACCATTTATGTATTGAATTTACCATCTCTTGGGGGAGTAGTATAAGCATTAACCAAAACACCCCCAACCCACCGGAATCCGGCAGCCAAATTCTGGTTTAAATCATAATTTAGAGGGTTCAATTCTCAATTTTAACGATCTAGGTGATCTGGGTGGTTTTAAAAATAGGGATTTAGTCTAGAATAGGAAATTGTAAGTGATAACATTGCAAACTGATGATAATAACAATTCCCGGTAAAAAATTGGTCGATTTTTATAAAAAATAGACCAAAAAAGTGGGGCGTTTTGGTTATTTTTTATCCTATGCCTCCGGTCTAGTAGCTGTAGTATGAGTTTACTGCCCAGCTGTAGTGTGAGAATGTCCATCTGTAGTGTTTGTACCTGGCCTGTATATAGCCCCGTATGTGCTCTTAAACTTTTCTTGCCTGTCGTGGCGCTGTGAGATGCTGAGGTGTGGCACTGTGAGGTGCTGAGGTGTTCGATCCAGTTATGAGAACCCACATATTGAAATGCTCACTACCCGCTAGTGAATCCAAGTCCATGTGTAACTAATTAAGCGCTCATTACACATAACGATATATACGTGAATTTACAATTTGAGTGTTATACGCAACATACAGTGGCTAAACGTTAGACTTAACGAATGTTCCCAACAGAAAAGTGTAACAAAGTTGACGACCTTGTGAAACGACCTATGGAACCCACAAACCCGGGAACTCCTCTGAAGTCTAGCTCTGGCCCAAAGTTGAGGCATGCTCTCTAACCACCTGTGAATAAGGGGCATGGGTCCCTTTAATAAACAAAATTTGAATGATAGAAGTATTTTCAATTGGGTAGCCATCATTTATTACTCTTTGACAGAAGCCATCAGAGCTACAAAAGAGCCAAATTCTGGTAAGCAGCCTGAGTTTTACATTAGCTCCTACTTGATGGACATGATCTATGCTGCCAATTAATTTACCAGAATGCACTTTGAGACATGTTGTTTCCATATGAGCATATCGATTAAGACATGTTACTAACAGACGATGAGAGATCTTGGGCTCTGCTAGGAATTGATTTGGCATTTGATAACAAACTTGTAATTAGCTTAAATAAATAAACCATGACCGAGCAATCATTCAGTCAAGAGGGCGAGCATAGCTAGTCGATAAGGCTGAGTAGTGATACATACGTCATCCAAGGTTACCTCTTCAATGAACCCTATGATTAAATGTGCCTTTTGGATATGAGTTCTTTAACTAGATGTAGCAGGTGCCATAGATGTAAATAAGGAGGTTAAAAAGGAAGGGAACTAGCTGGATAACAACATGGCTAATGAAATAGCAAGCAATATCTAGCTATGTTGAGTAAATGAATTTTATATATTCTTAGGCCAACATTGTTAGGATGGAGAGGGCCCTTGTTGTTTTCTTATCATTGTTGTTGCTCACACTAAGCCCTATGATAAGCCATACTCTAGTCTAGGTTGTGGTCATAAACCTAGTGGTATTCATATAATTTGTTAGGCTCAGGTCTAGGATGGTTCTAAGCACATCTGGGTTTATCCTACTCTGGAGGAGTGAAAGTTTCTATAGGTGGTGTAGTAGCAATGGGAGGAGCAACAATGGGTATTGGTAATGTCTAAGGCTATTAGGTTTGGTGGTTACGCTGGAATATCTAGATGGGTGGTTATTATTTTTAAGGAGGCTATGCTGCGGAAGCCTATGGCTATGTAGTAGATGATACAATGCCAATACGGGCTCGATGTCTTAGGCATAGTCAGTAGGCAACAAAGATAGTAGCAGAGGTACCTTACCCCCTTTCACCATAAATTCTACCCCTCTAAACTAGTCACTTTCGACCGAGTTTGTGCACGCAGGCTCAACTGAGAAGGAGAGGAATTGACTTTATTTCATCAAAGAATACTTTATTTAGGACAAGTAATGCCTTATGAGGAGGTCTTATGAACTGAGGCTGGTTCCTAAGAGTTTTATTTTTTTCCTTTCCTACAAAGGAGTGAGCAACCAACCCTTGTTTTACCTTGGTCAGGTCATTCACCATAGATTTTAACAACTTGTTCACTTCCTCCATGCTCATAGGATTCCTGTATAAAGGTTACTAGTATAGTGGGTTGTCAATAGTCCCCCCCCTCCATAGGTGTTCATGGGTGAAGATAATAACACCACTTCATCCATCCCATCATCCTAGGTTGAAGATATAAAGCATGGGTATAGGTTGTTGAATCCCGCTATCCTGCCCCTAATAATTTAAAGTCTAGTGACTATGAAGCTCTTCCATAGAATGTGACTAGGGGGGGTAAATATATCCTATTATATTGTGGTACCTCCGATATGGATTCCTGACTTTAAGTAAGTGGTTGTTGTGGAAATTTTAGTTTTCCCTAAGTTGATGGTTGAATTCCATGTACATGCCAATGTTTCAATTATCATTTGGAGAGGTATCCATGCACAACCTAGAGAATCAATCTTATTTCATAAAGTTTACTTTAATAGAAATACGTTGACTCGATCCAAGTGAAACTATGCCAGTAGTAAATTGGAAGGCCTAGCCATGGTATACATGCTCCATATGTTTGAGCATTATTTGTTAGGTGGGTATTTTAAATTCTTCATAGATCATTGAACTATGAAGTCAATAAAACTATGTTGGGAGGTCATATGTAAATATGGTGACTCTTATTTTAGGAATTTGTCTTTGAGGTTAACTATCTCTATCTACAACATCATAGATAAGCATGAGTAAGAACTAGTGTAAACACACTATTTCAATAAGTAGAACATGAACACTACAAATTAATGGGAATAAGAAGAAGCATCAAGCTATTTATGAGTACAGAGCTTACTAATAATACTTACAGTAAATGTATTAGCTACGTATGAGCATATTGTACAATGATCTAAATATCTTAACTAGAAGAACCCTAGTTATTACAATATTCTATGCAAGTTCTTATAAAAAATACAAAGCATAGTTTTTGAGGCTGATCCGGACTAGGTATGTCCCTTCGTGTCCACCATATTTTAGAGGTTGATCCGGACTAGGTATGTCCCTTCATGTCCACCATATTTTTGAGGTTGATCTGGACTAGGTATGTCCCTTCGTGTCCACCATATTTTTTAGTCTTATCTGGACCATATCCAATATTAGATGCTTACTAGAACTACTCAGTAAGACTGAAAATAGCAATCTTAGGTGGAAGACTGTAATATCCCAAACATAATTTTATAGGGCTTCCAAATGAAGACCACGTGATGTGTTTCACTCTAGTTTTGCATGCATAACCATCCTTGGGGACTGAATTTTGTGTCATGATGTTCATTTGGCGAGGTCTACCATTAGATGTTTATCTTACTACCCCATTGAATATGTCACTTGAGGAATCATTGTATTCAAAAATTCCTATTCAATCAATGAAGTAAGCAATGGTGAATTTGGATGATTCACCCTAGCAATTGGTTAGGTTGTATATATTTCGCCACTGAATCCAATTAGGTCAAGGCAATCTACCCTAACCCTAAGTAGCTCATCGAGCTCCCAAAACGTGTTTCGAAAAGATGAATAATAACAATGATACCCTTTTGGTTCAATTAACCTTCTTATATAGCTTTTAGGGTTTGCATGTCAGTTTTAGGGTTTTCATGCATGTCACTTTTAGGGTTTGCATGCATGTCACTTTTAGGGTATGCATGTCACTTTAGGGTTTGCATGCATGTCACTTTTAGGAACATTTCAAAGATAGTGGCAAGATGAGTAGAAAAAAATACTCTTGAAACTCAAGTAGAAAATAGTAATCTTGGGTGTAAGCCACAATGGCAAGATGAGTAGAAATAAATACTCGAGAAGCTCATGTTTTTGGTAGCTGACCAATTTATCTAATTTAATATTTAAATGAATTTAGGTATTTTTTGTTATATTAGGTAATTCGTCCCCTAAATGTTTGTCAAAATTCTTTTCCAGGTCACATATTTGGGAGGGAACCTCCTGGGTAGTTCCTCTCATTCCAAGGATGGTACTCAGAGTAAACCCTAGATTGTTCAGGGCACAAGGCCATGTTATCAACTCATGAATAGACTATGTATAGCTAATCAACATTCAGCTCACTAAGCGGAAACATGCCAGAAAGTGGGATTTGAACTCCGGTGGCGAGGGTACCAAATTTTTGGGACACCACGTTTGTCCTATAATTTTGAAGAATAGGGACATGTATCTGACGAAATGTCCAATGATTTCACAGTCTAGTTTTGTGCTCATTTTTGCAAAGAAGGAAAAGAGATGTCTAAGAAAGCCTCTCTTATCCCAAGCAAGTTGTGTTTCTTAATCAACAACATAATTTTATAGGGCTTCCAAATGAAGACCACGCGATGTGTTTCACTCTAGTTTTGCATGCATAACCATCCTTGGGGACTGAATTTTGTGTCATTGATGTTCATTTGGTGAGGTCTACCATTATATGTTTATCTTGCTGCCCCATTAAATATGTCACTTGAGGAATCATTGTATTCAAAGATTCCTATTCAATCAATGAAGTACACAATGGTGAATCTGGATGATTCACCCTAGCAATTGGTTAGGTTGTATAGATTTCGCCACCGAATCCAATTAGGTCAAGGCAATCTTCCATAACCCTAAGTAGCTCACCGAGCTCCCAAAACATGTTTTGAAAAGATGAATAATAACAATGATACCCTTTTGGTTCAACTAACCTTCTTATATAGCTTTTAGGGTTTGCATGTCAGTTTTAGGGTTTGTATGCATGCTACTTTTAGGGTTTGCATGCATGTCACTTTTAGGGTATGCATGTAACTTTTAGGGTTTGCATGCATGCCACTTTTAGGGTATGCATGTCACTTTAGGGTTTGCATGCATGTCACTTTTAGGGTTTGCATGCATGCCATTTTCAGGGTTTGCATGTATGTCACTTTTAGGAACATTTCAAAGATAGTGACAAGATGAGTAGAAAAAAATACTCTTGAAACTCAAGTAGAAAATAGTAATCTTGGGTGTAAGACACAGTGGCAAGATGAGTAGAAATAAATACTTGAGAAGCTAATGTTTTTGGTAGCTAACCAATTTATAAAATTTAATATTTAAAGGAATTTAGGTATTTTTTGTGATATTAGGTAATTTGTCCCCTAAATGTTTCTTATTTTTCTTTTCCAGGTGACATATTTGGGAGGGAACCTCCTGGGCGGTTCCTCTCATTCCAAGGATGGTACTCAAGGTAAACCCTAGATTGTTCAGGGCACAAGGCCATGTTAACAACTCATGAATATATTATGTATAGCTAATCAACATTCAACTCACTAAGAGGAAACATGCCATAAATTGGGATTTGAACTCCGGTGGCGAGGGTAACAACTTTTTGGGACACCAGTTTTGTCCTATAATTTTTAAGAATAGGGGCATGTATCTAACAAAATGGCCAATGATTTCATAGTATGGTTTTATGCTCATTTTTGCAAAGAAGGAAAAGAGATATCCAAGAAAGCCTCTCTTATCCCAAGTAAGATGTGTTTCTTAATCAACAACATAATTTTATAGGGCTGCCAAATGAAGACCACGTGATGTGTTTCACTCTAGTTTCACATGCATAACCATCCTTGGGGACTGAATTTTGTGTCATGATGTTGATTTGGCGAGGTATACCATTAGATGTTTAT
Source organism: Pseudotsuga menziesii (assembly GCA_001517045.1). Taxonomy (NCBI): domain Eukaryota; kingdom Viridiplantae; phylum Streptophyta; class Pinopsida; order Pinales; family Pinaceae; genus Pseudotsuga; species Pseudotsuga menziesii. Next base: position 202,318 of record LPNX010621325.1, read on the forward strand.
CTTGCTGCCCCATTAAATATGTCACTTGAGGAATCATTGTATTAAAAAATTCCTATTCAATCAATGAAGTACACAATCGTGAATCTGGATGATTCACCCTAGCAATTGGTTAGGTTGTATAGATTTCACCACCGAATCCAATTAGGTCAAGGCAATCTGCCCTAACCCTAAGTAGATCACTGAGCTCCAAAAGCATGTTTTGAAAAGATGAATAATAAAAATGATACCCTTTTGGTTCAACTAACCTTCTTATATAGCTTTTAGGGTTTGCATGCATGCCACTTTTAGGGTTTGCATGCATGTCACTTTTAGGGTATGCATGTCACTTTAGGGTTTGCATGCATGCCACTTTTAGGGTTTGCATGCATGTCACTTTTAGGGTATGCATGTCACTTTAGGGTTTGCATGCATGTCACTTTTAGGGTTTGCTTGCATGCCATTTTTAGGGTTTGTATGCATGTCACTTTTAGGAACATTTCCAAGATAGTGGCAAGCCATGTAGAAAAAATTACTCTTGAAACTCAAGTAGAAAATAGTAATCTAGGGTGTAAGCCATAATGACAAGATGAGTAGAAATAAATACTCGAGAAGCTCATGTTTTTGGTAGCTGACCAATTTATCTAATTTAATACTTAAAGGAATTTAAGTATTTTTTGTGATATTAGGTAATTCGTCCCCTAAATGTTTGTCAAAATTCTCTTCTAGGTAAGAGATTTGGGAGGGAACCTCCTGGGCAGTTCCTCTCATTCCAAGGATGGTACTCAGTGTAAACCCTAGATTGTTCAGGGCACAAGGCCATGTTAACAACTCATGAATAGATTGTGTATAGATAATCAACATTCAGATCACTAAGAGGAAACATGCCAGAAAGTGGGATTTTAACTTCGGTGGCGAGGGTAACAACTTTTTGGGACACCACTTTTGTCCTATAATTTTGAAGAATAGGGACATGTATCTAACAAAATGTCCAATGATTTCACAGTCTGGTTTTGTGCTCATTTTTGCAAAGAAGGAAAAGAGATGTCTAAGAAAGCCTCTCTTATCCCAAGTAAGATGTGTTTCTTAATCAACAACATAATTTTATAGGGCTTCCAAATGAAGACCACGTGATGTGTTTCACTCTAGTTCACATGCATAACCATCCCTGGGGACTGAATTTTGTGTCATTGATGTTCATTTGGCGAGGTCTACCATTAGATGTGTATCTTGCTGCCCCATTAAATATGTCACTTGAGGAATCATTGTATTAAAAAATTCCTATTCAATCAATGAAGTACACAATGGTGAATCTGGATGATTCACCCTAGCGATTGGTTAGGTTGTATAGATTTCGCCACCGAATCCAATTAGGCCAAGGCAATCTGTCCTAACCCTAAGTAGCTCACTGAGCTCCCAAAACTTGTTTCCAAAACATGAATAATAACAATGATACCCTTTTGGTTCAACTAACCTTCTTATATAGCTTTTAGGGTTTGCATGTCAATTTTAGGGTTTGCATGCATGCCACTTTTAGGGTTTGCATGCATGTCACTTTTAGGGTATGCATGTCACTTTAGGGTTTACATGCGTGTCACTTTTAGGGTTTGCATGCATGTCATTTTTAGGGTTTGCATGCATGTCACTTTTAGAAACATTTCAAAGATAGTGGCAAGACGAGTAGAAAAAATACTCTTAAAACTCAAGTAGAAAATAGTAATCTTGGGTGTAAGCCATAGTGGCAAGATGAGTAGAAATAAATACTCGAGAAGCTCATGTTTTTGGTAGCTGACCAATTTATCTAATTTAATATTTAAAGGAATTTAGGTATTTTTTGTGATATTAGGTAATTTGTCCCCTAAATGTTTCTCATTTTTCTTTTCCGGGTAACATATTTGGGAGGGAACCTCCTGGGCGGTTCCTCTCATTCGAAGGATGGTACTCAGGGTAAACCCTGGATTGTTCAGGGCACAAGGCCATGTTAACAACTCATGAATATATTATGTATAGCTAATCAATATTCATCTCACTAAGAGGAAACATCCCAGAAAGTAGGATTTGAACTCCCGTGGCGAGGGTAACAACTTTTTGGGACACCACTTTTGTCCTATAATTTTGAAGAATAGGGGCATGTATCTAACAAAATGTCCAATGATTTCACAGTCTGGTTTTGTGCTCATTTTTTCAAAGAAGGAAAATAGATGTGCAATAAATCCTCTCTTATCCCAAGTAAGATGTGTTTCTTAATCAACAACATAATTTTTTAGGGCTGCCAAATGAAGACCACATGATGTGTTTCACTTTAGTTTTGCATGCATAACCATCCTTGGGGACTGAATTTTGTGTCATGATGTTCATTTGGTGAGGTATACCATTAGATGTTTATCTTGCTTCCCCATTAAATATGTCACTTGAGGAATCATTGTATTCAAAAATTCCTTTTCAATCAATGAAGTACACAATGGTGAATCTAGATGATTCACCCTAGCAATTGGTTAGGTTGTATAGATTTCGCCACCGAATCCAATTAGGTCAAGGCAATCTACCCTAACCCTAAGTAGCTCACCAAGCTCCCAAAACGTGGTTCCAAAACATGAATAATAACAATGATACCCTTTTGGTTCAACTAACCTTCTTATATAGCTTTTAGGGTTTGCATGCATGCCACTTTTAGGGTTTGCATTCATGTCACTTTTAGGGTATGCATGTCACTTTAGGGTTTGCATGCATGTCACTTTTAGGGTTTGCATGCATGTCACTTTTAGGAACATTTCAAAGATAGTGGCAAGACGAGTAGAAACAAATACTCTTGAAACTCAAGTAGAAAATAACAATCTTGGGTGTAAGCCCCAGTGGCAAGATGAGTAGAAATAAATACTCGAGAAGCTCATGTTTTTGGTAGCTGGCCAATTTATCTAATTTAATATTTAAAGGAATTTAGGTATTTTTTGTGATATTAGGTAATTCGTCCCCTAAATGTTTGTCAAAATTCTTTTCCAGGTAACATATTTGGGAGGGAACCTTCTGGGCGGTTCCTCTCATTCCAAAAATGGTACTCAAGGTAAACCCTAGATTGTTCAGGGCACAAGGCCATGTTAACAACTCATGAATAGATTATGTATAGCTAATCAACATTCATCTCAGTAAGAGGAAACATGCCAGAAAGTGGGATTTGAACTCCGTTGGCGAGGGTAACAACTTTTTGGGACACCACTTTTGTCTTATAATTTTGAAGAATAGGGATATGTATCTAACAAAATGTCCAATGATTTCACAGTCTGGTTTTGTGCTCATTTTTGCAAAGAAGGAAAAGAGATGTCCAAGAAAGCCTCTCTTATCTCAAGTAAGACGTGTTTCTTAATCAACAACATAATTTTATAGGGTTGCCAAATGAAGACCACGTGATGTGTTTCATTCTAGTTTCGCATGCATAACCATCCTTGGGGACTGAATTTTGTGTAATGATGTTCATTTGGCGAGGTCTACCATTAGATGTGTATCTTGCAGTCCCATTAAATATGTCACTCAAGGAATCATTGTATCTAGAAATATATTTATTTTCTTTGACATGTTTTGACATGCTTTTAATGTGAGAATTTCTCATCAGGAACAGGTGCATAATGTTAAATTTGGTAAGTTTAATTTTGACATGTTTTTTAATCTGTTCAAAATTCTTATCATGCACAGCTTCACAGCTTGAGGGTGAAGCAAGCTTTGCTTCTATGCAGTGACAGACCCAGAGGTCATCGTCAGGTAAATTTCATTGTTATTCAATTCATAGTCAAGTATATATATATAAATAAATCCTCTTTTACACATCTAAATCTAATATGTTGTTGTTCCCAGGCGGTGGCTCTCAGCATGACAGACGTTTGTCTGAGGGGTCTATAGGGGTCGGTGGACAAACACAGAGGACATGTTTAGTGTCTTATTCTTCAGATATGCCATTGCCAGGTAGAGAAATTGTTTACATGTACATTTTCACTAGAATTCTTGTCTGGCATGTTTTTTAATCTGTGCAAAATTCTTATCATGCACAGCTTCACAGCTTAAGGGTGAAGCAAGCTTGGCTACTATGCAACAATAGACCTAGAGGTCATCGTCAGGTAAATTTCATTTTTATTCAATTCATAGTCAAGTATATATAAAAATAAATGTTCTTTTACACATCTAAACGTAAGATCTTGTTGTGCCCAGGTGGTGGCTCTTAGCATGACAGACGTCTGTCTGAGGGGTCTACAGGGGCTGGTGGACAAACACATAGGATGCCATTGCTAGGTAGATATTGTTTTCATACATTTTGATTGGGATTCTTGTTTGGCATGTTTTTTAATATGTGGAAAATTCTTATCAGGCACAACTTTACAGCTTCAGCTTGAAGCAATTTTGGCTACTATGCATCCACAGCACCTAAGGTCATCGTCAGGTAAATTCAAATGTTATTCATTTCATGCTGAATTCTAGATATAAACATAGATATTCTTGTACACGTCTTGATAAGATCTTATTGTGTGTAGGTGGTGGCTCTCAGCATGATAGACGTCTGTCTGATGGGTCTACAGGGGCTGGTGGACAAACACAATGGATGCCATTGCTAGGTAGAGATTGTTGATGTACAATTTGACTAGAATTATTGTTTGAAATGTTTTTTAACATGTGGAATATTATTACCATGCACAACTTCACAGCTTCAGGCTGAAGTAATCTTGGCTACGATGCAGCCACAATCCCTGAGGTCATTGTCAGGTAAATTCAGTTGTTATTTAATTCATACACAAGTCTATATGAACAGAAATATTATTTTACCTGGTCTTTCTAAGATCTTGTTACATGCACAGGTGGTGGATCTAAGCATGATAGACGTATGTCTGAGGGGTCTACAGGGGCCGATGGACAAACACATAGGACACACTTAGTGTCTTCTTCCTCAGATGTGCCATCGCTGGGTAAAGGTTGTTTACACATGTACATTCTGACTAGAAATCTTGTTTGATGATTTTTCTTGTTAACTTACATGTGATTGCTATTTTTTGGTTTTTGACAGGTGCTTCTAGACATTCTGACAATAATGATGGGGCACAATATGATGCATCGGGTATTTCTAATGAACACATTTTATATGGACATGTATAATTTGATTGAAAAATTAGATATATATATTTTAATACTTGCACATGCATCTTCTTACAGGGTTTGCTACTCCTGATTCTAATCCACCTCCCGAGACAAGGAGACGTCGTCGGGTGCATCAATATGCTCAAAATGATAGATATGATCCTCTTTACAGTCATCCTAGAGATGTTCCCGAGGAGACTCCTTGGGAAGACAACATTGCTATGCTGAGTGTGGAAGAGATGAAGGAGCATTCCTCTAGATTGAAGGCAGAACTTAAATCTTCAAATCTCTCTATTGGTACTCAAAAATGTCTCCAGATTGTTTTGCATAATCTAAATAGTTTGATCAAGACATATCTTGGGGTTGGACCATCAACCCATATTTTTCATGATATGATGCATAGGAGGCGATTTTCAATTATGGGTCGCCACAAGTTTGAAGAAGTAAAGAAAGTTGTCACAAAAGAAATCGTCTTTTCATGTTTTGACTTGCACCCTCAAGACAAAAAACGTCTAAAGATCACAAGATTCAATGATCCATTGATTGCACCACACATTTATTCAAGGTTCTTGTGTGCATATGGGAAGTTCCCAAATAATGACGAGGTTCCTCAGTATTTTGTTAAGATGCTGATTGTAGAGTTTTGGTTTAACATGGACCCTGAGTATACAGATAAAGGATCCAGTTTCTATGGTGCTGGCAAAGGTCGTACATATGAACGACCTGATGCACGACGAGATGTTCATTATAGGCGTCTGATGCCTTGGTTAGTACAACCACATCCTAGAGCCGTAGCTTTACCAGAGGAGTTGGAAACAACATCCCAAATAGTAAGAGGAGTGAGGGAAGAGATACGAGACCGTGTTGGGGCTGCATTGGCAGGGGTGGAAATAGGCCTACATAGTATTTAATTTGCATCAAGTATGGATGCAGGCCCATTTGATGATTATTCTGATGATCGCTTGAAAAGTATGAGTTGATTAGAGCTTGAGCAGTATGCAGCATACTGTAGAGACAATTATAAGTGAGTCGTTGCTTGACAAAATGAAAACAGGGGCATGGTACGTAAGTATGCTATAATATATGAAATTTAGTATATGAAATCTAATGTTTTTAATATATGAAATTAATGCAGTATACCAAATTCATGAATGATGACAACGTTGATGATATGAATTTGTTTGACCCGGAAGAAACAGAGGCTAGTGGCACAAATATAGATGTTGAGGAAATTCTAGTTTCACAATTTCCACCAGTGACGTAGGTATGGATATTTATTTTTGTTAATATTTAATTACTTTTGGTATATTTTTTCCCCAAATTTGTATATATATATACATATATTGAATTTCATTTTGACTTTTCAGCCCACAGAAAACCAGGATCCATTGGTGTTCCGGTCCGAAGGTTTAGATTGATCTGCTATAGATGCAAATAAATAGTGCTCCACATTCATTGTATGTACATTTCATTGTATTCAGCAGTTAGCACTTAATTATTTTCTTGTCCTTCACACTTGGAAGCTTGGGAACACATATTCATGTAGTTAGTTGGTGATTTGACCTATTCCCAGTGTTGCTTGCTTATGGGGGTTTCACTTGTAGTCTTATTCACTCAGGTGCTATCATTGCATAATGTTGTGAGCCCACATGTGTGGACACTTTGAGCTGGTATGCACTATTTTATGACAGTTGGCTATTAGCATAGTGTTTAGGCTTAGATGATATGACAACTCTCTCTTCCCTCCATCTGGATTGTTGGTGTGACAACATTATGGAGTTGAAGGCCTTCTTTCACACTTTAGACTTTCATCAAGTCTTTAGAGAACACAAAAAGAGGCTAGACAGTATATCCAGGGAAGTGCTCTCCATGGATGTGGGCCTACTTTCCTTCACTAAAAATTATGAGGAAATAGCTATTGGGGAAGACAAGCTACAACTCTTCTAGAGTAGAGCTTGTACCTCCTACTCTTCAACCTTTTGGTCTCTTTATTTTCAAGTATGGATGATTGAGTCTTTTAGCATCATATTGGATGTCTTGAGAATGACACTATTTCTCCTCTGAGGGTATTGATATTAGGACACTTCACCGAGCACTTCCTTGGATATACTGAACTGGGCTCTTTATGCTTCCTCCATAGACATGTATGGATGATCTATCTTGTAAAAGTTGGTTGAGGACAAAAGGAGCATACCATCCATTTGGATGTTCCCCTTATACAGTGATGACAAAATTATATATTAAACTATGTACCTTGAGAGAGAGAAAAGTCTTTGGTCTTGTTGGTCCTAATTGAATGTTTGTCCACCTTTACGGTTCACTTTGCTCTTGTGGTTGTTGACTCATGGTCCTATTCTTACTTGGTCCTAGGGTTATATCACTGTGTTCTCTGCCTGTTATCTCACTGGGATCTCTACTATTGTTGGTTTCTCCAACAGGGGTTATCTCCAATGCGATCTGATTTTATCCTCTTGCATGCGGGTTTGTCTCTTAGGTTTTCCTTTGCGATTTCACTCCACGATTTTACCTCTGCGTCTTGTTCATTTCAGGGGCTGAGTTTTACCTCTATGAATTGTTCATTCACGATCTACGATTTGTTCATTCACGCTTTGAGTTTTACCTCTGTGATTTATTCTTTCTTCATGGGCTGAGCTTGATCTCTGCATTTTCTTTATTTATGTCTCATCTTGTAAAGTGAGTCTCTGCATCTTTCTCAGTCACTTACCTCACGATTTTTCTCAGTGTGAGTCTCTGTGTTTTTCTAAGTTGCTTACCTCACGATTTTCTCAGCATTAGTTCTTATGGGTTTTTCCTATGTGTTGGGTTCGATCCCTGGAGTGACTGTGAGTTTACTCTTCAAGTGTGGATTGTGAGTTACTCAACATGACTGTTAGAGGGTATCAGTATGACTGAGTGTCTCTTGTGCTAAGTGACTGTTTGTCCTTAGCATGACTATTTTGGACATGATTGAATTACTCAAGCCTGTGCTTTTCATTGAAACCTACGTTTCTGTTGACTAAGAGTCTAAGGTCAGTTTCAGACTGCTTTAACCCTCTCTCAAGGTATGTATATGGTTTACCGTGTTTGAATTGTCCCTTCGGTGACAAGATCAAACTCAGAATTATCTGAGTATAAGGCAGATTCAATTAATGGTTGTGATCCTTAATGTTTTATCTCCTGCACTTTATTTATTCATTCTTGTACATGAAATATGGTATGACATCTCAATGACCAACCTGTTGAGGCCTAGAAAATCGTAGGTGGCAACAGTAAGGGATTCTCCCCAATCAACTTTCCCAACTAGCCCGTTGATTGTTTGGTATAGGGAATCCGTCCGGTTTGCGGTCCGGCTACCGTAGGTCAAGTAACAAAACAAAGGCTTTACTGATTGCGGCCCGGTCCACCGAGTTTTTGTGCTTTGAATTAAGATATGAAATGCAAGTGCCTAACTAAATGCAGGGTGATAAAGATGCAGGGAGCGGTCACAATGTGATGCGCAGGTTCTTACCTCTCGTCTTATGCTCGCAAGCAACCAAATCAGATACAATAAGAAATAAACTAACTATCTAATCTATCCCTAGGGAGCAAAGGTTATCATTATGGGTGAGCAATACATTTTGCACATGCATTATGAAGAATCACAGATAGCTGGTACTTCTTTCAAGACACATGAATGCTTACAGATATTTAAACAACCAGATAGCCGATCATTTTATAACAACATCTATTGCTCACAGTGAAAAAATATCCCAGAAACTACTGAAGAACATTTAACAAGAACATAGGTTCAGAACATTAAATACTCTTACAGTAAATGAAACACTGCTGAAAACAAAAGAGTTCCTCTTCAACATTATTCATTGAGTTACATTGATACATTCCACTTTTCACTCTCTCCGACAGGCAAAATTGCAGTTTCCTTTGCAAAACGAAGTAGTTCCTCTTACAAGCAAACATTTACAAAATTTTCCAGGGAAAAAGCCCTTTCTCAGTCCTACTTTTCAAATATTTAAACTACAAATGCGGCCCCTTGGGATGCCTCCCTCCTCCCCCTTTCAGCTTCCCCAACTCTTCAAATTCCTCTACCTAGTAAGTAACTGACAGATCTTTCCGTTCTATCTCTTCGTTGCCACGCATGTTGTCCTTTCTTTCGCTTGTCCCCATGGCCTTGGCTCGATCCACTCCAAAACGCTCAGCCATACCTTTGCGCCATCATAGTCCCACCAATCCCTTGGGTCCCTCTGCGCAAAAAGAAAAAAGCATCATTTATGTATTTACATTACAAAAGAAAATAGCAATATCTACTCTTGAAACAATCATCCTGCGAGGAAATTACCAGGCACCGACACCACTATCTCGACCATGGCGGGAAACTTACTGGTGGTTCAACAATACTTACGTCGGAAGGGTGGATCACTCTGCGGGTGGGAAACACCATTAATCGGACACCGGAAGGGTAGGACATCGGAGGCTAAACGGATCTCCCCAGCCGCAACAGCGGATGAGACCAGGATTGAAGACATAAGCTAACCGTGGATGGGAAAGGACCAAATCGGACGTCGGCAGATACTCGCATCGAAATCTCACTAACTATCCCCAGCCGCAACGGCGGGAGGGTATAAGCTACGGTCCAGCGATTTAAGACCAAAACGAATCGGACGTCGGAGGGATCTAGACTTCGGACGAATAAACGATCTTGGAGCCGCAATGGCGGAGGGGCTGGGACTTTGCAACTTCTGATCTAACAAAAAAAAGAGGCCCAATCATAGAAAAAATCAACGATTAAAACAGCGTTAAGCATCAGCTGCAGCCAAAGTCATTTTTTCTTAGCGAAGGCTACCTTGAAGACCAAGATTTTACTTTTCTTTGGCTGGTAAACCAAACACCCACGACTCAAACCGAAATTGAACATGGCATACATAAATCCACGGGCATCCAACTTCAAAGTAAAACAAAAAGAAGACACACCCAAGAGGCCCAAGAGTTCAACGGTCAAACTGAGCAAAGATGATGAGGAGGGGCCCAGAATTTAAATAACAATAAATTTGGGAAGAACAGTTGCGGCAGCAACAACTAGCAATTTCCTGGTGAACCTAGATCTCTGGGTAACTTTTCTTTGAGTGGCAGACTGTTTCACAGCAAAGATGCATCAAATGAATTCTTCCAGCTATCCAGATGGATTTCTCAACCGACAGAAGTGTGTACCTTAATCATTGATGATGATCCATTGGGGGAAAAGGAAAAACCGAGACCTTCAAGTCCAGATAACTATGCTGAGGCCAGAGTATGAGTTTCAATATTACCTCTATTTTCAGGTAGCTAACAGTGTGGACACCACAGGATTGTAGCCGATAGTAAACAACAGTATTCGTTTGTTCCTCGTTCCCATGCCATTTTAACACTTTTGTGCTTTTGGACTTTTGTCCCTTTCATCTGAGTCCTTCTGTACGCCTTTCTTACTGAATTTTAATTCAGGATCCTCTATCCCATAGTGTCCTTTTGTGTGAGTGGTGTGCTTCAAGTTTCAGCTCACGGACGGAGAGGATCTTTCGGAAATTTAGTACTTATGATTCAGCACCTGCTTTGATTTATGATGCTTTTATAGAAGTTTTGACTCTTTATTTGCCTTTTGGCATCCGTTTCTTGGCATGAGATCATTTATATTTAATACAATGTCCACCTTGCTTCTTCCCATGGGTCTTTTACTGTCGCTCCTTAGAACATTTTAAATGTGACGTGGATGGAGCCCCGACGTAGTACTCCAAACTCCTCGAATCCGGTTTAATTCACAGGGGTTAAGTAGGACTTCAATACACACAACATTTTATTCGAGAAAACTGTTAGGCTGGAATAAATCTTTTAGCAACACACAGGCTGATACTCAACGTATTTGCTATTCCCGAAAGACCTTAATATCCTCCAGACAGCTGCAAGTTCGTTCCCCTTATTGAAAATCAAAACTTAAAATTCAATCAAATGAAAGCATGACTCGAAAACAACCCTACAACTTATTTATATACAAGACAGAAAACTCAAAGACAACTTCAAGAAAAATAAGGCTTGAGAACCAAACCATTAACTGGCAGGTTCTCCTCCCATCCCTGTAAATCTTGCAGCTTGTAAGTAGCAGGGCCAAGTTTTGCTTTGATCTGAAATGGGCCTACCCACAACTGCTGGAACTTAGTATGTTTTCCCTTCTCATCATGGGGATGATCCCATTTGAGAACTAGGTCTCCCACTTCCAAGTCCTTTTTTCCAGCTTTATGTTTGTCAAACCATCTTTTGACTACCTCCTGCTGTTGTTGGAAACGTTCTCTAGCCTTGGATCTAGCTTCTTCTGCTTTCAGGAGATTGTATATTCTTATTTGCAGAACCTCGTCATCCGACCCCCTAGACTCTTGAGCTAGTATGGAAGATGGTAGCAGGATATTGGGAGGTAGGATGGATTTCTTACCGTACACAAGGGTATAGGGTGACACTCCTATTGCAGACTTGGGGGTGACTCTATCAGCCAACAGGGCGTTGGGTAAGGCTGAGTGCCAACTTCGCTGGTTTTCTATGATAGTCTTCTTCAGGATTGTAATGAGGTTTTTATTGGAAGATTCAGCCAGGCCATTCCCTTGCGGATAGTAGTTAGCAGAATAATGTAATTTTATCCCTTTATCATGAGCGAATGCAGTCAATTTGATAGATGAAAAGTATTTAGCATTATCAAAAACTAACGAAATTGGAACTCCAAACCTGGTCATGATATGATCTTGTAGGAAGCTGATGACTTCGTCTTCGTTTATCTTCGCAGTGGGATAGCTTCGACCCAGCGGGTGAAATAATCAGTAGCAATAAGAATGTATTTGTGCAACAGGGAAGAATTCGTTTTTATTTCTCCAATAATGTCCAGCCCCCACTGTTCAAATGGTTCCATGACCATCACAGGATTTAGAGGTGCTGCTGCTTTAGGCTGTCTTCCACCACATCTTTGACAAATATCGCATCTTCTAACATGTGCATGTGCATCTTTAAAGAGTGTCAGCCAATAGTAACCAGCTCTAAGGATTTTGTGGGCTGTAGTGTCCCCTGAATAATGTCCCCCAGCCGGACCATCGTGTAATTCAGACATTACTTTCTCAGCATCCTCTTTCTCCAAGCATCTCAGGAGGACTCCATTGTAGTTCTTTCTGAATAATACGCCTTCTATGATTTGGTAGGAAGCTGATTTCAAACGCAGAGCTCTTCTTTGTTTTGAACTCCAATGTTCTGGAAACAGCCCTGACTGCAAGTAATGCACAAGGTCTCTATACCAGGACTCAGGAGCTGTGAACAAAGGACATACATCCATTACATGCGGTTCGGCTTCATCTTCCCATGCTTGTTCTTCGTTGTTTCTGCTTCCAGTCATCAATTTGCATAATCCTTGACCTTTCACTATAGAGGCTGGCTTGAATTCAAGGTCATATTCTTGAAGATCTATTACCCAGTTGCCCCTTCTTTCTCCTAACTCTTTCTGAATGAGAAGGGATCTTACAGCTGGGTAAGGGACTATTACCTTGGTTCGATTTTTTAATATGTAAGGCCTGAATTGCTTTACTGCCTTAAATACTGCGTAAGCCTGCTTATCAATGGCTGGGTAGTTTAATTCAGCCCCTTGAAGCCCAGTGCTCATGAAAGAGATTGCGAATTCATCACCCCCGTCCTCTTTTTGCGTCAGCACGGCTGCCAATGAATCATCGGATGCAAATGTGTACATAATAAAGTCTTTACCAAAGTCTGGAATTTTCAGGGAGGGAGCATGTGCAACATCAGTCTTGATTTTGATGAAAGCATTCTTTTCGGTTTCAGTCCACTTAAACTGTGCATTTTTCTTGACCATCTGCTGTAGTGGCTTAATAGTCTGGGCAAAATCAGGCACAAACCTTCGTACGAAATTTATTGTTCCCATGAAAGATTGCATTCCCTTTTTATTATGGGGCATAGGGATTTGTTCAATGGCCTTAATTCTTTCTGGGTCTATAGATATGACTCTCTTTGAAACTATATGCCCCAGTAACTTGCCCTCTGTGACCGCAAAAACACACTTCTTAGGATTGAGGGAAATGCCATATTTCCGGCAGCGTTCGAAAATTTGCTTCAGGTGGAACGCATGCTCCCCTCTTTTCTTCGAAAATATTGTGATGTCATCGAGGTATACCACAACACTTCATCCAATCAGTCCACGGAAAGCTATGTCCATATCTCTGTGAAATGTCGCTCCAGCGTTAATCAGTCCAAAAGGCATCCTTCTATAGGCAAAAGTCCCCCATTTAGTTCTGAACGTTGTCTTCAATCTATGTTCCTCGGCTACTAACACTTGGTTGTAACCAGAGAACCCGTCTAACAATCAAAACAATTCAGAACCGGAAACCATCTGTAACAACTGCTCCATGGGAGGCACCGGATAGTTGTCTTTATCTGAGGCGCGGTTTAAGTTTCTGAAGTCCATGCACAGTCTGATTTCTCCTGATTTTTTTCTAACCGGCACTAAATTTGACACCCACTCAGAGTGTCTGACTTTAAAAATAATTCTAGCATCTAACAATTTCTTTACTTCGCTTTGGATTAGTGGCTCCAACTTCGGGTGCATCTTCCTTAACGGCTGCTGATATGGCTTGACGCCCGCTTTAATAGGGACGATATGCTTGATGATGCTAGTGTCGTAGGTTTTCAAATCTTGGTACGTCTAGGCAAAGACATCTTTGTACTGTTTAAACAAACTGATGAACCTATCCCTCTCGAATGGTGAACAACATTTATCGAGGTTCACAAACTTAGGATCCGTTTCAGTCCCTAAGTTTACCAGTTCGAACTGTAGAGTTGAGATATGCGTCTTTACGTTAGCAGGTCTTCTGAATTTTTCATCCAAGTCAAACATCTTCTCTAACGTTCTGACCCCTTTGGGGACGAAATTGTCAAATTTCATCTCGGCTTGGTGTTTTTCATCATCGATAATGGCTCCTTTAAAGATCTGATCATTTGTCAAACACTCGATTATTTGCTGGTCATTGTCAAATACTCGCAAGTTGGTGATCATGTCAGGTACTGAAGGCCTGAAAAATAATTCAACAGAACATCTGTTATTAGTGGGTACCAGCCTGGCGGCTGATGTGGCCAAAATATCAGCGGCTGCATTTTTCATTCTTGGGATTGAAATAATATTGAATGCATGAAAACATTTAAGCAAATCCCATACCTCGTTTTGGTAAGCTTTCAAGTGGGGGGAAACACAATGTATTTAATTTCTTATTTGCTTTACAACTATTTCTGAGTCCCCAAAAACTTTTAAATTACTTACCTTCAATTCAATTGCTTTCTTGAGTCCCTGCACCAGTGCTTCATATTCAGATGTATTGTTAGTACATTCAAACTCTAATCTACATGACAGGAAATGTTTATTCTTTTGTGGATCAATAAGGACACATCCATCCCCCGACCCTTATAATGTCTTTGAGCCATCAAAAAATAAGGTCCAAAAATCATTAACTACTGAAAATGAATCTATTCCTACTGCTAAGTCTACTATGTTACAGTCAATCTCATCAGCCTGAGAAAAACAAAGGAGATCAGGATGAGTATTAGATGTGTCACTGGCCTCCTCCGCTTGATAGTTCCCTGGTTCCAGTTCGAGGAAATAGTTTCCCAACACAGGTTCGACCGGTATATTCTTCTCATCCAGTTGAGTAACATTGTACTTCATGTGAGGTTCTCTCAAAACCTTAATCTGATTGGGACTTCCTTTGTACGGCAACCACAGGTGCGACCAGTCTGAGGCGAAATATCCATTCAATTTAGCTGACCAATCTCTGCTAAGGAACAGGCCGTAAGCGTTTGGTATATCAGCCACCACGATGTTAATAACCTGGCATACTTTGTCATTTGATGCCAGACGGATTAGAACGTCCTCCATCTCACCAATTACCTTAACGTCTGTCCTATCCAATTGCACCACCCTCCACGTGGTTGGCTTAAACTGCCCATTGATTTTCTTACATACTGATACGGGCATGACATTAATTGACGCCCCTGAGTCTACTAGACAATTGTGAACGTTATGGTTAAAAATTTCAAACGTCAGGAGGAAGGGTGGCTGTTTAGTTTTAGACTTACCTCCAGTGCTAGCTTCTCCAATTTCTTCTTCATCCAGAGGTTGATTGTCAGCAGGCCGCTCCTCTTCTGATGTTTCCAGTGCTTTCAACAACCTTTCTCTTTGTTGAGGTACTTTGCACATTTCAAACAGAGGGACGTTTGCCTTTATCTTTTTTAAATCTTCAACAACGTCATATTCTATTTGTTGTTTGATGGACTGAGATTTATCAGCATTCACCTTTTCTTTGTTTAGTTCAGGCTGTGTTCTGTTCTGCTTAGGATCTTGGCTGGTAATAGTGAATTCTGAAGTCTTATCAGCCATGGATTTATCTTGAAATTTCTTCCTGATATTTCTTTGCAGCCTTCTGATATTTGGGAGTAAAAGAATGTCATTGCTAACCGTCCCTTGACTTCTAGTTGTCACGTTAGCCTCCCTGATATCTTTGTGTTTTTTAGTTATATCTTCTTTTGCATCGAGTAATGAGACAGAACTCCATAATGCCATAGTCTCTTCTTCCTGTTCCTTTGTAGAAGTAGAAGCAGCATTTTCTTTCTTTTCATCATCATCTTCTTCCGTTAGTCTCGAATCCAACATCTGATTCATAACTAACGTCATTGAATTTATCCATTGTGGACAGTTCCTTTCGGAGTGAGGCTGCTGGTGAAAGGTGCAGAAATTTTCCATCCCTATCTCTGTCAGATTCATAGACGCAGTATTGTGAGGAGGAGGTTGGGACTGATTGTTTTCCTCCCTTTTCTTATAATATGGCCTGTAGAATTTTTGGGCCTCTTTTTCCTTCTCCAAGTCTATGATCTTAGTAGATAGCTTTTGCATCATTTTGGCCATATTCTCCAGGTCTGGAAACTTTTCTTCCTTAGGCTTAGCGAACAATAAGGTCTTCCTTCCTGCACCTCTTTCTCCAGATTGTTCTGGATAGTCTTCAATACTTTCTCTCTCCGCTTCCACCACTTCTGCCTCTTCATAGGTCTCTGTCAAAGTAGGCTTGGCCCTACCTTTTGCAAACATGGCCAAATCAGGGCCCAGAGCTGAAGTATAGTATTCAATCAATACTTTGTCTGAAGGTTTATCTGCTTCAGAGAAATTTTTAAGATATGCTACAAACCTTTGTGTGAAACTGTGCACCTTTTCCCTTTTCTCTTTCTTCAATGCACACAGTCCTTTCATGAGGGCAGCGTGAGTCTTTTGTATTGCATACTTACTCCTGAACATTCTCTCGAAGGTATCCCAGTCTGGGATAGAGTTAGCAGGAAATCCAAAATACCATGAGGCCGCAGCTCCTTTGAGGGTATGCGGGAATAGTCTACACACCACATCTTCATGTTCCCCAGCCCTCAGACCTTCTATTGCTAAGTAGAAACTTTGTAGATGATCGTCCACTAGGATCTTTTCATTGCGGTCAAATTTAGGCAGTAACTTCTCAAAGGCTTGAGGTAGGTCATGCAAAGGCGGGGTCAGATTTAGAGGTGATCGGGCTATCCATGCAGGTGGTGGGTTTGGAAGATTTGGTGGAGGTTGATTTGCGTTAACCCCGACCATGCGTTGAGGTGGAGAGTGAGGAGGTGAACCCACAGGGGTGTGAATAGGAGAACTGTAAGGGGTACCTGGGCCTTCTTGGTTCAAAGGTAATTCAACCTCCTGCAGAGCAGTCTCTACAAGTTCTTCCCAGTCTCCCACCAACAATGAATCTTCTACTACAGTACGGTCCTTCTTCTTGTATTCTCTTCTAGGCAATTCAGGAATAATTGGCAATCCCCCAATCTTCTTCACATAAGCATGGGTATGTCTTCTTAGGTCATTAACAATTTCATTGCGAACGGGATATAGATACTCTCTTTCTCCTTCTTCAGGAAGCGGATTGCGTGGTCCGCTACTTTCAGAACTGCTACCAGTGGAAAAATCTTGGGAAAACAAGTTTCCGCGGCCAGCCATGCATTGGCAGCCCTCCTTCTAGCGCCAAAACTATTGAGGCCTGGAAAATCGCAGGCGGCAACAGTAAGGGATTCTCCCCAATCAACTTTCCCAACTAGCCCGTTGATTGTTTGGTATAGGGAATCCGTCCGGTTTGCGGTCCGGCTACCGTAGGTCAAGTAACAAAACAAAGGCTTTACCGGTTGCGGCGCGGTCCACTGAGTTTTTGTGCTTTGACTTAAGATATGAAATGCAAGTGCCTAACTAAATGCAGGGTGATAAAGATGCAGGGAGCGGTCACAATGTGATGCGCAGGTTCTTACCTCTCGTCTTATGCTCGCAAGCAACCAAATCAGATACAATAAGAAATAAACTAACTATCTAATCTATCCCTAGGGAGAAAAGGTTATCATTATGGGTGAGCAATACATTTTGCACATGCATTATGAAGAATCACAGATAGTTGGTACTTCTTTCAAGACACATGAATGCTTACAGATATTTAAACAACCAGATAGCCGATCATTTTATAACAACATCTATTGCTCACAGTGAAAAAATATCCCAGAAACTACTGAAGAACATTTAACAAGAACATAGGTTCAGAACATTAAATACTCTTACAGTAAATGAAACACAACTGAAAACGAAAGAGTTCCTCTTCAACATTATTCATTGAGTTACATTGATACATTCCACTTTTCACTCTCTCCGACAGGCAAAATTGCAGTTTCCTTTGCAAAACGAAGTAGTTCCTCTTACAAGCAAACATTTACAAAATTTTCCAGGGAAAAAGCCCTTTCTTAGTCCTACTTTTCAAATATTTAAACTACAACTGCGGCCCCTTGGGCTGCCTCCCTCCTCCCCCTTTCAACTTCCCCAACTCTTCAAATTCCTCTACCTAGTAAGTAACTGACAGATCTTTCCGTTCCACCTCTTCGTTGCCACGCATGTTCTCCTTTCTTTCGCTTGTCCCCATGGCCTTGGCTCGATCCACTCCAAAACGCTCAGCCATACCTTCATGCCATCGTAGTCCCACCAATCCCTTGGGTCCCTCTGCGCAAAAACAAAAAAGCATCATTTATGTATTTACGTTACAAAACAAAATAGAAAGATCTACTCCTGAAACAATCATCCCGCGAGGAAATTACCAGGCGCCGACACCACTATCTCGACCATGGTGGGAAACTTACTGGCGGTTCAACAATACTTAGGTCGGAAGGGTGGATCACTCTGCGGGCGGGAAACACCATTAATCGGACGCCGGAAGGGTAGGACATCGGAGGCTAAACTGATCTCCCCAGCCGCAACGACGGATGAGACCAGGATTGAAGACATAAGCTAACCGCGGATGGGAAAGGACCAAATCGGATGTCGGCAGATACTCGCATCGGAAGCTCACTAACTATCCCCAGCCGCAACGGCGGGAGGGTATAAGCTACGGTCCAGCGATTTAAGACCAAAACGAATCGGACGTCGGAGGGATCTAGACTTTGGACGAATAAACGATCTTGGAGCCGCAACAGCGGAGGGGCTGGGACTTTGCAACTTCTGATCTAACAACAAAAAGAGGCCCGATCATAGAAAAAATCAACGATTAAAACAGTGTTAAGCGTCAGCTGCAGCCAAAGTCGTTTTTTCTTAGCGAAGGCTGCCCTGAAGAACAAGATTTTACTTTTCTTCGGCTGGTAAACCAGACACCCACGAATCAAACCGAAATTGAACATGGCATACATAAATCCGCGGGCATCCAACTTCAAAGTAAAACAAAAAGAAGACACGCCCAAGATGCCCAAGAGTTCAACGGTCAAACTGAGCAAAGATGATGAGGAGGGGCCCAGAATTTAAATAACAATAAATTTGGGAAGAACAGTTGCGGCAGCAACACAACCTTAACGCAGTGACCAGCAAAGCGTTAAAATAAAAGTAGTGACCAGCAAAGCGTTAAAATTAATGCAGTGACCAACAGAGCATTAAGTTGAAAGAGATGAAAATTTGTATTTTCTTTTTGGGTTAGTGAAAAAATCTCTATTAATCCAGGACTTTGTTTAATGATTTATCTTGTTAATTCTTTTATTGTTTGCTATATGAAAATTGGAAATTATTATTTTGGTTGGTGAACTAATCACTAATAACTCAGGACTTTCATTGTCCCAAGCCAAAGCAAAGATATATTTCTGATATATTTTTCATAGACAATTGCAAAATTTGTGAGGTAAGAGTTCTATCTATAATTTCATGTAGTGGAACTTATTTTGAAATTGGCGGCAAACATAAATTTTGAGCATGGTTATGGTTATGTAGCATGGTTATGTTATGTAGCATTTTACAAGGCTGAGACTTCAATCCTCATTTCTTTCTTGTCTATTTTGGCCAATCCCTGAAACCTAAAAGGGCATGGATTTAAGTTTTATGTGGTGCATTCATGGCAGTTTGCTTGAAGTTCTGGATAATACTAATTTTTATTGTGTTCAGTTTCTTGTTGTTTTGGTCATGGGACTGGATGGAAAATTCTCTTAGACCATTGCAAGTAATGATGTTTTGAATGATCTCTACCACAATAGCAAAATAAAAAAACACATAGGCGAACTAGTCAAATGCCCAAGTTTTGCATCCAACTTTTTTTCTAAGTAAAACCACGTGGGTTTCCTTGCATTTCATAGATGGTACCCAATGTAAATGTGTTGGTGCCGATTATGGCACCTGACCTAGTAGGGACATTGAGTGAGGAATGCAAGAGAGGCAGCTAGCCAGTGGGATTAACCCTGATCCCTTCCGAAGCTCAAAGTGCTCTACCACTCGAGCTACCCTACAGGGATAAAATTTTGCATCCAGTTTATTCCACTGTTCTTTTAGAATCAAAGTATATGCAACAAAACCAAAAAGTCTAAGATGTTTCACCTTGGGTTTTCACAAACCAAGCTTCTTCAAGTGTATTGTTTTGCATTCCGAGCTAAAATTTTGCATCCAGTTTACTTTACTATTATTTTAGAGTCAAATTATATGCAACAAAAGCAAAAAGTCTGAGATTATGGTGAGTTTTGGAACATGTAGCCCTAGAACGGTGAGCTTGTAAGAGCATCTTGAAGACTAGGGTTAGGGTTTAATCCATTGTATATTAGGAGATGAATATTTTGAGAAGAAACCCTAGGTTGTACTTGGTGAGAGAAGAAAAAGAGGAGACATCTTACCCAAAAGAGGAGATGTATTACGTTGGAGGACATTTTTGTGTGATGCATGCGTGTTGGATCTCCTTGTTCTGAGCAAGGGTTTTCATCATTTTCCCTAGCGAGGGTTTTGGAGGGCTAGAAGATTGTACTAGCCTTGTGATAAGGCTATCGTGTGTGCATGAACTTCATCTTTATGGCTATTTCATGTTACTTAAGTTTCCAGTTGTCCAATACTCAAGTGTAAAAATTAGATTTAATTTTCAACCATCAATATTCTTCATGGTTTGTAATTTCCATCACTATATGTCTTGCTGATTTGACATAAGTTAAGGGTGAATATGTTAAGTGATTTAACACCACAATCAAAGAATATAAGGACAAATTTACTGCTGTTTTTACAGCTGTTGTAAGTGTTTTCAGATATGTTATATGCATGGTAAGATTACCCGAGTGTTGAAACTTAGTGGAACAGATTGGTATCTTTTCACTTGAATTGCATGGTGGATTAGGGTTTCTAAGAATTGAAATATAGTTTGTTGTTGCTGGCAGCTGTTTTGTTTACATTTCATATCAGTTGTAAGGCTGAAATTCACAAGGTTAAGCTCCTGTAAACCTCTTGTTAAGAGATGAAATTTTTGTTTTGTATTAAAAATCTATAATTCCGAAATTCCTACAATTTATTTGTTTTATTTTTTATTTTTCAACAAGGGTAGTATTTGTGCATAAAGATGCTTTTCTAGGGCAGCAAACCCGTCTCTACTTTCAGTGTAAAATTCCTGTGCTTTTTTCAGGGCAGTGCTAGTGTCATGATTCATTTACTTAGTCCATAAAGGAAACATAGGCTAATGGACCCTGACCCAGGGGTTGGAGCAACCTTCTGCTATTGCCTTAGACTTCCAGAGAAGGTTGGAGCAGTGGTCTACTGCTACTCATGGCCTCCACCAAGGTTATGGAAATCTGCTGTTGTAGCCCTAGACCACCTACAAGGCTATTGTTGTAGCCATAGACCACCATCAAGGGTGGTGGTGCTGCCACCAGGCCTGCTGTAGCATTCCTAGTCACCACCGAGGGTGCTGTAGCAGCTTATTGTTGCTCTCCTCGTCACCTCCATGAACTGTAAACTGTGTATGGATGAATCTTGTTTGCGGTTTAATCTTAAATCTTATGCCAATACTCATCATTCTTCATATTATACTTTTATTCCTATATCGTTACATCTTTCCGGAATTGCTTCGTAGCATCTTCTTCAAATGTGGAAGGTTTTGAATCCCTGATGCGACTTATTTGTGAAACATACTTTGAATATCTGTCAAGTTGTTTTTGCTATTTGGATGAGACTAATGGTGCTCCATGCTTCTCTGCATCTTATAGAATATCTCAACACCATGCATACCTCCTCTTAGAAGGAAGTTTATCAACTAGTTCTACAAGTTCATGAGGGGCTAGTGAATCTAAGAAATATTATGGTTTCTCCCTCTAAAAATGCGGAGAACTAGAATCTGGGCCCTCCATTAGGGGAGTCTCATGCTCCTCCATGTTTATATCATACTAAACCTATTTTGATCACTTGAAATGCATCCTCTTCATGGAATGTCACATCTTGGAAGACTTCTATGTGTCTTTCACCAGACACATATATTTTGTAGGCTTTGGATGATTTGATATAACCAACAAAGCATGATGATTTTTTCACTAGTGAACACTTCTTTAGATGTCTTCTCTTCCAGAAAAGCATGATGCATTCTACTCTAGATATACAAAACTCTACTGGTGGCTTCTTCCCATAATGAGGTAGATAGAACTTGATCATGTATCACGTATTTTACATCCTCACATATGATTGTATTCTTCCTTTTGACAATGCCTTCCCACTGGGGATTGTAGAGTACTGTCAACTATCTACATATTCTTGCATAACTACAGAAATCATTAAATGCATGTGAGTCAAATTAACCTCCATTGTCAGATCTTAAAGGACAGATATTGTTTCCAATATGATTCTGAACTAGGGCTTTGAATTCCTGATACTTGTTGATGGTTTCACTCTTATCCTTTAGGAAGTAAATCCATGACTTTCTAGAGAATTCATCTATGAATTGTACATAGTATAAATATCCACTCAGAGAGGGTGTTGCCATGGGAACACATACATCATAATGTATTAACTCAAAAATCCCTTTATATATAATAGAACTTCTAGAAAAAATATTCTTAACATTCTTCCCAAGAGCACAACCCCTACAATATCATGCTTAAAATCAAATATAGGCGTACCTTTGACCATCTTCTGTAATAATGGCAGCACTTTCTAATGGAGGTGCCCAAGCCTCTTGTGCCATAGCTTGCATGGACTAAATGTGTTATGGATCATAGCATGAATGTACTTTCCAAGTAGTTTCTAGATACCTTCCTATCTAACTCCAATCATAGCAAATGATTTTAAGTATTTCTTCTTTGGCCATAATAGTGCTTGAATATCCATGAAGATAACTATTAATCCTTTACCTTCAAGAACCAAAACTGATAGGAGGTTATTCTTCGATATTGGAACATATAGAATGTCCTCCACATGTAGTACATCACCTGAGCTCAACTAGAAGGAGGTAGATCGAACTCCTTGGCTCGAATAGGTTGCATTGTCTCTCAACTCCACCTTGCATGTGAAATTTTTCACGTTCATATTAGTGATGGTGCACTTATACATAATCATGTGTTTGGATGCACCATTTCCAACTAACCATGTCTCTACACTTGTGGTGACAGATCCAGAAATGGACGAGACAAGGTAATATTCCCTCATTGTCTCATTTTTCTTGGATGCATTCTTCTGAGTAGTTTCATATTCTGTAGCATTATAAGCATGAGACCTTCCTTTTCCTCTTTGTTTTGATTTACACTCCTTTGCATAATGCCCCTTTTTCTTGCAGTTGTAGCAGATCTGACCTTCAACTTGTCAAAGCCTTTATTGTGTACCTTGTTCTTTGGATGAGAAAACTTCTTTTGAGAGAAGTGCTTCTTTCATTTCTTCATCCTTGTTGTATGATAAAGGTATTCTTCTATAGATAAAGTTGAGAGGTGCTAATGTTGATGACACCAACAAATTGTGGCATCAATAGTTGGGTCATATCAACTTTGGGACCTTGCAACATATGAGTTGTTTAAGGATGGCAGATGAGCTTCTGCATATTAAACTATGTACGTGTGTCTGTGAAAAATGTATGTGGGGGGAACACCGTAATGAGGTCTTTCCTAAGGATTTAGGGGGAAAGTCTCTGAACCTCTTGAGCTGGTTTATAATGATATTATGGAATAGCTCATTGAAGCAATAGAGCCATTATGGAAATGGCTTGTTGTATGTAGCATTCTCTTTAGGGTGAGTTTATGTTATGGGGGAAGTAGTATTCAATACCTATGATCGAGCTGCTGAATCCCTCTTTTTACAAGGCCATTTCTGCAGTGATGATATAGTGGCTTAGGCAATGAAGGCTTAGTATTTAATGAAGATTTTTTTTAGTAAAACATAAATTTAAATGATTTGTTTAAATTTAGTTATTTAGGATGGTTGGAGGTGAGTGACTAGTGCCAATAACCCTATTCAGAATGTGGAGTATTGGGGCTTCTAAGAGGTCTAGAAATTATGAATGGATGGGAGTAAATATGCTGTGCATACATGCAGAAATTTACCTATGAATGTAAGATTAGATGGCTAGAAATTAACAATTTTTGTAGGCTTTAACTAGGTGCTCTCTAAGAAGGAGAGACTTTATTTCAGGCTGAAATACATCATGTAGTATTTCAATGCAATGATGTAACATCAATCTTTCCAAATTGAAGATAAATTAACAAAGAGAAGAATTGATAGCACCTCATTCACTCTCCTTCAATGATATAGCTGACCTGACATGAAGTCCTTATTGCAGCAGAATTAGTAGAAGATTTCAACACAAAATCAACAAGATGAATATTATGGCTAGTCACACGTGTAGAAAACCTTTGCTTCACATAGCCTACAGAGAAAAGCACACATCAATTGATGAATCTCCCCTTTTTCATGCCCATAGGCTTACATTCATACCCACAAAGCTGAGCTTCCAGAGCTAACTGTCATCCTTTGCTATTGTTGACATTATGCCTGTGTGTTTTTTGTATTTATGATTTATTGCTGATTGTTGATTATTTCAGCAAAAACCAGTGATTGAGATGATCAAACTGAACTTTTTTGAGTTTTCTTTCTATTTGTTTTCTCTTTTGAAGTTGTTTTTATTCCTTTTAGACATTGCAATAGTTTAGGTTTACCGAATTTTGGGTTTAGGGTCTGTTATCTCTAGGGTTGTTCATCCTGCTTATTTTTGAAATTTTGATTTGGATTGGTTTTTGTTGTATTAATTTTGATTTTGTTTTATGTTTTATGATTGATTGCTTGCCCTTATGATTCCCTTGGTTACCTAAAATCATTAAAATTTCCATTCATCAACTAAGAACCCATGTATGTGCAAAAGAGTATTTGTTACAGGGTGAGTTTTTTACAAACTGGCAGCGTCCTTCCAAACTGGCAGCATATTGTGAGCTTGCAGCATATTGATTTCTGGTGGCAGAATGTACATATGGGGATGTGGGAAGTGTCTACTTTGGTCCAAATCATCCTATGAAGCCACATCGACTGTGCATGACACACCATCTAGTGCTTTCCTATGAGCTTCACAAGAAGATGGAGATCTATCGACCACATAAAGCATACCCAGTGGAACTTGCTCAGTTTCATTCAGCAGACTATGTGGAGTTCTTGCATCGAATAACACCTGATACCCAACACATGTTCACCAAGGAGCTAATAAGATATAATATGGGAGAATATTGTCCTGTATTTGAGAGCCTCTTTGAGTTTTGTTAGATTTATGCTGGTGGCACTATAGATGCTGCTCACAGACTGAACAATCAAAGTTATGACATTGCAATAAATTGGTCTGGCAGCCTTCACCATGCTAAAAAGTGTGAGGCATCAGGTTTCTGTTATATTAATGACTTGGTGCTGGGGATTTTGGATTTGCTTAAACATCACGCCAGAGTTCTCTATATTGACATTGATGTCCACCATGGTGATGGAGTTGAGGAAGCTTTTTTATTTTATTTTACTGACAGGGTGATGATAGTGAGCTTTCACAAGTATGGTGACTTGTTTTTCCCTAGAACGGGAGATATTAAGGAGGTTGAAGAAAGAGAAGGAAAATATTATGCTATTGATGTCCCTCTCAAAGATGGAATTGATGATGCTAGTTTTAGGCAACTTTTCAAAACTATTATTTCCAAGGTTGTTGAAATATACCCACCTGGTCCCATTGTTCTTCAATGTGGAGCTGATTCACTTGCTGGGGATCGCCTTGGTTGCTTTAACCTATCCATCGATGGTGCTACTCTGCTTGTCATGCACAGTGTGTGAGATTTGTGAAGAAATTTAATTTGCCGCTATTGGTTACTGGGGGAGGAGGCTACAAAAAAGAGAATGTTGCTCGTTGTTGGTCTGGGGAAACTGGGGTACTTCTTGATACAGAGCTTCCTAATGAAATTCCTGATAATGATTACATCAAATACTTTGCACCTGACTTTTCCTTAAAGATCAACACTAATGGGAACATGAAAAAGCTGTAATGACACACATTCAATCCATCAAGGAAGAAATTTTGACTTATTTGTCATGTCTGCAAAATGCTAAATTTTAAAGGAGTTGTTGTTGGAACCCCAGGTCGTGTGTTTGACATGTTGCGCAGGCACTCTCTTCGCCCCGATTACATAAAGATGTTTGTGTTAGATGAGGCTGATAAAATGCTTTCCAGGAGTTTCAAGGACCAGATCAATGATATTTTTCAGCTACTCCCTTCTAAAGATCCAGGTTGGTGTTTTCTCTACTACAATGCCTTTTGAAGCTCTTGAGATTACTAGGAAGTTTATGAGTAAGCCTGTGAGGATTCTAGTGAAGAGGGATGAGCTAACGCTTGAGGGTATCAAGCACGTTTATGTGAATGTTGAAAAGGAGGATTGGAAACTTGATACACTGTGTGATCTATACGAGAGGCTGGCAATCACACAAAGTGTTATTTCTGTTAACACAAGGCGAAAGGTTGACTGGTTGACTGACTAGATGAGAGCTCGTGACCATACTGTCTCTGCTACTCATGGGGACATGGATCAAAACACTAGGGATATTATTATGAGGGAATTTCGATCTGGTTCCCCACGTGTTCTGATCACAACTGACCTGTTGGCTCGGGGTATTGATGTGCAACAAGTTTCGCTGGTTATCAATTATGACCTCCATACCCAGCCAGAAAACTACCTCCATCCAATTGGTCGTAGTGGCAGATTTGGAAGGAAGGGTGTGGCAATAAACTTTGATCCGCACCTCCAATTTCCAAATTAAATCAGTGAATTGTTTACCAATATTTAACAAATTGTCTGTCATTTATCAGCAATCAAAGTGATCGATTTTCAACGTTTCAGCCATTCACTGGTGATCAGTGATTACTCTCTCTAACAACGATCTTTTCTGCAATTAATAAGCCTGGGTGACATGCCCTAGTGCTTAATAATCCACCAGAGGAACGAGATTGATACAAGTATGATGACATTATTGAAGTTTGTGGATGCTGAGTGGACAGCATCAACTACAGGTGTTATTCAATGCCACGAAGACACCCCAAAGGATGCGATTCTGTTGCACACCGAATTTTAAAAAAGGATGACATGGTAATTATGAATACCAGGTGGTAGAGTAATTTTAGCAAGTCCATCTTTTCAGGGAAAATATAGCACAGATGTCAGGATTTTAAGACTCAAAATCCATATCATTGATATTATCCAAATCTTATGAACAAAGATTGAGGTTCGAATCTCCAACAGCATAGCCCAGTTTAGTAAGATCAAAGATCTCCATGTAGATTCGATCCTTTATTTTGGATCTGTTTTAATGCATTGTAAATTTATAAAAGAAAATGATGTAACGAGAGCAGAGAGGGGGGAGAGGTCCCAGGTAAAGGCTCGAAAGCAAGAAGGAGAGAATTCTTCCTTTCATGAGAATGCAGGGACTGTAGGTTGGAAGTTTTGGGAGCTATGCTGGATCTTTTGTAAGCACTTCTGTATATCATGAGTTTTTTGCAGCTTCAATGACAGGTTCTAGTTTTGAATAAACTTGATGATGATTTGTCTTTGTGCCACATAAATTGTCTCTTTGATAATTCTTTTATGTATTTGGTCATTCATATTCCATTACATAATTCTTATTTTGAGATGACAGTTATCTTTCATTTTTATAAACATTGACAGTTTCACTTCATGATTTAGGATCATAGACCTGGGTGTTGAACTTTGTGATTGCTTGCATGTTATACAGCATCTGTTTGATTTTCCTGTAGTTCTGACTCATACCAACCTTTAATTTAATGCTTTGAATTTCTGATAAATACTTGTATTTACCCATCTGTGATATATACCAGCTATGTTCATTGTAAAGTGTGTGATGTTTTGATTTCATTCCTAAACTGTGAAAGCTGTACAAACAAGTAATAATAGCCTAGTGTCTTCTAGTACTGTAAGATCCATTAGCCCTAGTTTGATACCAGCCTGTGTTTTCAATTGGATTTTATTTGATTTATGCATTTTTGAACAAAGATTTCCTTAAGCTTGAATCCCGTAGTCTAGGTTCAACTTTAGGGATAACAGGGTCCTCTTGTTAGGTATGCAGAGTTTACTTTGTTGACATTTTTTTACCGTCTTAGTGTTTAGCAACTTTTCAGTGCCATGTACTACTGATGATCATCTTTACGCAGCGTATTATCCAGGTTTTTTGGCATCATGTACAACAACTTATGATCATCTTTACTGCGGTTATTATCCAGAATGAGGGCTGCACTCTGGTATCAAGAATGATGGCTGCACTGAATATATCTGTAATTATTAATTTGTTGAATCTGAACAGTTACATTTGAATGGTAATCTGTATTTGTAAAATTGACCCTTTTTTAATAGCAAAACGATAAATTTTAGATGTATCTTTTTGGTATGGTTTTGACACATAATTTATGTAGAATTTTGAACCACTCCTTGTTTTATTCGAGAACATGGTTGCAAATAAAATTTAAGACAATACAAAAATGTAAATGCTATGATCAAAACTCATTTTCAAGGAATACAAATAATAAAACAAGGTAAATGTTACAAGCATTTGATGTCAATGAGTGTGTTCTTATTGTGTAAGCGTAAAATATTTATGGTTCAATTAGATGTAGATGATGAACTTTTTTGTTGGGTTAATTTTTTAAGCTTCCATATGAAGATAGACCTCCATATACTATGAGGGATAAGGTGAAAAGTGTTTTTCCATATTCATGCTCATGTTTCATTGAATGAAAAGGCTGTGTGGTGCACTTTCATATATGAAGCTCGATGAGTGTGAAACTAATTCCAAGTTATTGGAATTGTTTTAGAATCTTCATGACATAGATAATGGGGATAAGATCACCCTTGACACATTTGTGAAGCTAAAATTGTTGTATTTTATCACCATCACTATTCATGCAACATAATGTTCTTGTTTTTCATCACCATATTTTCAAAGTTTTGAGTATGTGCATGAGTTATTTCTACAACACACCAAAAAGACCAACATACCAATATGTGCATGAGTTATTTTTTCAGTGCACCAAAAACACCAACATACCAAGATAATCAATGCATCAAAATGTATCATTAAGTCATGTGTCCATATTATAAATATTTGTAATTTTTCAAAACTACTTTATTGTCTTTTTGAAACTCATATATAGGAATGTAAGATGAGTTTATGGTTGCCATGTATGAGCATGCTGGAATAGATTAGAGTTAGGGTTTGAATATCTTCTTTAGTGCACATAATATAAGGAGCTTGCATGAACCTATCTTATGACTATGACAAGGTTTCCGTTGTAAAAATTGTGTGAATATTACATGGATGAATCTTGTTTGCACCCAAACAAAAGGAACTAATAGAACACACTTTTCCTACAATAGAACACACTTTTCAAAAGGAACTAATGATTTAAATGTTATGTTAGACATGATAAATACAAAGAAAGGGAAACGATATTTTCAAATAAGGAAATTTAGTTCATTATAATTTATATCTAGCATGGTGGAAGAATAGGCTCATCAATATTATGAGTTGATCATCTATAATCAAGAACTATTGATAAGAAAAATAGACTATTGGTTTTAATGCTTGTAAAATCTTAAGGTTATGGTAATGGATTTTTCTAATGAATATATCAGCACTTTGAGCTAACGAAACTTATAATCAAGAACTATTAAAAATATAACTACACTATTGGTTTTAATTCTCGTAAAATAAGGTTATGGTAATGGATTTTTTCTATTGAATATATCAGCACTTTGAGCACACAAAACTTAAGTAATTTTGAGGAAGGTCAAAGAGGGAGGTTGCTAAAATTGATATCATTGTATGTAACCATTCTATTTGTAGAAAAAAAATATTAATGAAAATGAAACCATATGCAATGGAGGTGTAATCCTTAATAATGTTTCATTTTGTTATCATTGTATGTAACCATTCTATTTGTAGAAAAAAAATATTAATGAAAATGAAACCATATGCAATGGAGGTGTAATCCTTAATAATGTTTCATTTTGTTATCATTGTATGTAACCATTCTATTTGTAGAAAAAAAATATTAATGAAAATGAAACCATATGCAATGGAGGTGTAATCCTTAATAATGTTTCATTTTGTTATCATTGTATGTAACCATTCTATTTGTAGAAAAAAAATATTAATGAAAATGAAACCATATGCAATGGAGGTGTAATCCTTAATAATGTTTCATTTTGTTATCATTGTATGTAACCATTCTATTTGTAGAAAAAAAATATTAATGAAAATGAAACCATATGCAATGGAGGTGTAATCCTTAATAATGTTTCATTTTGTTATCATTGTATGTAACCATTCTATTTGTAGAAAAAAAATATTAATGAAAATGAAACCATATGCAATGGAGGTGTAATCCTTAATAATGTTTCATTTTGTTATCATTGTATGTAACCATTCTATTTGTAGAAAAAAAATATTAATGAAAATGAAACCATATGCAATGGAGGTGTAATCCTTAATAATGTTTCATTTTGTTCTCAATCCAACTTATTTTCATTACACATAAATGCCCTCCATTTCTACATTACAGAAGGTTGTCTTCACATAAAGTTGAAAAGAATGCCTCAATATATTATACTCCTTTGCTTTAAGTGTTTCCCTCTACATGTGAACAATAAGAATGAGAAAAATGTTTCTAAGTGTAGCAACCCAAAATTTAATATATTAATTATAAATAAAAACATAGGAAAATGTTGGATATAATATAATTGATTTCTTAACGTAAAATAAATATTTAATAAAGAATTAAATGTTTTATACCTAAATGAATTTCGTAATTGAAAGCAACTATAGACATTCACATTTCAGTTTAGTGGTAGTTGAATTTCAATTCAACTTTGAGATAACTTGAGGTTGAACTATATCTTCATTAGTTATCTTTAAATTAGTAATACAAAATCATGAGATTGTGCCTTCTTATGTTTTAAAAGTATGTAACAAGTTAGAAATAGAAATGCTGCTCCGTAATGTTCAAACTCAATATTTATATTTAAAGCCATTAAAACATCAGCAACATCAAGCATTAGAGGAAATTTGGGGTCTAAAATGGGCCTTAAAAGAAAATGCGCCAATAATAAATTTTGTGAGTTGGAATTCAGGAACCAATAGAATTTCAATAAAATGAGTCAACCATAATGGTTGAATTGACATATTTGTCATAAAATAAAACTATTTTTTGTTCGTATTTTCGACATATCTCCCTGTGTTTTTACTCAAATTTTGAGCGGGAGAGCTCGTTGGATGCGGAATTTAATTCCACATCCAACGAGTACCCACAATGCATACTTTTGATGGAACCCGCTACCCCAAAATTAAGAAATACCTGAAAAAACGTGATGATGACATCATGATCACATTTTTCAGGTATTTCTTATTTTTGGGGTAGCGGGGTCTATCAAAAGTATGCAATGTTGGGACTCGTTGGATGCAGAATTGAATTCCACATCCAATGAGCTCTCCTACTTATAATTTGAGTAAAACCATAGGGAGATATGTCGAAAATACAAACAAAAAAAGTAGTTTTTTTCATTCTTCCTCCAAAATTAATAACTATTATTTTATTGTTTTAAGTATTATTTTATTATTTTCCTTAGGAGGCCCATTTTAGACCTCAAATTTTCTCTAATGAACATATATATGAATTTAGCTTTATCAAAACCGATAATATAATTTAAATTAATATTGTTAGAAAGAGATTCTCTTAGTTTCGAGAATTATATATATATTCTCTATTGACGAGGCCAACCATGTGAAGGTGGAAGCTCATTTGGCCCCTCCCACCCACCCACCCTAGAATCAAAGAACACAAATTCGTCAACCTTGATGTATTTTTGATTCATATGAAATGTGCCAATGGCATATTATCAAGAATGGCATTATGATCTTCTATCGACAATTTCCATTGTCGATGCTTGGAATTTTTCCTACTTTTCACTGCCTTCAACTGCAACTGGGCTACTATGACCAAATGAATGTATTGAGAACCTATAACATTTGACTCGTAGTCTTGAAAAAGAATATGGTCTTTGCATTTCCTTACTTCTGCAAAGAAATGTCCCATTATAACCATTGAACCCACACCATACGTATAATTTGACGGGTCTTTAAATTCTTGCATCAACATGCTTTTTGACCTAGTGCATCTCAATAAATAATAATGCAATTTTTCTGGATTATCTACCCGTGCAATGAAAACAAATACATCACCTTCTCTAACCAAATCAGAAACACGATCATAATCTTTGGCAATCACAAGCGCTTCATTATCGTGCTCTACATCGATGATATTTCCAAACAGGGGCAATGGTGTCAATTCTTGGTGTCTCCATGGTTTCACAAATTTGTTAGTCTGGTTTTGACACTCATCCAAGGACTCTACATCATCAATAGATGCAATACAAAAGCAAGAGTACTTTCGTTTCTCGATTGCATGTATATTTGCCATTTTATTACTCCTAATGGAGTGTAAGCCCCTTATTTTTGGGATTGCAGTACAATTATGTGGCATTGATTTGTCAACATCACCCATTGCAATATTCCAGAAAAAACCTTCTCATATTACCCATCCTTTCATTGAATTCATGGCTCAAATTTTGTTTGCAACAATTAACAACATCATTTGAATTTGCAAGGCGAGAAGCAGAGTGATTCATTTGATATCTCCTGAGTGCACATTTCACAGAAGCCCCAGCACCATCGTGTTCTCCTTTTCCATGTCTTGTTTCAAAAAAGCTCCATGTGTGGTGAACATCTGTGTTTCTATGAATAAGAGAGAACCATAAGAATGAGCACGCTGATTTAAATTGACCAGCACAACCATTTGACCACACCCAATGTTCTTTAAAAGTGATCTTTCGTCTTGATAATTCTTTATAAAGCATACCAAAACAATGTTGGACAAAACATGTATCATGTGTAAGATCATCACTGATGTAGAAATGATACTCAATCACTTCACGATTATTTTCATTGCTATCAAAACCATCAACATCAAGCTCTGCATGTCTATACATAATATGAACAAGTATAGATACCTGATCTGAATGATAATACTCACTCTGTATCTCCTTTTGCAGAGTGAAAGTGTGATTTTCATCAAAATCGACAATGGATAATATTGTTCCTTTTCCAAATACATCCCGTGATTGCTTGAACTGTAAGTCCAGCCATCATGCTGAGTGAGAGTGCTTGATATATTTATATATTTGATCCCTGAACAAATTCATAAAATCTGTCAAAGAGATAACACTTTCAACTAAATTAATCTTTCTTGATGTTGATGTTGAATCTATAATAGGAGTATAATCAACATATTCATATATCTTCCATTTCATAATGCGATTTGATATTTGAGGATTGTTTGCATCAATGTGGTAGTTAACATTAAAAAGGGCCAAATCAGAACATTCCTCACATTTTTAATCCCCGACGCATTGTTTCTTATAGAATACTTGATCATTCTCTCGTGCACATAGTATTTTAGATACAAATTCAGGAACATTCACAGGAGGGGGGTTATTTGGCCAACACTGCATGCCACAATCTAGAAATGTCTCATAATACAATTCGAATTCTACATGGTATTGATAACAACATGTGTCACGAACAATGATGGGCTTGCCATACCATGGGTTAAGCTTCACAAATGTGCTAAGGGAAATCTTCGCATCAACATTACTCTCCATAAAAATTTTGAACATTTCCACTTGAGTGATCTCTGTTATGTGTTTGGCATGAGTTTCATAGTTTCCTTTCGATATACGATGTCGCACAACATCCTTTTCATTTGGTAAGACATGAGACTTTAAATACCAAAACTCTTTCACCTTGTCTCTCACATTATCTGGAAGTCTATCTTGATAAGGTTGCCTACAGATAACACCCCAACATGCAACTTCATCATCCTCATCTAATTGAACTCTAACGTTTTTATGCTTCCATAAAATTTTTCTTGATGTTTTTAACATTCTTGTAGTAGTAGACAACAAACGATTGTTTACAGTGTTTTTTGACACAACCTCTATTAGAATAGATTTACGACCAACCATGTAATTATGAGATCATTTTTTTGCAAGTGAAGCAAGGACCGTTGTCAAATTTTGTGATGCAATCTCATTTGATTTAGCCTCTTTGACATTTTTAATGCCCAATAATGTCATTGCATTTCTTAGACATTTTTTCTTTAACAACATATTTAACAATTGAGCTTGTTCTATGACATAAATACCTTCAAAATATTCTTTGACTATCTTTTTTTACTCTATAGCGAGCTGTATGATCAAGCATCGGAGGTCCCATTTCTTCAATTTTACTTGAATCCATATTCTCCAAAAACGTATTGTTAATGACGATATTGTTGCAGCTTCTAATTAATATCTGTGAATTGGTAAGTGTGGTAGGATGTTGTATGTTGGATGTCGACCCTGCATAAAAATAAATATATATGAATTTAGCTAATTGTGAGTTCGTTCAAATCAAATATATACATATATATAAGTTTATATATATTATATTTAAGTAAAAATTATAAACATATATCAAAATTTATTTACTCACCAATCATGGGCTCAATATCAACGCTACCCATAGTTTGCTCCACATTTGTCATTTCCTCGTCACCTCCATGCTCTTCATTTATTTCATCAATGTGTTCCTCAACAATTTGCATTCCTTCATCACCACCATGTGCGAGGTTCACATTTTGCATTTCTTCGTCACCTCCAAGTGCCTCCACATTTCTTTCCATTGCTCCTTTTTCTCTTAACTTTCTCATATTTTCACACTTTTTGTCCTTCCTTGCCTCTTCATCAGTTCCGGTGCAATCATGTTTTTTTCCGCAGTTCCTTCGATTTCCTGTGTTGAAGGAATTAAAACCTAAAATCCAATGTATGAAAAGATATGAGAATTGGGAGTTACATACATACATTGAAAAAAATATAACAACAAACCTAACAAAAGTAATATGCTAAGCACTATTGTATGAAAAACTTATAGGTACATGCCAAAACAAAGATTTGCACCAAAGAAAGCAAAATTACCTAGAAGTAGTCTCAAGAAAATGCCTGCCATATAAATCATAGGTTAAAGTAAATGCCCGCAGCATATGGTCAAGCTGTACTCTATTTATATTTCTACCTAAACATGATCTCAATTTGTATTAAGCATGTCTGATGAAAAACTTATGGATCTTCCAAAATAGGGTTTCAGGATAAATTTTAGAGAAAGTCCTGAAAATGACTAAGTGTTGCAAAACTGGCTCAAGTGGCCTTGGGAAAATGCCCGCAATACCTAATGGGTGAATGATAAAAATAATTTTAAACTACCATGATCTAGATTGTTAAGAAGGATATCTCTCCATAGTATTAGTTTTCATAGAAGGTGTTTGATGACAAAATTAACAGCCTGCCAAAACAGGGGTTCAAGTTGATTTTAAACCAAAGTAGAAAATATGGCTAAGTGGCCTCAGGGAAATGCCTGCCATAGTTTGTGGGTTGAAGACAATTATCGCACCATATGGTCATTGTGTTAATGGGTGTTTTGTCTACCTGTACACATATTCAGATCGACTTGTAAGTTCCCGAGGAAGAAGTTATGGATCTGCCAAAATAGGGTTTGATCAGAATAAACTTTGGAGAAAGTCTTGAAGTGTTGGAAAACTAGCTTAGGTGGCCTTGAGAAAATGCTTGTCGTACCTAATGGGTGAATGATTAAAATGATATGAAACTACCATGCTCTAGCTTGTCAATAAGGATAGCTCTCCATAGTCTTAGTTTTCACAAAATGTGTTTGATGACAAAATTAACAGCCTGCCAAAACAGGGGTTCAAGTTGCTTTTACACTAAAATAGCAAATCTGCCTAAGTGGCCTCAAGGAACTGACCGCCATAGCTTGTGGGTTGAAGAAAATTACCGCACCATATGGTCATTGTGTATATGGGTGTTTTGTCTACTTGTCCACATCTTCAGATCGACTTGAAGGTTCCTGAGGAAGAAGTTATGGATCTGCCAAAATAGGGTTTTAGGATAAACTTTACAGAAAGTCATGAAAATGATAAAGTGTTGGGAAATTGGCTTAGGTGGCCTTGAGAAAATGCTTGCTGTCATTAATGGGTGAATGATAAAAATAATCTGAAACTACCATGCTCTAGCTTGTCAAGAAGGATATCTCCCCATAGTCTTAGTTTTCATAGAAGGTGTTTGATGAAAAAAATAAGAGCCTGCCAAAATAGGGGTTAAAGAAAATACCTTGATAAAAATAAAAAATTGTGCCTTGAAGAACTCGGATAATGCGAAATCTCAGCAGATCTGCAAACTCTGATATATGAATTCCTAGTTGCAATATGGATATAATAACTCTTGACTGAAAACTGCTCTTTCAACTTTTGGCTGAAAAACTCTCTGCCAACTCTTCCCTGAAAAACGCTCTGCAAACTCTCGACGGAAAAACGCTCTGTAAACTCTCAGCTGAAACACGCTCTGCCAAATCTTGGCTGAAAAAATAGTTTACAACTTCTCGATTGAGATAGATAAAATTTCTCTTGGACGAGATTCTATTTATACACCTCTTAGGTGAGAAGTTTTGGAATCCCATTGGAATCACCGGAGTTTAATGGTGGGCCCCTAAAATATTCTCGAAGAAAACTCTCAGCCGAGATATATTTTATTTTTTCGTCCGAGAGTCTAAAATAACTTTTGGCCGAGAGATTTGCTTAACTCTGGTTTAGTTTTCGAGCGAACCTAATTCTCACTTGAGAAAATTTAAATCTCTCGGTTGAGAGTTTTTTAGTCAACATTTCCAGCACCATTTCTGTAGTTTTCAGAAATGTCTAACTTTAGCAAGGTTGAAACACTGCAAAAAATGAGAATTACCTGTCGAATTTTATACCCGTAGATTCATCATTCAATCTACTTTCTCATCATAAATTTTTTTTTAATTTCATTTAGGATTTCTATTTTTGACGTTTTTTTTCTAAACTTTATCATTAAAAAAACTAGTGACTTAAAAATCACTGACAATAAAAATTCAATATTGTCAAGAAGACGAAGCCAAAAAAATTTGAAAAAATCACAAGGTTGTTCCTTGTAGTGTCCTCTTCAAAATGGTGCTTTTAGTTTTTTTGATGAGAGTCACATTTGAAAGAAAATGAGACAACAAAACCATGTGTCAATAAGGCACCATTTTTGGTACATATATTATTTCGATAAATAATAAAAAAATAGTGTATAAGTGTGAAAATCCTAAACATATAGTCCATGCACAACTGCAATGAGTGTAGATTATGATTATACATTTCGTTTCCGTAAAATAAATAACTATCTCTAGGAAAAAAGGAGGGCACAAAGGTCACTCATTATTCATACATAAAATTTTAAAGTATATGTCGTTGGTGCCCTCCGAATTTGCCCCACTATATGTCGATGATTTTTTTATTATCAATATGAGTACGTAGCTAATTCAATTCTCTAAAAGATTTGTGTTTACTTCAAGGTGAAATTCCTAAGGGAGATATCGATTTGAAGGGTTGAAGTTGAAAAACATACAATTTTGCAATTTGTTTTGTCAAAAAACAAGCAAAAGTGTTTCCCAAATTCATGTTTTAACCCCCAAGATATCATCCCGATAGAGCAAGGCTCAGTCGGCAACACCTGCAACGTAGATGCAGTCTCACCTGAGATATATTTCTATTGGGTAACTGCCAGAACCAGGTTTCCGCAGTTGGGTGGTGGAATTTCACGTCCCTTGGTCTTCTACCAAGGTGCTTGACAGAGGTTGGTGGGTGGGGTTGTTAGGATTTAAAATCCTCCATTATCCAGATATAGTCTATTAGATCATTTTCCTAACTTAGGAGTAATTTGCTAAAGTTTGATGCCACCATGATTTTGGTGCCACTGGTTCCATTGGTGCCACTAGTGTGCCCCATTGGTGCCATCAGTGTGCAATTTGGTGCCACTGATTCCAATCCCTACACTTTAGGAGCCACTTCGAGTGCCACCACCAACCTCCTCCAGTTGGTTGTAGTTGGTAGGTAGTTAACCTAAGTTATGCTCCAGTTACATTTAGTTAGATGTCCTTCAGTTCAGTTAGCGCCAGCCTTGCATGGCTGCATGGGGGTAAGTGTCATTTCTCACCTACCTCATTAGTTTAACTGGTTTAACTGATTGATAGACTGAATTAGACATGTGAAGTTAGGCTAGTGAACTCTGAAAGTGTTTTAGACACTTCTAGTCACCAGTCAGTCACAATTGAGTTGGTAGATTCGAATCTTATCCACATGATTCGAATTCTCCTTTATGTAACATTATTGTATACTGCTGGGATTAATGAAGATAATGTTGTAATTTACTGATCATATTTTATCAGTTTTTTATCTTGTTCAGTGTAAATTGTTCATTCCATTCTACTGCACAATTATACCTTTCAATTGCACTCAGTTCTTGTAGATCAATGGTTCAATAATTCAAACAGGGGTCTCACTACTTATTATACACAGTTAATCTGCGGTAAAACTTATCCTTCGACATGCATCATAACAACAAACCCAATGCACCATGGATACATTCGCAATAACCGTATGACAAACACATATAAGCTCGATTGTAAGCAAATACACAAACACACATTCATAGTAACACACACACACACACACACACACACACACACACACATATAACTTAAGCACATTCATCATTCACACGTTTGACACAGAATCTAACGTGGAAACCCATTTGGGAAAAAACCACAAAGGCACTCTTCATATGGCACCTTTGGTCCATGCACTAAGATGCAGACTTTGTTCTATATCTTTCTTCGTTTATGTATACAGACTTGTTTCTCCTCTCATGCTATCTGGTCTTCTATTTTGATACTCTTCCTCTACTTAACTCTACTAATGATCTACACACAGCTTGGATCAACTCAATCTCTACTATGACTTATGCTAATGATCCACACACAACCTAGATAAACTCAATCTCTACTACACCTGTGCGCACTCAGCTGCAGGTTCTTCAACTCTTCTCTACAACTCAACGACTCAACAAACTAACAACACGACAAATCCGATTGTCACTAAATGACCAGATGCTATTGAGACTAACATCAAAAGACCCTCCGAAGGCTATCCCGCATACAACTTGGGTTCCTCCTTTTATAGGTTCCTACATGTCATTTTTAGCCGACTTCATACAGCTATCCAACAAGCTATCTTTCATATTCTATCGACACATGACAGTAGGCATTAACGCCCTAACTCACAAAGATGCTTTCATATGTGCGGCTCGTGCCGACTTCATACCCATGATATTTCTGAGTTGTCACTTTCTAGCCGTTGCGCTACTGCATTTATTCTGACATGGTTAACTCCGTCGCATTCTTCCTTTTCACATCCTTTCCTTCTATTGATGTTCCTCTTCCATCGCAGACTCTCTTCTTTCACGAATTCTCTTCTTCTTTTGCTCTTGTTCCTCTTCTATCACATCTTCCTTGCTTACTACTTCTTCTATCTTATCCTTCCTTCCTTCCCTTGGGTGCATCTATCGCAACTCCTTTTCCTTCTTCTCCTTCTTTCTCTACTTCCGTCGTAGGTCCTTTTACTTCTTGCGACCTAGATATTTTTGTACTTAGGAAGAATTCTAACTGAATTATACCTATCTTTCCCTAGGCCCAACAACCATTGACATGCATCACATAATCAAACGATCAAACATATAAGAGAAAAATCCCTCAAGTTGTGTCCAAACTGCCCGTCGAAGAGAGAAAGGAGTTGTGCCAAACCTCAAAATGAATGATGCCATCCATTTTGTCTATCCCTACCTTTGACAATCTATCAATCACATCAATGTTTTCCCAATAAATATGCTGAAAATATATGCTATCGAATGATGATACCAACCTTTTAACTTTCATCTTCCAATGGTCCAAAATAAGAGAATAAAAATGGTTCAAAGTCCATGAATTTGGTTTATATCTTTAAAAATTTGGCTACTTTCTCACTTTTTGAATTTGATTTATATTTTTTAAAATTTGGTATTATAAGGTACAATTTTTTTTATAGTTGTAAAAAATATTTTAAAACATCATATTGTAAATATAAATTTGATGCATTTAATAAAGTATTGAGTAATCATTTATTTCTCACATTCAAAAAACTTGTTACTGAATATCCAATTGATGTAGTATTGTTGAATATATATAATCTTATTTGTCTTGTACACTACATTACATGGTATCGCACTTGCTGAAGGCTAGATATATTGTATTCGATATGCTTTGACTAGCTATAGTTTTTTTTCAGAAGGAAAAAATCCTGTCCTTGTTATTCAATATATAGAATCAAAGGGCATTTGATGTGCCATCCCTATCATAGGGTTACAATCAAACAAGATCACTAAGAAAGTCCATTTCAGCTATATTCCAGGAATGAGCCTCAAACACACAAGAGATGGCCATGGGGGAGGTCATAGTATGCATCAACCGAGAACGTAAGCCTAGTAAAAAAAAGAATAGAAGTCTATCCCAATCATCCATAACCAACCGTGGTACGGAGCTACTATCAAAAGTGCTCGCTCCATAATCATCCAAAGGGGTGCAAAAAAAAAAGAGGAGAACATGCTTCTGCACCGAGCTCAAAAGAGCTGGAAAGTGTCATGAGAGGCCAAAAGGCCATCAAGAAATTTAGAATATTTACCACATCCCAGAGCTAAAGACTGGGCAGATTTTGATAGTCTGTTTGCAAGCTGGTTGTGTTCACGGTAAGTATGACTGAAAGACAAGTGAAGGAAACAAGTACTGAGGCTTCTTGTATCCATACACCAATGACTAAGATCCTACGGATTTAGGGAAACATTTCCCTTTGCCCAATTTATGATGACAATAGAGTCACAAAAAATGTTCAGTAAAGGACTCCCCATCATTTTTGTTAGAAACAGTAAATCCCAAAGAACTATCAGTTCAGCTTTGGTGTTAGTACAAGTACCAGCCCCCATAGCAAACTCAAATGAATGAGACTCATTCATGAATCAGCAAAAACTGACTCCTCCTTTATAACTTGTAGCTGCCCCATCAAAGAAGCCATAGGGGAAAACACGAGTAGGGCCTGATCCATAGGCTCTAGGATTTTTAACCTTCATACCGGAAGGCCGACATCTGGTAGTAACATGCAATCTGATGGAGAATGCCCAGAGTCGATGGCTTTTTTCCTTCAAAGATATAGATATTTCTTGCTTTCCAGATATCCCAAGTAGAAAAAACAGTGAAGGAAGCAGCAGTCACAGTGTCTAGAAAACCTTGCTATCCAGTTACCCAAAAAAGTACTGAGATTATCACTCTGGTGGAGAGGCTGAAAGTGATACTGATCACTTAAGCATACAATTATAGTCTTCCAGACAAAGCAAGAAGAAAAAAATATGTTGAACATTGTCCCCACCTAAACCACAAAGAGCACATAAGCTGAGCCTGATTCAACCTCTTTTCTAGAGATTGTCCCAAGTAAGTATTTTGTTTGCCAGTGCTAGCCAGACGAAACAACAAAATTTCTTGGGAAGAATGCTAGACTAGATGAAAGCATGTAATTTGCTGCCGGTTGGGGGAGGTGAAGATTGCATGATTACGTCATATACCAGCTCTGTAGAAACACTGCCATCAAATTTTTTATGATGCCATACTAAGGATTCAATATGTGAATTGAGCCGGATCCTACCATATTCCAAGCATCTCGTATAATTATCCCATGCAAATTTCCAATCCCCTGCAATGTACAAATCCTCAGACGTATACCAGTAGTGGTGCTGAC
The DNA here is from genome assembly GCA_001517045.1 of Pseudotsuga menziesii. Lineage (NCBI taxonomy): Eukaryota > Viridiplantae > Streptophyta > Pinopsida > Pinales > Pinaceae > Pseudotsuga > Pseudotsuga menziesii. The sequence goes on from LPNX010621325.1 coordinate 244,110, forward strand.
TAGGGAGGATATTCTGTGCGTGGGAGAGAGTAGTGATAACCAGATCCTCAAGATACTCTCTGAGATCTATAGGCAGCTTCGAAAGGGAGTGAGTTCCTATAATCAGATCAATACCCACGAGGATGTTCTGTCCATTACCAACATGGAAAGCTAAGCACTTTTCCAGCCATGAAAGTGTGTGCATGAACCCATTCCAGATCACTGAGGCACCACGAACTGTGAATTTTTTCCCTCTGATCCATGCCACAATGAAATGATTCTTTAGATACTTACTGATTAAAACTTGATGCCACCGACTATTGTTTTGAAGAACCATCCAATTTTTTTTAATCTCAAGGCAGTGTTGAACCAGTGGAGATTTTTTATACCCCAACCACCTTTTTCTTTAGGCCATGAAAGGTGCATCCAATTCGTTAGATGGTACTTGTGTTTGTCCCTAGTGGAGCCCCATAAAAATGCAAAGGTTAACCTTCTGAGTTTTTTCAAGACAGAGACAAGAATAGGAGCAAGGCCCAACCAGTAGACCGAGAGATTGGATAATACAGCTTAGTCAAGAATCAGATGACCACCAAGGGAGAGATACTTATGGGACCAATGAAAAATTCTGTTTTCATATTTCTAAATCAACCAATTCCAATCATTGATCTTGTACCCCAGAGGTTTGAGAAAATAACCAAGATACTTAAAACCTGTGGAAATTGGATCCATTTTGTAAGGCATAACCCTGGATATACCTAGAAGGATTTCATCATCCACAATATTGTAGAGAAATCCTGATTTATCCACACTGATACTCATCCCAGATGATTTGCAGAAGGTACTTAAAATAACTTCAAAAGCCATCCATTCTAGCAGGGTGCCTGTTCCAAGCATAATAACATCATCCACAAAGAGGAGGTGTCTAGGAGCAAGAGCTGAAGAGATTTTTATACCTCTGATGAGACCATTCTCCCTAGCATCAGGAATCAAGAGACTGAGTCCTTCGATAACAAGAATGAAGAGCAGGGGAGACAAAGGACAGCCTTGTCTGATCCCTCGAGAAGCACTAAGGAACTTGGATGGAGTGCCATTAACCAGCACAACAAAATTTGATGTAGTAAGACATCCCATGGTCCAGTTAACTCCCAAGAGTGGCACCCCAATCTGGATCAGAATGAGTCTGATATAACACCAATTAACTTTGTCTAAGGATTTTACCAAATCCAGCTTAAGAATGAGAGCATAGGTGTTTTTAGTTTTGACAGAATGGAGAATCTCTTGTGTAATGCCTATGGGATCTACAATTTGGAGATTTTTGAGAAACCTGTATTGTTCCCCGGAAATGTGGGAGTCCAGAAAAGGATTTAATCTTACAGCTATAATTTTGGAGATTAGCTTATAGATCAGATTACATAGAGAGATTGGTCTAAAGTTATCAAAAGTAGTGGGCTTATCCTTTTTAGGAATCAGGGCAAGGAAAGTGAAATTCAGAGAGGGAGTAATCCTACCTGATTTCCTTACACATTCAAGAGCAGAAAGTAAATCCTTACCCAACAGGTCTAAAAAGTGAATAAAGAATTCGACAAGCCAGCCATCAGGACCTAGGCTTCTATCCTTCTTGAAGGATATCAAAGCACCCTCAATCTCAGTCATAGTGATAGAATCAATGAGACCATGAGCCTCCTTTGAAGGGATCATAGAGGGGTACAGCAAGACAACTTTGAGCTGGGAAATAATACAAGTTTTTTTATCATCACTGAAGATATGAGTGAAATGTCTCTGACCCAATTACTTAAGAGCTACCTCATCCTCAACACTGTGTCCATCTTCTTCCTCTAAAGACCAAATAGCATTATGATTCCTGCTACTCGAGGCCAAAGCATGAAAGTACTTTGTGTTTGAGTCTCCATGCAAGGACCACTTAGCTCTACTTTTTAGTTTCCAGGTGAGTAGGTAGTGGTCCAACAACACCTTTTTATTATTATTATCTAAGTTGAGTCAGAGTCGACTGGTCCTCAAGGGATAGGATACTCGAGGAAGAACCAGTAAGAAGGGCACCAATTTCCTCATCAAGTCTAAGAGAATATGACTCCACAATGGTTCCTTTTTCTTTGATCTAGGTTTTAACATCCTTTTTAAGTAATCTAATCTTGTGGGAGAGTAAGTCCAAGTCATTATCAAAAGAAGAGGGTATCAAATCAGGCCATCTCCTGGTAACCCAAAGGGTGAAATCGAGATCAGTTAGCTAGGATCTATTGAATTTAAAAGGGTAGTTACATGATCCCTCCATACTATTCCATTCAAGGTAGATCGGAAGATTATAAGAGATGTTAGAAGGATGAGCCCACACATGATGAACCTTGAGTTCAGGGATCAAAGAAGAAGAAAGCAAGAAGCGATCAAGTCTTTTACTGATCCCTTCTTCCCCAGCCCTCCCATTTCTCCATGTGGGTCCAGCAATGGAGGGAGCAACATCCACGAGATCGACCGAATCAAAAAGGAGTTTGAAATGTGAAGCAAGAGGATTGAGGACAACCTTTTTGCCCCAGGTCTCTATGGCACTCAGAGTTAAGTTTAGGTCCCCACCCAGGATCAGGTTAGGAGTATTGAGTAGATCCCCTCTTTGAGCCTTATCCAGAAGAGTTCCCTGTTCCAGTAGGGACTGTAGCAATTGAGGATAGCCATTGGGGTAGAAATACCATGAAAGTTATCCTTGACAAGGATACCTGCTACAATTTCAAAGGCATGACATCTAACTAGGTGAGGGTTCCAGGCAGTGAGTAAACTCCCCGAGAGGCCCGAGGCGTGAATAGCATAGAATTCCCAGTTAGGAAAAATTTTAGAAAAGGAAAGGAGAGCAGGATAAGAGCTGCACATAGTTTCCTGAAGGAGAATCAGGTCAGGTGCAATCGAGTGAAAAAGGGACCAGAGGCAACATTGTTTGGTCTTGCCTCCCAGACCTCGAACATTTAGGGACAAGATTTTCATTAAGGAACATGATGGAGGGGAGACAAAGCTCTAAGTCCTCGATGAGGGTGTCCTCTCGCAACATATTTTATGCGTACAGAGAGAGGGGTATAAGGAGGAGAGGCAGAAGAAAGGACCCCTAAAGGTTCCAACTTATCCTTTTTTTTTGTTCCAGACTGTCACATTTTTGAAGCAGATGGAGTTCAAATGGAGGGTAGAGGGAGAGGAGGGAGTTTTTGCTGAAAAGATCGACAGGGATCTTTGGAGCGATGGATCATAAAAGGAAGGGGAAGTAATAGGTCTATGAGGTGGGAGGATAAGAGAAGGAGGGGAAGCAAGATGAGGGAGTGGCAGAAAGTCCTCAAGAGAAGAAAAAGGTGGTACAGGGGGAGAAGGGAGCGGGCTCGTAGAAGGGGGTGGACGCGCATGAGGAAAAGATGCCAGAGAGCAAGGAGGGGAGGGAGAAGTTAGAACAACTGAAGAATCCAAAGGAGGGGTCTTGACAGTATCACAATCCGGGGGATAGCTAAGGACAGGAGCAGAATCCATCTCATCAATGGCCTCAAGTAGAGAGTCCAAAACATCTTCAAAAAGAGAGAGTGCCTGAGAATAAATACCAGTTTTTAGATGCACCGGAGCAAAGGAAGAAGATGGATAGCATGAGACAGGTGAACCATCCTTGCTAGAGCATGACAAAATGTTCAGGAGGAGAGGGCACATTCTTCAGAGATGTCCCGTATCATGGTAACGACTGCATCTGAACGATACATGGAGATAGTCGAGTTTTTGGACCAAAAGGTGTTCCTTGTAGAGAATCTCTACCTCAGCTGGTAAACCATGTGAGGCATCCATCTCCATAAGCACTTAAGACATCCTTTTATCAAGGGTGAGATGGAAGTCCTCATCAACCGCAACAAATATTCCCACAGTGTTTGCAATGCCTTCAAGTATACTTTTTCTCCAGAGGGGAAAAGGGAGTGAAGGCAACAGAACCCAGAGGTGACTCTTTGTCACCCTTTCCCTGAGAGGGTCGAAATGTGTGTGCCAACACCCTAGAACCAAAGACCCATTACCAATTCTCTAGATCGAGTCAAGGACAACCGTTGCATGATCAGCTTCTAAAAACACAAAGATAATCCAGCTATTGGAGAGCAAACCGATAGTCGGAATATAGGTTAGAAGTGGTTTCCAATGTGTAGTTGCCTAGTCCACCCAGTCTTTCTTACCCAGATGATAGTATTCCAACCTACTCACCAAGGCTCTTGAACACAGGGAAGTCACACGGTCCATAAAAATGTCGTGATTGAGGACATAGCGGAATTTGCCCGAAAGGGTTTTTATACCTTTGGCTTTCTACTTCCTATGGTGACGAGAGGAAGCCCTGATGTCATCCATGATGTGAACCCCAACACTAGGCAACTGGCAGAACCAAGAGAGAAAACAACAGGGTACCGAGCCACCTTGTCTGGGGACGAAACAGTAATAACAATCCCCAAGAAGGGAGAAACCCTAATGACCAACGATACCCTATAAATCGGGTATATACAAGAGTCAAAACCCCAACAGGAAACCCCAACAATGCACCGGGAAAAACTCCATTACCTACTCGCCCGGGTGAACGCCGGAAGTCAAAACCCTGGCAAGGATAATAAGCCGTGACCCTAGCTGACAGGAAAACGCCTGGTTCTTTGACAAAAACAAATATAACATTTAGACCGACAAACACCAAAGAATAAAGAAAGGAAAAAGACAATGGAGAGCACAGACAATAATCACCACAAAAACCAGAGGTGAAAAGGACCAAACCCCAGTTCCCTAGAGGAAAACGAAGCGACCCCAGAAGTCAACCATACACACGCTGATGGAGGCAGACAGGAATAGTGGGTGAGATGACGTAGAAGATGCATGCAGGGTTGATAATCCCATTAACCTGAAAATCAAACATAGAGGTGGCTGAAAAAATTCATTGATTCCCACTTTTTGTGCTTGGTTGGTACTAGTCCCCTTGGGAAGGGGAGAAACTCCAAGTCGCCACCCTCTGTAGGAGACAACACGACCAGAAAATGACCAACGACCCAAGACAACAATAAATAAAGACCATCTGAGAAAACAAAAGGGATACCAAGATAGACAGAAACAAAAAAATATGGCAGAAGAGAACCCAGGAGCTCAGGGAATAGAGTAAATTGAGCCATGAACAAAAAATGGAACCCCTGAGAGGAAGCTGAAACTGTGTAGTCCCAAAAAACCCTAAGAAACCCTACTGTGGCAGCACTCGCAACGCTTGTAGCGTTCCAAGTGATCAGAGTGTTTTGAAAAGGATTTTTTTGACTAGCTATAGTTTGTCATTGACGAATTTAGTTTTGTAATTTAGCCTAAATTTTACAAGGGAGAGTGAAATTTTTTTTTTCGTCAATTTTGAATATTCATTTATCTAACATGTAATTGTCGAATTCAATTGAAACCTTATTACCTCGGGCTTATTGGCAATGGGAAACTTCTTTAATGTAATCAATCTGTGTCAGTCTGTATATTCAACGAGAGAGGCATCCACCACCTTGGTCTCCATCGCCATGCATTGATAGCCACCATCGAGGTCTCCACTGCCATGCATGAAGAACCCACCGCTTTTGTAATTTTTCATATATAATTTAAGACTTAGGTTCTTAGCTAAATAATGTTTGATTATTAAAAATATTAAATTTGATGCAGATGGAGATAGCGTTCATGTTGGGCTCATTTGCATCCTTCAGGTGGTCCAACAGTCTCTGGTCTCTCTATCTTCATTGGTTGATACTCATATATTCAAACAAAACAATCACAAAGAAGCAAAAACAAAGTTAGCAGATCAATTTTAATTTCAAAACAATTTTAATTTCAGAACAGACTTAGTGCTTTAATCTTGATATGCAGGGAAAGATCCTGGCTAGCTCAGAAATAGTAGTGCAATCTATGTAGACGAAGGTAAACCTAAATCAATGAAAGCTATGAAAGCTAGGTGATGGCAAATTGTTAACTTATGTTCCATAGTTTACATCAATTCTAGGGTTTGGCTATGGACAACAACCAAAATACTGAGCAACCAAAAAGTACTCACCTCGTAAAGCGATGTTCAAAATGACATAAAATGAATCTACACTATGAATCAGTGGAGTTAAAGGTTAGTCCTTTCTTTCCTGTGTTGGCAGTGAAAAGACTGTTTCAGGTGGGCCAACTCCCATAGGTGCACCAATCCAATTAGTCAGACTATTAGATAGAATTTAACCTCTGAACAACCTCCGGAGAACATCTGATAGATTTGTGTTTTGAGGTATTTCATAATCTTTTGATCGATTTGCCCTTCATAGGCCACATTTTCACTCCTGAATTTACCATCCCGCCCAGCTAAGCTAGTTATATAGGGGACTGAGAGCTTCAAAATTTGATTCAACACAACAAAAATAATTCTTACATCAATTATAGGGTTTGGCTATGGACAATGAACAACATATTGAGCAACAAAAAAGTCTAACCAGGAGCTCCAAAATTTGATTCAACACATCAAAAAGAAAAGAATTATTCAAGGATGATGTTAAGATGTTCCCAAATATGCCTATCTTTTTTATCAGCTGCGAAAGACGCTCTGCAATGGAGTTCACATCTAGGGTACCATCTTCAAAGTCACCGGAATCCCTGTAAAGATGAAATTTGAGGTATGTATAAAAGTATGCCTTGAACAAATTTAATGTTGAAATAAGCCCGAATCCAACTAGTTAACATTACTCCACTTAAAAGATTTACTTAACGCAATGAATCCTGCAAGCCACATATCAATTATGAATGTAATGGGGATTGTTACAAGTAATACTATACTTAAAGCTCAGAAAGAAAAAAAATATTATCCACTCTTGCAGATGTTAGAGAAACATATTACGGATAGTGTCATCTCTGTGACTGGTTGGACATAAACTTCTCTACAGTGAACTATACCCTTGTATTTCCATGCAACTTTCTTGCCTCTGCTTATTTTTCCAAATTGCATCCATGCACGACTTGTGCTTGTTCCTTGTCATATGTGGTCGGACCTCTGGGAGATGGCACACTGACTTTCCTTCTCGCTTTACAATTAATCAAGAGGTCTTCTGACTCAAAACACTTGCTTTGGCTTTGATAAATGAGCATTGGTTTTCCAGGGTTACTATTTTACGAGTAAAATCACAATCTAATAAACTAGGAAAGCCTTGCCTTTTCTTCCACATGCATGTGTGTTATCTTTATTCAAGGTTTCCTGTACCGTAAATAGAAAAAAATTGCATAGGATTACAATTTATTCTAGATAATTGCATTACCAATATGCATAGGACTAGCACCAACCACATTAAATTAATTAATGTGTCTGAATACGCCGATAGACGTAAATTTAAGCACATACCATAGGGAAAAACATTAATATAAAAAGTATGTGCCTAAATTTACGCCTATCGGCTTATTTAGACACATTAATTAATTTAATGTGGTTGTTGCTAGTAAAGGGTGGGCCCATAGGCATATCTCCAAAATAATAATAAATTATTATGCTACAATTAATTATTATACTTTTATTTTTTATTATTAATATTGGTAAATTAATATTTTAATTGATTATAATATAATAATATAATAATTATTTAAATATTATTATTTAATGAATACTATTAATTATAATCAAATCCAAATATAAATACATTATTAATTAATTAATTAATGTGTCACAATAATATTATATATCATAACACTTAGGGTTATATCGTAATGCATAGGAGACATAACCATTAGATTACTTTATAGATTGTGATCATTCTTGCAATGTGACATAACCCTTGACAAATATCACAATGTGACATAACCCTTTATGAATGTCGCTAATGTAACATAACCAGAGGTAAACGTCACAATGCGACATAACACTTATTAAACGCCCACTATCACATTATTAATGTGTCACATCTTTGGTTGTGTTGACATATACCAACCAAACACTGTAACAACGGCTTACTGTCGTAATGTGATATAACCCTTGATAACGTCGCAGCAAAACGTTAACCTTGATAAATAACACAATGCGATCTAATATATAAAGAAAATTCTTAAAGAAATTTTCTAAACATCCAACGACACATTATTAATGTGTCACATCTTGGGAATTATCGCAATGTGGCATAACACTTGACAAATATCACAGTGTGACATAACCGTTGATGAATGTCGTTAATGTAACATAACCTGTGGATTAAACGTCACAATGCGACATGACACTTATTAAACACCCACTATCACATTATTAATGTGTCACATCTTTGGTTGTGTTGACATATACCAACCAAACACTATAACAATGGCATAACGTTGTATTGTGATATAACCCTTGATAACGTCGCAATGAAACACAAACCTTGATAAACATCACAATGCAACATAACATTCCACATTACTATGTAGAATGTGGATGGTTTAAACCATTTCTTTTGTCAAACGACTATATATATACATACATATATATAAAGAAAATTCTTACAACATGATGGAAAATAATGTGAGACAAAGATTGAGGAATGATGAATTTCAATATCCATGAATGTCCCAATGCAACAAAACCATTAGAATTCACTAATGAGGAATGTCACAATCCAACATAAGTATTGATAAATGTCGTAATATCAAAACATTGTTTGTGTACATAAATGAATTTTTTTCGCTTTTCAAAAGTAAAAGTATTAATGTGACAAAAAAATACATTCTTTTGGCCATACTTAACCATGGTTGACTTTGGTGAACCACGTGGCCATAGTTGATAATGCAACAAGAAATTTTCTACACATCCAAAGACACATTATTAATGTGTCACATCTTGGGAATTATCGCAATGTGACATAACCTTGACAAATATCACAATGTGACATACCCCTTGATGAATGTTGCTAATGCAACATAACCGATGATAAACGTCACAATGCGACATAATGCTTATTAAACGCCCACTATCACATTATTAATGTGTCGCATCTTTGGTTGTGTTGACATATACATCCCAAACACTATAACAAACCATGGCTTAACATCATAATGTGATATAACCCTTGATAACGTCGCAATGAAACACAAACCTTGATAAACATCACAATGCAACATAACATTCTACATTACTATGTAGAATGTGGATGGTTTAAACCATTTCTTTTGTCAAACGACTATATATATATATATATATATATATATTGGTATATATCAAGAAAATTGAAGAAGAATTTTTCTAAACATCCAAAGACACATTATTAATGTGTCACATCTTGGGCATTATCGCAATGTGACACAACCCTTACAAATTTCACAATGTGATATAACCCTTGATGAATGTCGCTAATGTAACATAACCTGTGATAAAAATCACAATGCGACATAACCCTTAATGAATGTTAGAATGGGACATAACCCTTTGTCATATTAAACATATAACCCTTGCTCAATGTCACAATGTGACATAACAATTAATAAACATCGCAATGGAGCATAACACAATGAACTTCGAATGTCACATTATTGATATGTCACATCTTGGATTGTGTCAGTGTTTATCACTTTTTAATTCTTAATGAACGTTAGAAAGTGACATAACCCTTTGTCATATTAGACATATAACATTTTCCCAATGTTGTAATGCGACACAACCTTCATAAGCATCAGAATGAAACATAATCCTTGATGAATGTTGAATGTCACATAATTAATAAGTCGCATATTGGTTTGTGTCATTGTATATATAATTTTTTAATCCTTAATGGGACATAACCCTTTTTCATGTTAGACATATAACCCATACTTAATGTCACAATGCGACATAACCATAGATGAACGCCCCAATTGAACACAACATGATGATTGTCTAATCTCACTTTACTAATGTGTCACATCTTGGATGTGTCAATGAATACCAATTTTTAATCCTTAACGAACTTTAGAATGGGACAACCCTTTATCATTTTAGACATGTAACCTTTGCTCAATGTTGCAATGCGAACGTCGAATGTCAACATTATTAATGTATCACATGTTAGGTTGTGTCACTGTATATCATTTTTTAATCCATAATAAATGTTGCAATGTGACATAACCCTATCATATTATTAATGTGTAACATCATGGCATTGTCAGCGTATACCAATTTTTATAAAAACCAATCAGTATTATACATATAACCTTTAAAGAACGCCATGAGATAACCCCTTACTCCAAAGTCTTCTCTTCAAGTAATATTATATAATATTAATGTGCCTTAATTTCCATTTAATATGATGTTTTGGATCTATCATACAACTAAATTGTGACATAATCCTTTGTCATATTATACATATAACCCTTGCTTAATGTCACAATGTGACATAACAATTAATAAACGTAGCAATGCAATGTATCACAATGAACTTTGAATGTGACACCTTGAACATTAGAATGGGACATAACCGTTTGTCGCAATGCGACATAAGACATAAAATGCCGAGTTCTATCGGGATATATAATTTTTTAATATTATTATTTAAATCCTATAATTTAGTATAGTATTAAAAAGTTTATATTCATTTTAGATTATATTAATAAATTGAATATATAATATTAGTAATATAATATTTAAATAGTAAAATAAGATATTATTAATTAATTATTATATTATTATTTAAAAATATAATAAAATTATTTTATTATATTTAATTACAAATATTTTAATGATAATATTTTAAAGTATTATTACTTAATTATTATAATTTTAAATTATTAACAATGTATTCATAAAATATTATTATTTTATTATATTTTCAAATATTAATATTAATAATAAGATTATTAATTAAATATTATGTAATATTAATGTGCCTAAAATTCCATTTAATGTGATGTTTTGGATTTATCACACAATTAAATTTCAAAGTTTAATTTCAAAACTAATAGATTGGAAAATTGTTAAAAATGTTTTTCAACTTAGATTGTATTGTTTATTTCTTATATTTGAATTAGTTCAAGGAATATTTTTTATTAATTTCTTCTAATTTGATAATTGTTATTTTGTTGATCCTTACTTTTAATATCAAAACTAATAAATTAATATCAATACTAATAGATTGGAAAATTGTTAAAAGTGTTTTTTTCTAACCTAAATTGTATTATATATTTTATTATGTTCTTTCCCTTTTATGTTGTAAATACTATTCACATGCTTCCTTCCTTTCTTCTTGATTCCCATTTTTAGAATTTTGATTACTTTTTTACTCCAAAATCTTATCTTTAAGTAATATTATATAATAAGATAATTGTTTTTACAAAAACATGTAATTATTTTATATGAATATTTTATACTATATTGAAATAGAAAAAAAATGTTGCAAAAGTAATATTTATTGTATATCATATTTTATCATATAATAATTATTTTTAGTATTTTTATAAAACATGTAACTATTTTATATGAATATTTCAAACTTGAGTTAAAATAAACAAATAGAAGTTTAAATCAATATTTCTCTTTTGTTATTAATATTATGAATGAATAATTGAGAAATTATGTGATTAATAATATGAATGAATAATGGATAGTTTAATTTTTATATATCTAAAAATTTAGTTAAAATAAATAAATGAAAATTTAACATTCCTCTTTTATTATAAATACTATGGATAAATAATAGATATTTTTTTTATAAATTAAAAAAATTTCTTAAAAAATTATGATAATATCATAGTATTCTTTTGAAAAAGTAATATATATATATATATAAATAATTTTGATTTTGTTTATTTACTATTAGCAAGCATCTCAAATTTTTTTCTATGTATCTTAACAATACATAGAAAATAGAAAGTATTTTTCAAAATTATTAAAATAAAACTTATTCTCAATATCAAACCATCAATATCAATTTGTTAAACACATTGTTTAGTTTTTAAATTTGATATTTACATGACATAGTAGATCCTCATTTAGCTAATAAACTTTTTAGATATCCAGATTGTTACCAAAGCCTTAGGATTGTTGGGAATGACAGAGACTGACTATTGAACCTTTTGTTCTTATAGGATACCCACCCAACATAAACAGAGACTGTTTCCCCTAATAAGACTTATGGCAATAATGTTTTTACAACGGTTAACTTTGGTTCTTAATCCAACAAAATATATATATATATATATATATATATAAACCAAAGTTGTATATTTCGATCTTCTAGTGAAGAGATTATCTCTTGGACCATCAAGTTTCAACCTTACCGTATATAAAAATGAACGTTTAAAAGAATGGAATATTTAAAGGATGGGATTCCTTTCAGGTGACTTTTAACAATAACTCCTACCTTAAAATATATATAAATAATATTTAAAAGTTTTGCCTCATTTCACAAACTCGCCTTTTAACAAGAGCTTCCACCTTAACCTTAAAGTATATAAAAAGAATATTTGAAGGGATTAGATCATTGTTATGAGATCTTGGATACGATTTAGCTTGCTTCAAACTGAGGTTATCACCAGTAAATCTTTCACAAATCTTAAGACATAATTATTCAAGGTTTGGTTCGATTCGTCTCTCGTATGGAATAACTAAACTTTGGTTACCAGCATGCAGAGGTCTTTGCCAAACATATTAACTATGGAAAACAAATCTTTTTCCGAAATTGTGGCGGTTGGGAAAATAGGTTCTAACTAGCCAGAAATCGAGAGGCCGGCCTTGTTTCCTGGAAGTGTCTTATCTAACTTTAACTCCAAAGATCACATTATAATAATAAAATACCTTATTTGCAATCTTGAACAGGTTTTATCTACCAAACTTAGTATAACACATACTTGCATATATATATATGTGTGACGCGACGACTCATTTTAAGGTGAGATAATACCTCCAACGCCATAAAATAATTGTAGATGTGTATTGGACCTTCTGTTTGGTTCTTTCCTCGTTCCCTTACCATTACGGCTCTCTACTGGCATCTTATTGGATTCGTATATTTCAAGTTTTGCCACTTTTCTGGCCACTGCTGCAAGGTAAATCTTTGTGCAGGGAAAAGTGTTCTTCCCTCTCTTTTCGCTCAGACTTAACTCACCGCCTCCCAAATAAAACAAAAGGAGTTCAGTCTATTGAATCCCTAACTGCCTTGCATGATAAACAACTAGGTATTAGGGAGTTAAGGGGGATTGAAGGTAGCGGGGCATGATCAGATTGAAGGTAATGGAAAAAAGGAGAGGATTTGAAATTTTATAAATGTAAGATTAACCAAATCATCACATATACTAAATAACATTATCATTATCTGTAATAGAAAATCACATAGAAGACTAATAATATGTGGGTATAGGTGAAGTTTGCATCGCTAATAAAATGTTGGTTTAGTTTAAATTTGAATTAGTTAGCCGAATAGGTAGATTAAGGACTCGGAGAAGACTTACAGCTTTCACCCATAAATAATGACAAAGTAGAGAATGAGACAAAGAAGACGAGGCATATCCCATGATCTGCTATTCAAAATATGAGCAAAGATCAAAATACTTAATTAATTATTAAAATATGGCCAGATGTGAAAATTATATTCGTCAAGGAATTTCGGAGGATGTGTTTTAGGTATGGGATAGAATAATCCATCTTCTATTATTAAAATATGATCATCTAAAGCTCCAAGTACTTAATTAATAAGGTAAAGATGTGAATATATAGCTCTAGGCGCCTTCAGAGATCGGCATTACAAAGATTAGCATTGGCCATTTAATATGTCATGAATATAAATCGATTTACAACGCAAAACATTTAAACGGCTGGATGGCATCCAGATTCCAGCGATTCGATGTGGTGAAGCGTAACTAAATAAAATTGTCTCCCCATTTAAGCCTATTCATCAAGAACAAAAACTTCCATAAACTTCGATACCTGTATACCCATATTCGTAAACCGTCCTTCTCGACGCCTGGAATTTGGGAAAGCGAATGAAAGAACCAAGAAAGAGTAATTGCACTTGTGTCCCGCCCAGCGATCATAAAATTCATAACAATATCTTGGAGATACTTATCAAAGTACTTCTCTGGATTTTCCTCAATTGCTGCCATAAATCGTGACAGTAGATCTGGTTTTTCCTATTGTGAAGCCAGTGAGAGAGAAACAAGGACATGAGTACCACGACTAGAACATAGTAGAAATATGAAATGAGAAATTCAACCATTTGATTGCTTGTGGGTTTTGACTTACATTGCCATTTTTTAGAGAAATCTCCTGTCTTCTGGTCTGAATTACATTGTAAACAAAATCATCTACTATTTTGATGCTTTTCTTTATAGTGACCTGGGATCCTTGGTTGAAATATCTTTTTAACTTCCAAAAAGGGTCAAAATGACACCCGAAAAGCATACTATTCACAGTTTCAAAAGCATTTGCGAAAGATGCCTCTGTCTGGAATTTGTATTTGATAAGCTGTTTACCTCTATCCCAAACCCTACTTTGCAGATTACGTCCAACGTTGATCTCAAGAACAGGCTCTGCAATTGACATTCATGGATATCAATAAGAGAGAAAAGTCTCTAGCATTATTCTGCAATACGCTAGATGAACAAGGAAAAAAGTTATATGCAAAAATAAGAAATAAAAATTTAAATATAACAATTGTATGCCATCAACATTGAAAATACCATCGCTAAGAAGATCTTCCATAACATACCACTTCGAATTTTTGGCCAACTACTTCAACAGGGTTTTCAAAACTGATTTCCTTGGTGTTTATGACACGTATCTCCTCCACCACCAGGTATTTCCTCCACGTACGCTAACAGACTCCTCGAGCTCCTAAAATCGGCGATCAGGCAATCAACTCTCATAACAAACTTCTAAATCGACGGCTATTTAAGATAGTTAAAATATCTGACGATTGAAGACATCGCGGTCATACACTTGGCATGTTTTGGTGGATGTTGATGATCTGCTCAAGCAAGTCCATCCTCAAAATATCACATATATACACCTATCGGTGTAATTATGGTTCGTTCCAGAGATTTGCATTACCGATATGCATAGGAAAATGGATTCCATGGAGGAACAAACAAACATTAATGAAACTTAAAATAAAAATATGTCCAAATCCTTCTAGTTTATCTTTAAAATTGGATACGAATCTATATAAATGTAGAACTAACATGTACTTGTATGCGCATCTAGCTCCACTGCTAATGGAAGTGGATCTGCAAGCTTTTCCACGCCTATATTTGCACCTGCCTTGCTTCTTTCTAGATGGTATGTGAAAAGCTGCTTCGCTTGCCACTTCAACAAAATAATAGTGAGCTACCACACATGGAAACTTCGACACCAACAAAATAACGACGACCATAAACTTCAGAAATCATTAACATGTAGACATGATTATGCGCATCAAGCCTAAGGAGTATGCGTGGCTCAAAATCCCCGTGTTTGTTGATCATAATATTTTACCTCCTGCGGACAGCAAGGTGTTCCACTGGTCTGAATGGTTCAGATCCAGAACAAATAGATCACAGAGGCTGATAACTCTCCCTAGACGATGTAGATATCTAGAATACAAGGCTTTGATAGTTCACCTGTGTACCTGCAAAAGAGTTCAACATGAAATAGATCAAAGCAACCAAAATATGATCTACTAATCTATGCTAGTGACTAAGGAATCTAGCAATATATATCTAAAATCAAACATCAACAATATATATGGGATAGAAAATCAACTTGCATTAGAAATATGAAGAAGTTTACAACCAAGCCTTAGTGTTGACATGCATCTCCATGAAACCAACTCTTCATCCCCAAAAGCTCTGAATCTAGCTCTCTATGCTCTCTCCAAATGATCTTGGGACAAGAATCAGTCCAACAGCATAACAATACCTTCAATGTTCTCCCCCCAACCATGGCTATGAGCTCATGTTTATAGGGCTTTAATGGATAGAAATGGTTGAGAAATTAGTGGTTGAGGGGGCCTCTAAGATCCTAGGATGAGGGATCTCGAGCTCAACCAACCCACAATAGTAGGGATAAGGTATATCTCGAGGCTTATCATCTAGAAGCCTCGAGAAGCTTCTCTTTTTCCCTTTTTACCTAGGGTACCGCGCTTCTCCTTCTATGACAGAGTGGTTCTGGTAATAACCGCCTATGGACCAAGGGTAACAGGTGGTGGCACCACTTGTGGACAACCAATGAAAGGCGGTGTGAGCAGGGGTACCGCTCCTAGACAAAGGGGCATGCGCGGTGTTGGGAATTTGTATGACAGACTAATAAAAAACCATTTAGTCTTCACTCCAAAAGCTGGGATTCAGGGAAAGTAGGTATGTCAAAGGTCTTATCACATGATGGTGATAGGATTTTGGTATAACAGGATGCCCCCCAAAGCATGAGTCTTAGAGTGATACGATAAACGAGAGCTTTGAGAACAAGTCATTGCCAGGAGATGAAAATGTTGGCTCGATCAGAGTATGCAGTCAAGTAGGCATCTGTAGTACATCAGTATGTTGACTCATAGCCACAAGTAATGAAACTCATAGCTGCAGACCAATACAAGGCAGATCCATGAGTGGAATAAACAAGCATGGCTACTAGAATACAATGTAGATCCATGTGTTAGAGTACTCAAACTTGGACATAGCTACTAGACATACAATGTAGATCTATTTCATACAGACGAAAATTTGAGCATAGCCACGACCATACAAATGTGGATCCATGCTAGATATACAAAACTCCATCGCAACCTGGGGAAAAGCAACGAGCGCTTTTAAACAAATGCCCAGGGTCTTCATCTTGTCTTCCACAAAGTACGATTCTATCCATGTGATTACAATGATCTGAAGTCGAACATGGTAGAAACCACTTGATTACTGGCCAATGATGTGAACCGTTAACAAGTGCGAGGGAGATCACCATTAATGTCAATGATTCCCAAGGTACCCTAGTACAATCTACTGAATGTGAATAGATGTCCAGATGTTGAACACCCACTCGATTCTATCGATCAAAGGTCAATGATGTGAATCTATGTCAAAAGTCAGAGAGTCTGTCATTAAGGCATACAGATCTCAAGGTACTAAACATTGTTTCTAAGACTATTTCCTGGATGATGAACTGATGTCGACAGGAATAGTCTCGTCGTAGGAGGGCCATGATGAGTCCCACATCGATGACATGAAACGCGGAACATATTTCTAGAATGATGTGAATGTAGTAACCATATGACTGACTCAAAGATACTAACACAAAGGCTGTGTGGATTGCAGAGGTAAAACTTCTTCAGATCCCCTTTGAACATTGGGCGACATGACAAAATGACTTGGCAGCATGACTAGACATGATAGATACACAATGCGACAGTGGACAATGCATTCTTTTGAAAGACTCAAAGGATTGGCATGACTCATGAAAGTGGATCGTCATGGAGATCAGCTGAATACCCAATTGACTGACATGATTGTGCAGACAAGTGCCATGTTCAAAGGTAATGACAAACAACTGGCATTATTTACAAAATGATCCCCTTTTCCCATTTCCCCCATCATGATCGATGAGTGCCTCTTTTTCGGTTTTATGAGTTCAATGAGGGTAACAAACACTCGATATAGCTTGTTAGAAGATAAGTCCAGTCTCATATGTTTTCTGAACCTGAGAAAGGAGGGGTTCGTTCCCAAAATGGGTCTCTCAATGTTTAATTTAACGAGTCCACTGAAAGAAAACTCGGTATCGTTCATGTTTAGAGAGTCTGAACGAATAGGGAAGAAGACTCCATGGGGGTCCTTTTTCGTATGATTTAGTCTCTAAGGCCCGAAAAAGTATAAAATCATACCTTAGAGAACTCTTCCAGTCATGATTGGCTGGAGCGTTCCTTTCTCGTAAATAGTCCTGTTCGAACCGAGAAAGAGATAACCTACCGTCGGACGGATGGCTCTTCAAATACTTTAACGAACGTGAAGAAGACAAGATCGCTCGACAATCTTTTCGTATTTAGGGAGCCTGAAAAGGGTTTAAAGAGAACTCCATGAAGTTTCTTTACACAATGTCACTTTTTACGAGCCTGGAAAGATTTAGAAATAGACTCGACTATTTTTCATATTTAAGGATTCTGAAAGAAGATGTGAAAGGAAGACTCCATGATGTTTCTTTACACAATGTCATATTTTACGAGCCTGGAAAGAAACTTGAACTAGACTCGAAACTTTGATACTATATTTTAATGAGCATGACAAAGTGTCGTAATAAACGCTCAATGACCTTTTTCGTTTTGTGAAAGTACAAAAAAGCCATAAACAAACTTTCCAAAGCTTTTACTAAATTCAACATGTAGACGACTCATAAACAAGTGTTAAATGCATCCAAAATCAACATTAAGGGATTATGATGAATAGATTTTGACCAGAACATGATGTAATATCAAAACTATACTAAGTTAGACCCAAAAAATGTCTATATAAGGTAAGTAAATAGTAAAAAATCAAACATTTCACTATTTACCTCTAGCACAGAGCACTTGGAGCATTTTTTTAGCCAGATCTTCCACAGCTGATACCGGGAGTTTCCACCGTCCATTTTCAGTCTCGTCAGTTGCAGGTAATAGCTGAGACCCTTATCTTTCATTTCATAGCTTTTATTTTGGGATTTGGTGGGGTTTTAGGCCTATTTGGCAAGCCCTAAAATCCAATTTGCGGGCATTGCGGCTACTCCTTGCGGGATAAGCAGTACCACCCGAGAACCGCGCCAAGAATATGGTGGACAGGCGGTGCCACCGCCTATCTCCAATGGGGCACAGGTGATGCTGGCCGTGAAGAATTTAAACCAATGATATAGACAAAATTTACTCATTCTTTTGATTTGCAATGACTCAAGGATGATATTGATACATACCATTGTTGTTTTTGGCAGGTCTAGGCTTCCAAAATATGGTGATATGGAAGGAAAGAACACATGATGACGAGGATGCTGCTGCTGAAAGGAATCTGGTTTGTATTGCCGCACTCCAGAACTGTGGGATTTTAAATTTCTTTCGGACACCAAGCATGGTGTCCCACGAGAGACTACTGGAACACATACTAAGAATGTGGAATCCAGAACAACAGTATTTCGAGGTGGGGGCACATATAATTATAGTGGAGGTAGAGGACATCTACTTCCTGAATGGCCTATGGAGATGGGGTGCCTCTATCTCACTGATAGGTTCCCGTGGCGGGGACATTACCACCAGAGAGCTCATAGATTGACATGGTGCACCAGGTATAGGCACAACGGAGAAGAAAATCCCCATCAGGGCAGTGATAGACAGGGCTCTATGGATTGTTCTGTTCATCATGCAGAGGGTGGCAGGGAGCCAGGGTGTACATCAAGCTTCCAGGGCACATATGCTGTATGCCCTAGAGGCTATGGAACCTATGGTGTTCAAATGGGTGGAAGCATTGCTTCCAATCTTCAAGGATCAACTGACTAAATGTCGACAGGGAGAGCTGAAGCAGTTCGGATTTGGTTCCATCTTAGCTTGTTTATTCTTTGAGCGGGTCCCCCAGATGAGGCCCCAGGTGACTTTTCGGAGTCTGAGAGCATGGGACCCCCGCATGCTGAGGTGGGTCCAGGTCATGGCTCGCACAAGAGTGGGTAGGGGTAGAGTGAAGTTTGGTGATGCGTTCTTCAGATGGCTGCGAGATCAGATGCTCATGGTCGAGGACTATGCCTATGCGGGCACAGATTTTACAGGTGATCCTGACCTATCATTCCCACCTAGAGGGCAGTGGGGTGACATTGGTAAGAAACAAGAAACCCTAAAGATGGAAAATGTTTTTATGTTTTTTATGTTTTATATTTTTTATGATAAGTGACGAGACCTATTTATCTTCATGCAGATGTTGGAGCAGCGAGGCCTGGAGGAGCATCTTCATTAGACAGGCAAGCCGAAGCTCGCTTCGTGCCAAAGGGTGATGATATCATCGGGGAGCTGGAGGAAAACCTATAGAGGTTGACTCTGGACATCCTAGATGCTAACATAGATGACCTCCCGACTAGATATCATAGATCTACGGTGGGAGTATCGGGCCGATTCAGCAGGCCACTACGCAGGGTGGCTCGAGCAGTGATGTGCTATCATGAGCACCATTGGTGGATGAGACATGTATACTGAAAGCTGATAACTTCAGGATTTCTGTATGACGATTTTGCCTGAAAGCCTATGTGCTTCAGATGAGGTCTCGGGACCTATTTTTTGTAAAAATTTTTCATGTTTATACATTTCAAATGGAAAAAATGCATTTTCTATGAGTTCTATGTGTCTTTAAATGTTTATTTACAATGTACCATGTTTGATTTAACGTCATGAATGGGAAATATGCCAATCTGGGATGTAATTAGCCAATGAATCAGTAACTACATTATGTTCCCTAGGGATATTCCTAAATGTAATGGTTCCAAATGATCTTTCTAACAAACGTACCCTCCAAAAGAGGCGGAGGAGCACCCGGTTCCTAATGGTGTAGACATGGTTTAAATGACAAACCACGAGCTGAGAGTCCATCAAAACTACTAGATCACGGACATCCTGAGAGACAGCTTTAGTCAAAAGACCGATGACTGCTTCATACTCAATGATGTTATTAGTAGCGGGACCTAAGCAAACCGCTCCTGAACTGACCAAATCTTCAGCTGGGGAATAGAGAACCCAAGCAGCCGAGGCTAGATTCAAGGTGTGGCGGCAAGCACCATCAGCGAAGCCGTAGAAATCCATCTGCATGACCAAAACATGGTATAAACAGATGCGGACACCAAAACTCAAAACCATCTTGAAAATACTGAAAGCGCACTGAAAGTCAATCAATATACATATATACAAGATACCATCCAAGAATACCTAGGCATAGTAACTTTTCAGGTACAACCCATTGCGAGGTTGTCCCAAAGGGATCCCATCATAATCAACTAACTCATAGGCTCTTTTCTCTAACACCTTGGAAATAACGAAAGGTCCATACCACATGGACTTGAACTTACCCTTTCCTAGCTTGTCATATCTCAAATCATAAGTCAAAACTAGGTCACCCTCGTTGAAAACACGAGGCTGAATGGATTTATCGTACTGTGCCTTGATGCGTTTCTTATGTTCCTCATTAGCTAAGGCAACATCTCTACGAGTCTCATCAAGGTTATTTAAGTACAAAAATCTTTCTTCCTCTGCAGAAGTGTCTGGGAGAAGTTTGACGATGAGTTGTAAAGATGGAATCTGACATTGGATCGGCAAGACAACTTCAAGTCCATAGATAAGTTGGAATGGTTTGAAACCAGTAGTTGTTTTCACGGAAGTCTGATAAGCCCAAAGAGCGGAAAAAAGAACGAGATGGAAATTGGATTTATGATCTCCAACCATCCGACAAAGCATAGTTTTCAAAACTTTGTTAATGGCCTCTACCTGACCATTAGCTTGCGGATAATACGGCGTAGAGTTTTCATGGCGAAAACCTAGCTTGGAGCTCAATTCCTCCATCATTTGATTACGGAAATGAGATCCATGATCAGTGACGATGGACTGCGGAACTCTAAATCTAGCCATGATATGATGTTATCCACCTGAATGGCACCTCTCCGTCCGAGTGCCGACATCCCTCATGTTGGCACACAAAAGGACATCTATGGATTGAGGGTTGCCTAAAACACTATAGATGGGCTTATTATAAAATACATTCCTCATCCATCCAACCGGTTACTTTGACTTTTTAACTATGTCAAGTCATATCCGCGACCCTATATATATGCAACTCGTGGATCATACGTGAGTGTCGGTTGTTGCAAGTCGCGTATGGATGTATACGCGGGTTGCTCTTATAGCAACTCGCGGATCATACGCGGGTTGTCATTCTTGATACCCGCGGATATGTCCCTTTGACATTAAAAATAAAAACACGCGATTACTTGAGATTAGTTAAGCCATTTACCTTACTCTCCTTAACTGTCTCAACCTCCTCAACCTTCGAAACTGCCTTATTTCACCATGTATAAATACAGGCCTTGGGGAGGGTGTTAGGTACATACACTTGGAGAGCAAAGTTATGCTGGCGGAGTTTATACAAAAGTTTTTGGAGCAGTGGAAATCAGAATCCTTTGGTTGCAGAGGAGTCCTTGTCTCAGGCGTTGGGTTGTAATCCGAACTTCCTCATTATTGTTAATAAAGAGAATCCTTCTTCCATACGTGTCTTGAATGTATTTCATGTATTGTGGTTTGATAAATGTTTATGTTTCAGCATCCTGTATATGATTTATCTAACATGTTTATATATATGAATCATCTTGTATTTGGAAGACTGAATCTTGACAGGTGAAGGAGAAAGCATCCTTGAAGACTTTAGAGGAGAAGTAGAGCGGAAGAGGACAAGCTAGGATCAATCGTCTTGCATTGGGTGAGTCTTCCCATCCTCCTATTTCCTTTATTGCACTCTAAAGTCAATTGCTTGCAAGTTAATTGAGTATGTTGGTAACCCCAGACCTTAGGTTATAAGGTGCATAATCCTGTACAACAGAACTGGGGACTCCGCTAGGGAGCCCAGACTGCTGTAGGTTGTTTCTGTCACCCCTGACCAGTCTTTGCTTTGAAGTCTGTGTGTGATATTTTATCCTGGTTCATACTTGCCTCAGTATTTGAAAGTCTTGGGAATTTTTATTGTTTTTTGAGAAAATTTTTATACCTATCCGTGAGTTTCCCTTCTGCACAGTCGCGGATACAAGCCTGCATACACGGGTTGCTGTATTGAATAGTCACATATCATCCGCGGGTTGCACTTATATACAGTCGCGTATATGCCTGGAAGTAGGGATTTTTTAAGTTAAGGTTTGCTTGTTCCTTTCTTTGTGTAATCCCTGTTTGTGAGTTGATTTTCTTTATGAATGCTGTGTAGCTTGTCTGAATACCTTTGGTGATCACACTTTGTGCTTTTTTGAAAGCCTTTGAGTCTCTTTTGATTGGATTATTTTATGTTTGCATGCTGAAGTAGCTTGGCCTATTTGGGTTTTAGGTCGAAGTGTCTCTGTCCAGATCAGTGCTCAGGGTCTTGGGCTTTTGTTTTTCCAGTCTGTTTTTTTAACAGTAGTTGGTTGTCACTTGTCTTTATAAGTCTACAGTGATTTTTGTCATTGTGTGCACCCAAGCTAGGGTTCCTAGTCTGCCTTTGTTGGTTGTTTCTTGGTTTTGTCGGCCTGTTTTACTTCAGTTTGTTGGTTTTATACAGTTCATTAATTCCAAGTTTACTCAAGTTTAGTGCATTTTAGGTGCATTGTAGTCTTTGAGCAGTTTGAAAAATGAAAAGAAAACATTAGACACTTTTGCATTTGATTTGCATATAGTAGTTTTGTTTTCATTTTTTGAATATAATCTCAAAAATTACAAAAAAGATAGTCTTAGTTTTATTTTGCTTTTATAAGAGAAAAAGACAAAAAACACATGTTTGCTTTATATGCATGTAGATTAGGTTTTTAGTCTAGATTGCATGGCATATCATTGTTTTTGAAAAATATAAAAAGAATTTGTTCTTTTGTGGTTTTCAAGTTTCTATTTGAAAGATAAAGAGAATAGTTTTTGCTTTTTGCATTTCATATCTCTTTGCTTAGTCATTTTGTTTCAACTTTGAGTCAAAACACCACATAAGTTTCATGCCATTTACCGTCTGACTAAAAACAACCCTTAATATAAACGATATAATTTAAAAATTATTAGTAAGTTTTATTTTATAGGGTCATACACCAACTATCTCAGGCTAGACTTGTGGATTAGGGAGTTTCAACTCTCCACAAGTGTTTAAATTTCAGACGTAGTTGGCCAATCACTAAGTAAACCCTTTTCTGTGTTGATTGTATCTAGGAAGCTCCTCTCAAACGGGAGTTAAGCACGAGGCCACGTGGAGACTTGGATTGAGGAGATAGCCCTCTATTTCCTTGTCAAAGCGTAGACCAGGGTTTTTACGCATCTGGGGATTCTGTCTTAGACAGGGTTTCGGGCTCAGCTACCCTGCCCATGCGTGCAAACTAGGCTTGCGACTGTCCCCCTAGACTGTCAATATAGTTAAGGTAGCCTTTAGTCTCTTTGACATTTAGGGTTCATACACAGGTACAATGGAATGTTATTTCTGGTTGACCTTGGACGGGCTTGGAAGGTAACCCCAGTAGAAAGTGTGGGAGGGCGGTGGGTGATTCCTCCGCTTGTTCCAAAGAACATCTACAGGGACGCCAAGTAACTATCTATCAGCTTTCTTCTGGAAAGTATATCTTATACCTGTTTGTCTGTTTGGCTTTAGGAATTTTTAGTGAGTGCTGTGTGGTTTGTCTGTACTTTGTGTGCCTTTAGGTGTGTGCTTTGTAATTTCGGTTGCCTATCAACCTCGGATTTTGTCTCCTATTTTGAAACTATGGCTAACACCCCTTCGAACACCAACCAAGAGATCCCCATGCCGGGAACTCCTTGTACTATTCCTCTCATGGGGAATGTTGGTGTTCCCTTGATGGCCACCCTGAATCTTCCTGGATTCACCATAGGGCTACCGGTGTGGTTGTTTTCCACTCCAACTGTCCTGAATGCTCTTGATGCTTCTTAGGTAAGCTCCTTATATCAAGGGCATCAAAACACTGCTTCCCCTTCACATGTAGTTGATTCTCCTCCTCCTTTTGCCTCATGTGGTGAAAGTACTGATACTAGTAACCGACAGTCTAAAAGGAGTAAAAGAAGGAGGAATAGGAAGAAAGCACATAGGCAAGGGGGCACCTGTTCAACCTCTGCAAGTCAAGTTGAACCTCACCACCCAGCCTCTGCAGTCCATGCTGGGGGCACCTATCCAACCTCTGCAGGTCATGTTGGATCTAAGCACTCAACCTCTGCAAGTCAAGTTGATCTTCACCATCCAACCTCTGTTGATCATGCTGATGGGATCCTTCCAACCTTTCCAGGTCATGTCGGACTCAGTCACTCAGCCTCTGTGGTTCATGCTGAGGGCACCCATTCAACCTCTGTTGTTCAAGTTTAACCTCCCTATCCAACCTCTATTGTTCATGTTGGATCCATCCACCCAACCTCTGTAGTTCATGCTGGGGGCACACACTCAACTACTGAAAAGCATGTTGATCCTAGGCATTCAACCTCTATTGTTCATGTTGATGGTGCCCATCCAACCTCTGCAGGTCATGTTGGACCCAGTCTCTCAGCCTTTGCAAGTCATGCTGGGGGCAGTCTCTCAGCCTCTGTGGTTCATGCTGAAGACAATCCGTCAGCCACTGCGAGTCATGTTGACACTGTTGAAAAGACTACCCGTTCAAAACATAAGCCCAAGTTTCCTTGTAAGCTTTGTGAGGGAGACCACCTTACTTATAAATGCCCTTCTATCGTGGAGGTGCGAAGAGTTTGGATTCATGGTCATCTCGTTTTTGAACATTCTGAAGCTTTTCCACAACCAACCTCTCTTAGTGAGGTTGGACCCAGTCACCCAGCCTCTGTAGTTCATGCTGGGGGCAAACTCTTAGCCTCTGCAGGTCATGTTGAGAGCAAACAGTCATCCACTACTAGTCATGTTGACACCGTTGAGAAAACTGGTCGTTTGAAGTGTAAACTTAAGTTCCCTTATAAGCTATGCGAGGGAGATCATCTTACTCACCAGTGCCCTGCTATCGTAGAGGTGCGAAGAGTGTGGTCTGAGACTCACGAATTTCCTTCTCCTGAACAACCTATAGTTTCTCAACACCCTACTCAACCTTTGGTTGAACAAGTGGTCGAACCAATCTCAGATTTGGTCGATCCCACTCTTCTTTCAGAGAATGATTCTGATGTGATTGAACCAATGCCATCTTTGGTCAATCCCACTCTCCCTACGGAGAGTGACTTTGATGAAGCGGTTGAATCGATTAATACCACTCTTCCTTTGGAGAGTGAAGTGTCTACTAGTCACATTTTCTTCACTGCCAGTTTAGAGCTTACTGAACAAGGGGGCACTGAACTTGCTTCGGATCAACCCCCACCAAGCTCTCGGATTGCTTCCTTTGATTGGGCTAGCCTAGTTGAGCCGCGCCTTCCTTCCGATGCACCTTTCTAGACAAAGGTCAAAGTTGAATCATACACGATTGCTCGTTGTATTGTTGATGAAGGAGCCTTAGTTAGTATTTGTCTGCTCGTGCTTGGCGAGGCATGGGATCTCCTAGCCTTGTGTCGACTGCTAGTCAGTTACTGGCGTTTGATAGAAGAACTTGTGTAGCCTTGGGAATTCTTGCTCAAACACCTGTTACTTTGGGTGGGAAGACCGTCTTAGTTGACTTCATGGTGATAGAAGACCCCTTGGACTTCAATATGCTCCTTGGACGTGATTATGTCTATGCCATGCAAGCTGTGGTGTCAACATTCTTTCGTGTGATGTACTTTAATCATGGCGAAGAAATTGTCACTATCGATCAGTTGGATTTTCTTGATTCGTCTCCTGACCCAACTAGAGACCAGGTCTTTCCTTTATTGATTCCGAGTGTTTCTATAGACACTACCCCACCATAGGTGAACTATTTGGCCTCATGTCCTTTGTGTTCAATTGCTATTGAGAAGCAACATCTGTTTTCATGCTTACCTTCAAGGGACTTGGTCCCAGCAGTTGAACAAGTGAGTCATCCTATACAGACTGTAGAGTCTTCTCTCCACTTTGTCGATCCATTTGAAATTTTAGACATGTGTCCTATCTCGGATGATCTCCTTCCTTCGGACGAAGTCTTCCTAGAGTCTTTGATACAGTCTGACCTTCTTTTGGATGTTGGTTAAGTTGTGACTAAGTCTAAACCTGATTTTCCTAGTAAGCCTAACCTTTATTCTTACGTTGGTCTTGTTGAGTCTTTTGACTCCTTCTTCGAACAACAAGTTAGTGATCCTGATGAGTTTGATTTTTCTTATGAATTTTTCAACTCCTATGATACTGAGTTTGTTCTTGCAGACTCTATCTTCCTTGTTGATTTTTTCTCTCCTTCTGAGGTTGATATTATTGATTATAAACCCTCGAGCCTTGGTTCTATAGAATCTTCTTCAGTCGATTCTGCCTTGACTTTCCCTATTATAGAAGATAGCAAAGTCATGTGTGTTTCTGCCAAAGTGACCCGCATTGGATCATTTCTTCTGAATATGATCATGATGTTGTTATTTCTTGGAGACAGGATTTGTAGTTGGATTCACAACTGTTTACTAGCCTCACCTTGTTGTTCAAGTCGTAATTTCATTTGCATGTGCCATGCTCACGCTTTTGAGCCTGATGCCGGCTTCCACGCTTTTAGCTCGTTGTATAAGCCCTCATCTTTGTTCTCATCATCGCTAGGCCTTGTATCATTTTTCCTTTGCAACTTGACACCCTTTACCTTTAGGAGACATTCCCTGAGTGTCCTTATCTTGTTCACTTTCCTTGCATTATGCATAGGTTTGTTCCTTACGCTTGGAACTAGTTTCGCCTGTTAATGACACTCGTCTCCTCGCATTTAGAGCATTCTTTCTGCTCTCCTTCGAGCTTGTTAAAAACAGTAAGGAGGCTGTGAGTTGACTTTTCCAGACTCGTTAAAACTTCATGGGAAATATTTTGAGTTTCTTTAGGCCCAAGTCTGAATCCTCAAAATAGACTTGACTGCCGAGTAAACTTGTCCATTCAGGATCGTTAAGAATATGTGAACGGGCATCTGCATTGGTGGTAGGTTATCTCTTTCTCGGACCATGTGGAATAATACGAGAAAGGATCCCTCTCTTTTCTATTTGAATTGAGAAGAGTATTCCCAGGCATATGTTTATCACTTTTCCGGACCTGAGGGACTAAACTTACAGAAAAGGAACCCCTGGTTTGAGCTTAGTTTTCTCTTTTTCGTGCTCTGGACCCAAACATGAAAAATATTTCGAGTGTACTTTATGTCTTTGTCATGCTCGTTAAACCCTAAAGAACAAAGCATCGAGTTTATTGTTGTAAGCCCCATTTCTCGTAATCAAATGGATGTTTCCGAGTGATCTTGCCTTCCTTCACACTCGTAAAACTTAGGCTATATGCTGTTTTTGAAGGAGCGTTGGGTAGGTGGTAATTTAACCTTTTTTCGGACCTTCCTGACTAAGTACGAAAAAGGTTCACCTTTTCTTCTTCGGAAGTTAAGAGAGTTCTTCTGTGGTGTGTTTTATACTTTTTCGGCCTCAGGAGACTAAATTGGACGAAAAAGGACCCCCGCTGGAGTCTTCTTTGGAGTTTTCAGACTCTCTAAATGTGAAAACACCGACTGAGCATGTACTAGTTCGAGCTCATTAAATCCACGAATCAGTGACACTATCAAGCATTATTTTCCCATCTCTTCAAGCTTGTTAAAAAATGAAGAGGGAACCAAGTTAACTTTCCTGGACTTGTTAAAATTTAACAGGGAAGGTAAGGAAGAAGTTTTATCTTGTTTTCAGTAATGGCAGCATGTCATCCTTGAACATAGCACTCTTTGTTTTCCGATATCCATGTTTCAGTGTCCACTTTCGTTCAGCTATCACTTTGAGTTTCTTACTCCTCCTCTTGTCCATTATACCTGGGGAATATGATCATGTCTCCTACATGACAGATAAGTCTAGTTGTTCTATCTATTAGTTATATGCTGCCTTGGGTCATCTCTGTGTTGTGCTCACTGTTCAAGGACTCTTCCCAATGTCTGATCTATATCCTGATCCCATCATTGTTAAATATGTTATCTATTTGTGTCTCCCTTCTTTTGCCCAGTTCCTAGTCACTCTTGTGATTTGTTGGAGGATCTATTGCCTTCCTTATCACAACATGGTTCCGTTTCAGCACTTCCTGATGATGAAGACCTAGAGTTTTGACCATGGTACCTCAGGATTCACTTTCATCATTGGTGAATTCCTTTGCTTTAGTTGTTGATTATCATCTATTGATTGACAAATTGTTGAATCGTTTCCATGTTCGACTTCAGCTTACCCTTATTCACATGGCTTGGGTTGTTTTGGGATCCTTTATGAAGACCTTAGTTCCTCACCTATGGACTAAGTTGCGCAAGATTATGTTCTATTCCTCTACACAGCTTCCAGATCTTTGAAGACTCATCTTTGCATATTGTGGCTTCGATCCACCTTTGTAATATACGTGGTTTTATACCCGTATCATATGATGTACTCAAATATTGTAAAGGAGCTAGTGTTCCAGAAAATTGAACATAGCATCCTTAGATGTAACTTTGTATATGACATTAATATGTATTTGTTTCAGGTACTCTCTCTGCTCCATTGGATTTCTGAGTTCTCCAAAGATAAAGATTATAATGTATTTCGGCCATCATTTCCCTCTGACCTCACACATTAGGGGGCATCTGTTATCCACCTGAATGGAACCTCTCCGTCTGAGTGCCGACATCCCTCATGTTGGCACACAAAATGACATCTATGGATTGAGGGTTGCCCAAAACACTATAGATGGGCTTATTATAAAATACATTCCTCATCCATCCAGCTGGTTACTTTGACTTTTTAACTATGTCAAGTCATATCCGCGACCCTATATATATGCAACTCGTGGATCATACGCGAGTGTCGGTTGTTGCAAGTTGCGTATGGATGTATACGCAGGTTGCTCTTATAGCAACTCGTGGATCATACGCGGGTTGTCATTCTCGATACCCGCGGATATGTCCCTTTGACATTAAAAATAAAAACACGCGATTACTTGAGATTAGTTAAGCCATTTACCTTAATCTCCTTAA
Organism: Pseudotsuga menziesii; assembly: GCA_001517045.1. NCBI lineage: Eukaryota > Viridiplantae > Streptophyta > Pinopsida > Pinales > Pinaceae > Pseudotsuga > Pseudotsuga menziesii. The sequence goes on from LPNX010621325.1 coordinate 273,790, forward strand.
CTATCTCAACCTCCTCAACCTTCGAAACTGCCTGATTTCACCATGTATAAATACAGGCCTTGGGGAGGGTGTTAAGTACATACACTTGTAGAGAAAAGTTATGCTGGTGGAGTTTATACAGAAGTTTTTGGAGCAGTGGAACTCAGAATCCTTTGGTTGCAGAGGAGTCCTTGTCTCAGGCATTGGGTTGTAATCTGAACTTCCTCATTATTGTTAATAAAGAGAATCCTTCTTCCATATGTGTCTTGAATGTATTTCATGTATTATGGTTTGATAAATTTTTATGTTTGAGCATCCTGTATATGATTTATCTAACATGTTTATATATATGAATCATCTTGTATTTGGAAGACTGAATCTTGACAGGTGAAGGAGAAAGCATCCCTGAAGACTTTAGAGGAGAAGCAGAGCAGAAGAGGACAAGCTAGGATCAACCGTCTTGCATCGGGTGAGTCTTTCCCATCCTCTTAATTCCTTTACTGCACTCTAAAGTCAATTGTCTGCAAGTTAATTGAGTATGTTGGTAACCCCAGACCTTAGGTTATAAGGTGCATAATCCTGTACAACATATGATTGAACAAAAAGAGAGCGGCACTCTTACCATCTTCTGCATATGTAGGCATGGCCTCAGCCCATTTTGTGAAATAATCCATGGCTACGATGATGTAACCATGCCCCTCGATTGAGGTAGGTTTACAATGCATGAAGTCAATGCCCCATTCGGAAAAAGGGCCAATGACAATGACAAGGTGAAGCGGAGCAGGATGGGTGCGCTTTTTGGGATAAAAATGTTGGCAAGGAGGGCATTTCTTAACAACCTCATGACAATCTTTGAAGATAGAAGGCCAGAAATAGCCAGCGCGAAGGATTTTCTGGGCTGTAGCCATCCCAGATAAATGACCGCCACATGCTCTAGAGTGGCAATCATTTAGCACATGTTCAGCCTTCTCTTAAGTGAGGCATCATAGGAGAATGGAGTCAATCCCACGTCCATACAAGGTATCATTCAAGATAAGGTAGTACTTCACGTGGTGACGGATGTGGCGAAGATCATCACGAGATAGATGCGGCTGAAAACACTGGGTCTGGAGATAAATCAACAAATATCCATACCAAGGATCAGTAGTGCTAATTAGGAACAGGAATTCATCTGGAAATGAATCGCTGGGCTCAGATTCTGTGGTAGCACAGGGAAGGTCACATATAAGCTTAGCAAAAACCAAGGATTTCTTTGATGTAGCCTTGGAAAACTCGAGATCAAACTCCTGAAGGATGATGATCCAATGGGAGTACTTGCCCTTGAGTACCTGATGAGTTAGAATGTAGTACATCGGGTTCTGGTCTGCCAATATGGTGGTAGTGCGAAGCAAAATGTAGTGACGAAATTTTTGCACAGCAATGACTGTGGCCAAAGCTAGCTTCTCCACATGTGAATAACGGGTTTCAGAATCAATAAGATTCTTACTGGCGTAGTAAATCACATGCTCCTGATCGTGGAGATTGTCCTGCACTAAAACCATGGCGATGGCAGTAGCAGAGGTAGCAATATACAAGAGAAAATCCTTTGAATAATTTGGGGGGTGTATCACAGGTGAATGAGTCAGAGCATGCTTAATACTATCAAAGGCGCATTGGGCCCGGTCATCCCAGAATAATGGAGTGTTTTTCTTGAGGAGATGCATATAACCATGCGTTTTCTCAGCGAAATTGCACACGAAACGGTGGAGAAAGTTTGCCTTCCCCTGCAAACTTTGGACTTCAAGGATGTTGGTTGGGGCTGGTAGATTAATGATAGTGGTAATATTCAAAGGATCGATCCAGATGCCATCTTTGGATACCACAAATCCAAGCAGATGTCCCATCTCAACGCAAAAAACACATTTATGCGGATTGAGCCATATATTATAATGACGGCATCTCAGGAATATGTCTCTAAGATGACCAGGACCGTCCTCCCGTCGCTGTGAATGAGTAGGGAGGTCGTCAAGGTATGGCTCAAAATTTTGTTTAATGTCATGAAACGCATAGGACACGCACGCTGGAACGTGGCTCCAGCGTTTTTCAAGCCGAAAGGTAACTTCTTATATGCAAAGGTTCCCCATGGGCAAATGAATGCCATCTTATGCTGATCGATGGGCAATATCTCAATCTGATTGTAGCTGGAGAAGCCATCCATGAATGAAAAGATGACACTTCTAGCACAGTTGTCAATAATCTGATCGATGTGCGGGGTAGGAAAGTTGTCCTTGGGACAAGATTTATTTAAATCCCTAAAGTCGATGTAGACTCTAATGGTGCCCTGCTTTTTATTGACAGGGATAACGTTCAATACCCATTCTGTCAAGGGTACAAGATAAATAAAACCAGCTTTCAGAAGTTTCTCAATCTCAACTTTAATAGCTGTGACCTTCCGAGGATGGACTTGCCTAAGTTTCTGCCTGACAGGTGTAGCCATGGGATAAGTTTTAATCTCATGGACTAGGCAAAAATATCACGAAATTCCTTAAAAAGTGCCTTATTTGCTTCAGATTCATCTGTGGAGCAGTTCTACCCAACATGAACATGCTCAATAATATCGGGCCTGGCTGATATGTCAATTGGGTTCGTCTGAGTGATGTTGCAAAGGTTTCCTTCAGAATCTGTATCTTGCAACAATATAGGACTTTGCGGAACATTGACAATATCAGTAGGAAACAAGGATGCAAAATCATGGTGGCCGCGAAGTGGTATATTGAACTCTGACAACATTCGTTTGTGGATTTTGGCTCGTTGGCAACCGTATTTCTTACGCACTTTTAGCTCCCTATTCATTATGAAACAGGCAATGATCTTTTAACTTCTCTACGACAGAACACCTCCATCCACATTTTTTATCATATTCATGAGTGGAGAAGGTGGAGAAGGCTTATTAAGGCCCCTATTCTAGATCAGTTGTTAGCTGATTGGTTCACTAAGTCCTTGTTGCCTCCTATTGCCCGAGATGTGGCCATGGGTGGTGCCGTTACCGAAGAGCAAGCTATTAGTCGGGCTCAATACCTAGACTTGGTCTATTCCCAATCCAGGACTCTTTATGACCTGATTCCTCAAGCTCCTCGCCACAGCACTGACCCTGCGAAGCCATCAGCAGAAGTACCTGTTGATGGGATTGTTGGTTCAATCCAGTCCTCATCCATAGTGAAACCTGCCAAGCAAACCCAAACTGCTACTCCTTCAACTCCCAAGGTTTCTGCTGAGGTCAATTCTATTCAAACTACTCAAACCTCGAGTAATAAAAAGAAAGGTAAAAATCGATATAAAAAACCTGGAAACCAGCAGGAGACCCCACAATCAACCAATAATGACAACAACATAGAAAAAAGGAAGGCTAAATACCCTTGTCTGTTATGTGGTGGTGACCACTTCTCAAAGGAGTGTCCCCGTCAGGACGAAATATCCCAGTTTTTGAAGTCTAATGCCACACCTGCAGTACTTACGGATCCCTTTCCCTCTCAACAACAGCTGGTATACCACATGTCGAACCAGGGTAACTCTAGTTCATCAGAGGAAATTCGTATGATGTCCTCATATACCATCCATCTGCAAACTCGAAGCCAGAATTATGATAAACCCACAGATAAGCAAGAAGATAAATCTTCTTCAGGGGAAGCTCCCTCTACTAGTTCCTCGGAATCCTCATCTATTGTTCCCTTATCTATCGAGAATCCTACTCTCGACATGATTTTGTGCCCACCAAAGAGTACTCTTCGGAAGGCTGTCTTTAATCCCAATGCTCGAGCTGCTCAATTCTATAATGTGGTTGAAGATCTCGCTCAGGAACCTTGTGTGATGTCTACCTTAGAGGTACTCCAAAGTTGCCCTACACAGCGCAAGAACTTGTTGATCGCATTAGGAGTTGTAGACCCGGATAACACTAACTTGATTCACTTCAATGTTGAGAACTATAAACCTATATTACTGCATAAACTTGCTTTTTAGATCATTACAAAAGTAGTGGGAAAGACAGTCTTTCGAACGGTACTAGATGAAGGAGCTTCGACCTCGGTGTTATCTCTGACTTGTTGGAAAGCTCTTGGCTCTCCCAATCTTGTTACATCACCTACGACCCTTAAAGCCTTTGATGGATGGGGTTTCCAACCCCATGGCCTCATATGAGCCCTCGTGGTTGAGCTAGGGGGGAAAACCCTTTCCATCCAAGTAGAAGTGGTAGATGCCCCTCTGGATTATAACCTCCTTTTAGGAACCATTCAGACTCTATCTCTTTCGGAGGGTACGTTTGTTAGAAATATAATTTGGAACCATTACATATAGGCATATCCCTAGGGAACATAATGTAGTTGTTGATTCATTGGCTAATTACATCCTAGATTGGCATATTCCCCAGTGGAGTCCCCAGATTTGTTGATCGGAATATTTCACCTCCTGCGGATAGCAAAGTGTTCCGCTGGTTTGAATGGTTCAGATCCAGAACAAATAATCCAAAGGGGCATCTATGAGTTAGTTGATTATGATGGGATCCCTTTGGGGCAACCTCGCAATGGGTTGTACTTGAAAAGGTAGTATGCCTAGGTCTTCTTGGATGGTATCTTGTATATATGTATATTGATTGACTTTCAGTATTTTCAAGATGGTTTTGAGTTTTGGTGTCCACATCTGTTTATACCGTGTTTTGGTCATGCAGATGGCTTTCTACGGCTTCATTGATGGTTCTTGTTTCCACACCTTGAATCTAGCCTCGGCTGCTTGGGTTCTCTATTCCCCAGCTAAAGATTTGGTTAGTTCAGGAGCGGTTTGCTTAGGTCCCTCTACTAATAACATCGCTGAGTATGAAGCTGCAGTCATCGGTCTTCTAACTGAAGCTACCTCCCAGGATGTCCGTGATCTAGTAGTTTTGATGGACTCTCAGCTCGTGGTTTGTAATTTAAACCATGTCTACACCATTAGGAACCCAGTTCTCCTTCGCCTCTTCTGGAGAGTACGTTTGTTAGAAAGATAATTTGGAACCATTACATATAGGCATATCCCTAGGGAACATAATGTAGTTGCTGATTCATTGGCTAATTACATCCTAGATTGGCATATTCCCCAGCGGAGTCGCCAGATTTGTTGATCGGAATATTTCACCTCCTGCGGACAGCAAGGTGTTCCACTGGTATGAATGGTTCAGATCCAGAACAAATAGATCACAGAGGCTGATAACTCTCCCTAGACGCTGTAGATATCTGGAATACAAGGCTTTGATAGTTCACCTGTGTACCTGCAAAAGAGTTCAACACGAAACATATCAAAGCAACCAGAATATGATCTACTAATCTATGCTAGTGACTAAGGAATCTAGAAATATATATCTGAAATCAAACATCAACAACATATATGGGACAAAAAATCAACTTGCATTAGAATTATGAAGAAGTTTACAACCAAGCCTTAGTGTTGACATGCATCTCCATGAAACCAACTCTTCATCCCCAAAAGCTCCAACTTTAGCTCTCTATGCTCTCTCCAAATTATCTTGGGCCAAGAATCAGTCCAACAGCATAACAATACCTTCAATGTTCTTCCCCCAACCATGGCTATGAGCTCATATTTATAGGGCTTTAATGGATAAAGATGATTGAGCAATTAGTGGGTGAGGTGGCCTCTAAGATCCTAGGATGAGGGATCTCGAGCTCAACCAACCCACAATAGTAGGGATAAGGGATATCTCGAGGCTTATCATCTAGAAGCCTAGAGAAGCTTCTCTTTTTCCCTTTTTACTCAGGGTATTGCAATTCTCCTTCTATGACAGAGCAGTTCTGGTAATAACCGCCTACAGACCAAGGGTAACAGGTGGTGGCACCACTTGTGGAAAACTGATGAAGGGCGGTGCGAGCAGGGGTACCTCTCCTGGACAAAGGGGCATGCACGGTGCTGGGAATTTGTATGACAAACTGATAAAAAACCATTTAGTCTTCACTCCAGAAGCTGGGATTCAGGGCAAGTAGGTCTGTCAAAGGTCTTATCACATGATGGTGATAGGATTTTGGTATAACAGTGTTCATTGCAATGATGTATTGTCGAGAAGCCAGATTCATTGTGTTGCTAAAGTGTAGCACTTAATCATGTGTGCATGGCTTCAAAGGGTCTGCGGTGGTTCCATTCAGGACTTCAAACATTCGTAAGTTGCATGGAGAAGGAAGAATTAGTGTGGCATACGATTGGGCTTATGAACTATCAACATAGTTGAATGCAAGAAATTTGGCAAACAAATAATTGGAATCTTAGTTTCTTATTTTGCCAAGTTGCATCCATGCATGACATGAGTTTGCATGCAGAATCGGGCTTAAGTGCTGACTTACTTTTATGAATAAACTTTATAGAGGATGGATCTACTTGAACATTTACTTCTTAGTAGGCCCTCCACCATGTTAGATCCAATTCCAGTTATCAGTCTCGTAAATTCAATAACAAATTATAGAGCTCCGGTATCTCTATTGACCACTGATTTTAATAGAGATGGGAAACTTCAAATGCATTGTGTGTGTGCTTGTATGATGAACAAGCGTGATTATATTGTACAGATTAACCACAATTCCAATTTGATTGTTGACTTGTTAGTGTCGGTTTTGGGTCACCGGATTACTGATAAATTTAGTATAAATAAAGGGCTTCGGGCTCATTGTAAGCATCACAATTTGGTTTTAGAAGTCACTCATGTGCTGAGCATTAGTAGAGTCAGAAGTGCTATGCTCTGCGAGTTGCTCTTTGGAGTATAACATCGCATCAGAAAGCTTCTAAGTCTGTAAATGTCTGTCAGAAGTTGTATGCTTTGCAGATTGCTCTTCTAAGTATAATATCGCATCAGAAAGCTTCTCAATCTGTAAATGTCTTGCTGAGTGTTGTTGTAGTGACGATATTCTCCCTCCGAAGCTGATCTACTTGTTTGTAAGGGTTTGTAACTGCTGATATAAAGAAGAAGAGCTGTTTTGAGGTTTCAAGTTTCAAGCTTAGTGATCTTGGAGTAGTTGGTATCAGAGCCAGAGGCTTTTGGTTCATTCTGTAAGTTTCATTATTTTACAATCTTCGTATTCTATTGAAATATCTCTTTATGCTGTCTCTCTGGCTATCAATGTAGAAAATATTGTATTCTGTAGACTGTGGAAATGACAGTCGAGTTTATTGTTGGGCATGGGGATTTATTTGAGGTTTTAAGAAAGGATGTAGGAGAAAGTGTGCGCTGTAAGTCCTTGTGTTGATAAAACCCTCGTGAGATTAAATCCCAGTAGACATGGACCCATCAATGGATGCAATTCCTCACATACCACTAGATTGCCAGTCAGGAAACAATGCAGAAGTATCTTTAGCATAAAGAAGATCTTCCTTTATGAACGAATCATCTAGCTCTTATTCTTCGATAATAAATATCCAATACCTCAATCCTTCCCAGGATTGGCAATTGCCTAAAATTCTACCTTCAGATGTGTATAAACTAAAATGGTGGCAATATAGTTCAGCGACTCAGATTAAATCCTCTTCGATAGATGTTTCATTTACTGATTTTGAAGAACCTGTCCATATAAATTTGATTGACAAAGAACAGATAGACTGGGCTATTAAAGAAGACTTTAAGTATGCGCATCTTGCCGCTATAAAGTTAGGATTAGGACCTCTTGTTCGTCCTTACCTTCCTATTTCTTCCCTCTGTGTTGTGGTCAACACTAGACATCGCAACTTTGCAGATGCCATTATTCGAGGATTCACTACCCCCCTACACGATGGTCCTACATTTGGAACTGTTTTCCCTAAATATTATGTAAGTCTTGACGATCCCCACATTTACGATCTGTTAAAATCTTATATCCTACCCCAAGGTTTTCATATGATGCAAGGGTAAAAAATCATACAATTAAAAGGTGCTGTGTGTATTCGTTTTGGTAATGACACCATTCCTCCTCTCCAATCTAAAGTCCATCAGATCTCACGCCTTCAAAGCATGGTGGAATCAGATAAATACCACCAAGCCACTCCAGTTACTTTTGAATGGACGGGTATTAACTACCCCCAGCAATGGGAAGTTAAATATCAGGAGCTGCGAAATGCTGACTACTGCAACGTTCTATCATGAACAAACCATTAACATTTGATCAGCAAACCAGTTCTTTTAGACTACTAGAAAAAACCCCTACTCCTAAGTTCTCATCGCCTCTCATCAGATCAACTTCTGTATCTTCTTATAACCATGCACAATGACAGGTCGAATCCAACTCTGTCTCTACATCTCAGTCTCCCTCTACTTCCTACACCGGCCTATACGAAATAGAACATCGTGGCCAACACAAAGATTTCCCAGCCTACACGAAAATACTGCAGAAGATCCAACACCAAAAGCAAAGAGAAACCCCAACTCTAGGTATGTTCAGTCTACCTAGGCAAGGCGATGCTTATGAAGCTATAAACCAAGGACGTAAGTCTTTTTCTCCAGGAAGAAATCTACCCGAGCTTCCTTTTCGCCAATACTCAACAGATGGTCTAATAAAAAAGGAATTCCTACCATATAAGTCTCCAGGTCCTGATGAGTCAGTCCCACTTGACATTAAGTTAGGAAACTGGAGCAATATGCAACAAAAAATGACTGCACAAAATCTAGATGACATGGCCTATGATCTCCTTGACCTGAAAAAGATCATAGTTGAAGAAAAAGAAAAAATTGCTTTGGTTGAAACAAAGTTAGGCTTGATGGATCATCTCCTAAATGATTCTGCAGAAATAAAAGAAGCAGTTGACAAAGCTGTTGATAAAGTTGAGAGAAGACTTGCCAAGTTATAAGAGCTTTTGAATCAAACCCAAGAGCTTAAAAAGAAGGTTCCAGGCCTCAGTCCCTTAGTTTTTGCCTTAGCGTCACAAGGTCACAAAAGGAAAGAAACAGAAGATAGACACCATCAAAGTGTTTCTTTCAGTATGCTTAGTATTTCGGAGGATGAGAAACTAGAATTTAACTTTGGTAGAGATGAAGAAGAATGTGATGAGATCAAAGAATGGATCAGATACTTCAAATCCTTTCCGCCTGCCCTGGATACAAAATATTTGAACATGATATCTGCTCACTATACGACAGAATATTCATCCATTCATAACTCACCTCCTCAAGAAAATACTTTTGATATCCAAATGCCAGATGCATCTAAAGCCCCAAATCCAAGATTCCAGCTTGGCATTAATTCTATGAATAACCTTGTTTCACAAATGCTTGACCAACCTATCTTGAATATCCAGTGCCAACTCCGTGATGATATTAAAATTGCAATCCAAATGTTAGGGCCATGTACCCTTTACAAAAGAACCCAGATTGATACCCTGAGAGGACAGTAACTGGCTGGCCAAATCATACCAGGCCTTTCAGTGACTTGCTAATGAATGGTGGAGATGGCTCCCACATGAAGCCAGGAACGAAATGCTTTCTGCTAAAGATGTAGATCAACAAATATTGAAAGCATTGGGTAAAGAATTCTATGGTTCTGAAGAAAGAGAATATTTAGAACATCTTGCTTCTCTGTTCATGTCAGTTCGACTCTGTGACCTTGCACAGAGTGAACAATATTTTTGTTACATGCAACAACTATTAATTTCTTCTGGTAAATTAGGAGATCCTTCTTACTTGAAGCACTACCTTAGAAGTTTCCCAGGACATGTTCCAGATGCGATCGAACAGTATATGAAGGATAAGAAAATTAACTATCAAGGCCTTTCTCTAGCCCAGTTGCACAGCTATATACTAGAGGCATGGCAAGAACACTGCTTGGAAAAGCGAGTCAACAAATTTTTCAAGCGCCACCAGAGTATGTATTCCACTTCATTCTGTAAAAATGTTGCTAAGATGCCTGATTGGGGATGTGGTGCTTATAATAGAGGTCACTTAGCAGACAGTTTCAAATGTCATAAGTCTAAGCAGAGAAAATGATTTTACTCTAGTCTCCCTAGATATCATCCAGACAAGCCTTATAAACAGAAAATAAAGTATAAATATCATGTTTCTAAAAGGTCTAACAAACCCCCTCACAAAAAGTTTGTTAAATGAAGAACTGAGAAGACTGATAAAGAAACATGTTTCATCTGCAGCCAAAAAGGCCATTGGGAGAACAAATGTCCCAAAAAGAAATCTAAACCGCGACTTGCTACCTTCTGTGAACAATTAGATCCTAGATGGTGGGATCTACATTCTGATAGTGAATCACCATCTGGAGAAATTATATTTTTACCATCTGATGTATCAAGTGAATCTTAAGATTCCGAGCCCAAAGATGACAAGGCTGCTCTTCAAAAATGTTCTCCTACATCTTCCTCTTCAAACTCAGATGCATAACCAAATTTGGGAGGGTTTGAGCCCCTAGATTACAATTACTCATTATATATGTTCTCTATGAACAAGACGCAGAACATTGAGAAACAGATTGCTGCCATTGACATGCAATTGTCTGAAACCCTAGCCTTTGAATACATGCTAAGAGCATCGTTAAAAGAAGAAAATAAGCAATTGCTCAAAAAGCTTGAGCAGGACAAAGGAAAAGGTATAGTAAGTTATGTCACTCCTGCTCTGCATAATCCTATTGAACTTTATAAAAGCTACCCAGATGGCCATGAAAGTAGACAATGTTACAAGGTAGATAAGGAGCAAATGTTGAGATTGCAAGTTAGAGAAAAACAACAGCAGCTTAAAAGTTTGGTGACAGAAATTGAAGAATTGAAGAGTATGATTAAAAACATACAAATTGAAAGAGATCAGTCCTCAGACGAAGAGTTAAGTAAACACTATGATCAAGCTATGGAGAACCCAAGACAAAGAGAACCTTCTCCTGATCCTAGTTTGGGAATGCTCACTAGTCCCAAGATATTTGTGCGAATCCAGTTTCACCCTAGTGAGTTCAAACCTTATTTCCTAGATTGCATGATTGATGTCGGATGTTAGGTGAACCTAGAAAAAGGTTAAGCTCTTCCCCATTTCTACTGGGAAAGTACTTCTGATTGTGGTTCAGCCATTCAAAGCACTCCCATTCCCTTAGTCAAAAAATCTAAAAACTTCCCAATAAATCTCAAAGGAACAAGTGATACCTTGACCCTGTATAGATTAGATGATATAAACGAAGACTGTATATTAGGATCAGAATATTTGTCCAGAGTCAGTCCAATGTGTGTAGATACAAAGAAAATTATATTCTCCTGTGTCATTAACAACTGTACAATAGAACTACCTATTTCCTTTAATCCTGTTCCAAAATGTCAGTCCCTTGTACAAAATCCTGTACATAAATCTAGTCCTGCCCAGTTACTAAAAATGGATAGATGTATAGCATTTTCTGATATCCATATTCAAAAATCCCTTGCAAGTATCACTGCTAAATTGGTTAAAGAATGCTACTCAGAAAGCCCCGATGATTTCTGGAAAAGATAAAAGTATTTTGTCTGCCTTCCCTTTGATCCACTTCAGAAAATTAAACCTATGAAGGCTTCAACTCGTCTTATGTCTCCATCAGAAAGAGAGTTTTGTGCTGCAAAAATCAAGGATCTCTTAGCTAAAGGATTGATTGAACCATCGAAGATCCCTTGGGCTTGCAGAGCCTTTGTAGTTAACAAACATTTTGAAATTAAGAGAGGAAAGTGGAGGCTATTTGTAAACTATAAGCCTCTTAATGCTGTGATTCAAAAGGTTCACTATCCTCTACCCGATAAAGCAAGTATTTTGCAAAGAATCACTGGTTGTACAATCTTCAGTAAGTTCGATCTAAAATCAGGATTCTACCAGATTGGTATTAAGGCAGAAGATCAGTTCAAAACAACGTTTGTGTTTCCACATGGTTAGTACCAGTGGAAAGTGTTACCATTCGGGATCAACAACGCTCCTTCCGAGTTTCAAAAATGCATGGAGGACATCATTAGGGAGAAGCAGTGGGCACTTGTTTTTATTGATGACATTCTAGTTTGTTCTAAGAACCTGCAAGAACATTTAAAGCACTTGCAAATGTTTTATGACCAGGTCTTTAAGCATGGGCTAGTCTTATCATAGAACAAGATGGAGATTGGAAAAACTAAGATGGAATTTCTTGGGTTCAAAATACAAAGAGGACAAGTCATTCTACAAAAACATGTCCTAAGCGTCTTCAGCCATTTTCCAGATCAGATCCTAGACAAAACCCAGTTGCAGATATTTCTAGGAAGTCTCAATTATATCAGACCCTTTTATAGAGGACAAGCTACTGACATACATCTGCTTCAACAAAGATTAAAGAAGAATCCTGTGAGATGACTTTGGCAGTCCAACAGATTAAAGCCAAAGTTTTAGATTTTCCTCCTCTCTCTTTACCACAAGGATCAGGGCAACTGATCATAGAAACAAATGCTTTTTCCCATAGTTGGGGTGGAGTTCTTGTTGAAGCCCTGGGAGCCAAATCTCATGTTTGTGGTTATGGTTCGGAATCCTTCAAAGCAGCAGAACTGAACTACCCATCCAGCCACATGGAGATTCTGGCTGTTAAGAAAACAGTCCAAAATTTTATTTTGTTTTTAAAACTAGTGAGATTTATTATTTAGACAGATTTACAAATAATTCTTGGTATATTTAAAAATGAAAATTTGATGGCAGAAAATAGTAGTCATATTCCGAAATGGTTTATCTGGCTAAGTAATTTTGATTTTGATATTGTATATAAGCCAGGGTATCTTAATTTCCTTGCTGACATGCTCACTAGGGAGCAGTATGAATAAGCTACACCTTCTCTCAGCATGTTTTCAGCTGGTGCCTCAAGTTCAGATGCAGGTCATGGCAACACACCACTCGTCCGGCCTAGGAATGGCTTATTTCTAAAGCCATGGAATGAATCAATCTAAGAAGCTGAACAAAGACAACTCCTAGACTATGCATCTAGAAATGAAGTCGAAAGGTTTCTTGATATTACTCTCATTAAGCAGATCCAGTCTTCTCCATTAAAAATTGAGATCATGGAAAGATGGGAAAAAGATGCATACAGAAGTTTTGAAAATGCACAAGAAAAACTGAAGAATTGCAGAGAACTCTGGATAGACAGCAATGAAGAAAAATATGGCCCTCTGTGGTATGTAGACATCGGAGATGGAAACCTGACGTGGACATCTTACAATATAATCCTTCGGTTCTGTAGAGAACAATGTAAGATTGTCATCTGCGTAGATCCAAATAACCTGAGGCATGGTGCTTGGTCTGGATGGACATAAATCTTATTGGATAAATTTTTCCCAAGGACAGATTGGGAGAATCGGCGTGCTAACTTTATCCTGCACATGAAGGCTAACATCGAGGTTGTTGTTAGAGAACACCAATGGTTCAAAATTTTGCTCCATCATGAAGGAGGATGGTATACAAGGTTAGAACATACTGTATTTACCTCTCATAAATATATTAAGAAGGATGCTCAAGGACAAATAATTGATTCGAAAGTATATACAAGACAGATACCTTTAAACTTTTGGGTATAGTCATATTTTTGAGGAGAGTTTCTGTGTGAATCAAATGAGCTCTTTCATGGATCTGACATCAAAAGATGCTTTAGTCCATTCTTGTACCCTCCAGTAGAGTTTGAAGATGACCCGCCTAATTTTGAAGACTCCCAAGTCTACGACTCAGATGATGTAGATTGGGACTGTCCTTGCGGAGGAATGGACCTTGATGGATGTGGAATCTGCCTTTGTCTGCAAGGTAGAGACCCGTATGACTAAAAAGAAATCTGTGGTGGACCCTTGAAGACCATCGTGGGCCGGAACTGCTCCACTTTGTACTATGTTTTATTCTTCTTTTAGGCTATGTCAGTCATAATGAAGATTCCGGGTCCCCATATGTATATGGACCTCAAGGGATGAGATAATGACAGTGGTTTTCCCCACCTGTCACCTCGGATGAGCTATTTTGACTCGTTAGTGTCGATTTTGGGTCACCGGATTATCGGTAAATTTAGTATAAATAAAGGGCTTCGGGCTCATTGTAAGCATCACAATTTGGTTTTAGAAGTCGCTCATGTGCTGAGCATTAGTAGAGTCAAAAGTGCTATGCTCTGCGAGTTGCTCTTTGGAGTATAACATCGCATCAGAAAGCTTCTAAGTCTATAAATGTCTGTTAGAAGTAGTATGCTCTGCGGATTGCTCTTCTGAGTATAATATCGCATTAGAAAGCTTCTCAGTCTGTAAATGTCTTGTTGAGTGTTGTCGTAGTGACAAGCTTCGCCCTCTGAAGCCGATCTACTTGTTTGTAAGGGTTTGTAACTGCTGATATAAAGAAGAAGAGCTGTTTTGAGGTTTCAAGTTTCCAGTTACTTTTGAATGGACGGGTATTAGCTACCCCCAGCAATGGGAAGTTAAATATTAGGAGCTACAAAATTCTGACTGTCTGCAACGTTCTATCATGAACAAACCATTAACATTTGATCAGCAAACTAGTTCTTTCAGACTACCAGAAAAAACCCCTGTTCCTAAGTTCTCACCGCCTCTCATCAGATCAACTTCTGTATCCTCTTATAACCATGCATGACGACATGACGAATCCAACTCTGTCTCTACATCTCAGTCTCCCTCTACTTCCTACATCGGCCTATACGAAACAGAACATCGTGGCCAACAAAAATATTGCCCAGCCTGCAGGAAAATACTGCAGAAGATCCAACACCAAAAGCAAAGAGAAACCCCAACTCTAGGTATGTTCAGTTTACCTAGGCAAGGCGATGCTTATGAAGCTATAAACCAAGGACGTAAGTCTTTTTTTCCTGGAAGAAATCTACTCGAGGTTCCTTTTCGTCAATACTGAACATATGGTCTAAAAAAAAGGAATTCCTACCATATAAGTCTTCAGGTCCTGATGAGTCAGTCCCAGTTGACATTAAGTTAGGAAACTGGAGCAATATGCAGCAAAAAATGACTGCACAAAATCTAGATGACATGGCCTATGATCTCCTTGACCTGAAAAAGATCATAGTTGAAGAAAAAGGAAAAAGTTGCTTTGGTTGAAACAAGGTTAGGCTTGATGGATCATCTCCTAAATGATTTTGCAGAAATAAAAGAAGCAGTTGACAAAGCTGCTGATAAAACTGAGAGAAGACTTGCCAAGTTAGAAGAGCTTTTAAATTAAACCCAAGAGCTTAAAAAGAAGGTTCCAAGCCTCAGTCCCTCAGTGTTTGCCTTAACGTCACAAGGTCACAAAAGGAAAGAAACATAAAATAGACACCATCGAAGTGTTTCTTTCAGTATACTTAGTATTTTGGAGGATGAGAAACTAGAGTTTAACTTTGGTAGAGATGAAGAAGAATGTGATGAGATCAAAGAATGGATCAGACACTTCAAATCCTTTCCGCCTGCCCTGGATACAAAATATCTGAATATGATGTCTGCTCACTATATGGCAGAATCTTCATCCATTCATAAGTCACCTCCTCAAGAAAATACTTTTGACATCCAAATGCCAGATGCATCTAAATCCCTAAATCCAAGATTCCAGTTTGGCGTTAATTCTATGAATAACCTTGTTTCACAAATACCTGACCAAAATGTCTTGAATATCTAGTTCCAACCCCATGATGATATTAAAACTGCAATCCAAATGTTAGGGCAATGGACCCTTTACAAAAGAACCGAGAATGATACCCTATAGGACAGCAACTGGCTGGCCAAATCATAGCAGGCCTTTCAGGACTTGCTAATGAATGGTGGAGATGGCTCCCACAAGAAGCCAGGAATGAAATGCTTTCTACTGAAGATGCAGATCAACAAATATTGAAAGAATTGGGTAAATAATTCTATGGTTCTGAAGAAAGAGAAGATTCAAAACATATTGCTTCTCTGTTCATGTCAGCTCGACTCTGTGACCTTGCACAAAGTGAACAATATTTTTGTTACATGCAACAACTATTAATTTCTTCTGGTAAATTAGGAGATCCTGCATACTTGAAGCACTACCTTAGAAGTTTCCCAGGACATGTTCCAAATGTAGTCGAACAGTATATGAAGGATAAGAAAATTAACTATTGAAGCCTTTCTCTAGCCCAGTTGCACAGCTATAAACTAGAGACATGGCAAGAACACTGCTTGGAAAAGTGAGTCAACAAATATTTCAAGCACCACCAGAGTATGTATTCCTCTTCATTCTGTAAAAAAGTTGCTAAGATGCCTGATTGGGGATGTGGTGCTTATAATAGAGGTCACTTAGTAGATAGTTGCAAATGTCATAAGTCTAAGTAGAGAAAAGGATTTTACTCTAGTCTCCCTAGATATCATCCAGACAAGGCTTATAAATAGAAAAGAAAGTATAAATATCATGTTTATAAAAGGTCTAACAAAACCCCTCACAAAAAGTTTGTTAAAAGAAGAACTGAGAAGACTGATAAAGAAACATGTTTAATCTATGGCCAAAAGGACATTGGGCAAACAAATGTCCCAAAAAGAAATCTAAACCGCGACTTGCTGCCTTCTGTGAACAATTAGATCCTATATGGTGGGATCTACATTCTGATAGTGAATCGCCCTCTGGCAAAGTTATATTTTTACCATCTGATATATCAAGTGAATCTGAAGATTCCGAGCCCAAAGATGACAAAGCTGCTCTTCAAAATTTTTCTCCTACATCTTCCTCTTCAGACTTAGAAGAAGAACCAAATTTGGAAGGGTTTGAGCCCCCAGATTACAATTTCTCATTATATATGTTCTCTATGAACAAGCCACAAAACATTGAGAAACAAATTGCTGCCATTGACATGCAATTGTCTGAAACCCCATCCTTTGAATACATGCTAAGAGCATCGTTAAAAGAAGAAAAGAAGCAATTGCTCAAAAATCTTGAGCAAGACAAAGGCAAAGGTATAGTAAGTTATGTCACTCCTGCTTTGTATAATCTTATTGAACTTTATAAAAGCTACCCAGATGGCCATGAAAGTAGACAATGTTACAGGGTAGATAAAGAGCAAATGTTGAGATTGCAAGTTAGAGAAAAACAACAGCAGCTTAAAAGTTTGGTGACAGAAATTGAAGAATTGAAGAGTATGATTAAAATCATACAAACTGAAAGGGATCAATCCTCAGACGAAGAGTTAAGTAAGCACTATGATCAAGCTATGGAGAACCCAAGACAAAGAGAACCTTCTCCCGATCCTAGTTTGGAATGCTCACTGGTCCCAAGATATTTGTGCAAATCTAGTTTCTCCCTAGTGAGTTCAAACCTAATTTCCTAGATTGCATGATTGATTCTGGATGTCAGGTGAACCTAGCAAAAGGTTTAGCTCTTCCCCATTTCTATTGGGAAAGTACTTCTGATTGTGGTTCAGCCATTCAAGGCACTCCTGTTCCCTTGGTCGAAAAATCTGAAAACTTCCCAATAAATATCAAAGGAACAAGTGATACCTTGACCCTGTACAGATTAGATGATATAAACGAAGAATGTATATTAGGATCAGAATATTTGTCCAGAGTCAGTCCAATCTGTGTAGATACAAAGAAAATGATATTCTCCTATGTCATTAACAACTGTACAATAGAACTTCCTATTTCCTGTAATCTTGTTCCAAAATGTCAGTCCCTTGTACAAAATCCTATACATAAATCCAGTCCTGGCCAGTTACTAAAAATGGATAGATGTATAGAATTTTCTGATATCCATAGTGAAAAAGCCCTTGCAAATATCACTGCTAAACTGGTTAAAGAATGTTGCTCAGAAAACCCCAATGCTTTCTAGAAAAGAGAAAAGTATTTTGTCTCCCTTCCCTTTGATCCACTTCAGAAAATTAAACCTATGAAGGCTTCAACTCATCTTATGTCTCCATCAGAAAGAGAGTTTTGTGCTGCAGAAATCAAAGATCTCTTAGCTTAAGGATTTATTGAACAGTCCAAGAGCCCTTGCGATTGCAGAGCCTTTGTAGTTAACAAACATTCTGAAATTAAGAGAGGAAAGCCAAGGCTAGTTGTAAACTATAAGCCTCTTAATGTTGTGCTTCAAAAGGCTCGCTATCCTCTACCCGATAAAGCAAGTCTTTTGCAAAGAATCACTGGTTGTACAATCTTCAGTAACTTCGATCTAAAATTAGGATACTACCAGATTGGTATTAAGGTAGAAGATCGGTTCAAAACAACGTTTGTGGTTCCACATGGTTAGTACCAATGGAAAGTGTTACCATTCGGGATCAACAATGCTCCTTTCGAGTTTCAGAAACGCATGGAGGACATCTTTAGGGAGAAGCAGTGGGCACTTGTTTTTATTGATGACATTCTGGTTTGTTCTATGAACCTGTAAGAACATTTAAAGTGCTTGCAGATGTTTTATGACCTGGTATTTAAGCATGGGTTAGTCTTATCATAGAACAAGATGGAGATTGGAAAAATTGAGATGGAATTTCTTGGGTTCAAAATATAAAGAGGACAAGTCGTTCTACAAAAACATGTCCTAAGCATCTTTAGCCATTTTCCAGATCAGATCCTAGACAAAACCCAGTTGCTGAGATTTCTAGGAAGTCTCAATTATATCAGACCCTTTTACAGATGACAAGCTATTGACATACATCTGCTTCAGCAAAGATTAAAGAAGAATCCTGTAAAATGGTCGTTTGAGATGACTTTGGTAGTCCAACAGATTAAAACCAAAGTTTTAGATTTGCCTCCTCTCTCTTTACCAAAAGGATCAGGGCAATTGATCATAGAAACATATGTTTCTTCCCATACTTGGGGTGGAGTTCTTCTTGAAGCCCTGGGAGGCAAAGAGCATGTTTGTGGTTATGGTTCGAGATCCTTCAAAGTAGCAGAACTGAACTACCCATCCAGCCACAAGGAGATTCTGGCTGTTAAGAAAACAGTCCAACATTTTATTTTGTTTTTAAAACCAGTGATATTTATTATTAGGACAGATTTAAAAATAATGCCTGGTATATTTAAAAATGAAAATCTGATGGCAGAGAATAGTAGTCGTATTCTGAAATGCTTTATCTGGCTAAGTAATTTTGATTTTGATATTGTATATAAGCCAGGATATCTTAATTGCCTTGCTGACATGCTCACCAGGGAGCAGTCTGAACAAGCTACACCTTCTCTCAGCATGTTTTAAGTTAGTGCCTCAAGTTCAGATGCAGGTCATGGCAACACACCACTTCGTCGGCCTAGGAATGGCTTATTTCTGAAGCCATGGGATGAATCAATCTCAGAAGTCGAATGAAGACAACTCCTAGACTATGCATCTAGAAATGAAGTCGAAAGGTTTCTTGATCTTACTCTCATTAAGCAGATCCAGTCTTTTCCATTAAAAATTAAGATCATGGAAAGATTGGAAAAAGATGCATACAGAAGTTTTGAAAACGCACAAGAAAAACTGAAGAATTGCGGAGAACTCTGGATAGACCACAATGAAGAAAAAGATGGCCCTCTGTGGTACTTAGACATCAGAGATGGAAACTTGACATGGACATCTTATAATCTAATCCTTCAGTTATGTAGAGAAAAACGTAAGATTGTCATCTGCACAGATCCAAATAACCTGAGGCATGGTGCTTGGTCCGGATGGATAGAAATCTTATTGGATAAATTTTTCCCAAGGACAGATTGGGAGAATCGGCGTGCTAACTTTATCTTGCACATGAAGGATGAAATCGAGGCTGCTGTTAGAGAACACCAATGGTTCAAATTTTTGCTCCATCATGAAGGAGGATGGTATACAAGGTTATAAAATACTGTATTTACCTCTCAGAAATATATTAAGAAGGATGCTCAAGGTCAAAGAATTGATTCGAAAGTATATACAAGACAGATACCTTTAAACTTTCGGGTACAGTCATATTTTCGAGGAGAGTTTCTGTGTGAATCAAATGAGCTCTTTCACAGATCTGACATCGAAAGATGCTTTAGTCCATTCTTGTACCCTCCAGCAGAGTTTGAAGATGACCTGCCTAATTTTGAAGACTCCCAAGTCTATGCTCAGATGATGGAGATTGGGACTGTCCTTGCGGAGGAATGGACCTTGATGGGCGTGGAATCTGCCTTTGTCTGCAAGGTAGATACCCGTATGACTAAAAAGAAAGTCGTGGTGGACCCCTGAAGACCATTGTTGTAATCTCACAGATCACATAAGGTTACCAATAATACATACTAAAACATACATATAAAATAGAGACAAGAGATAAGACAAGCAGGTGAATTAACAAATTATATTACATGAATGAGTCCATACAACACAGAGAACTGAATTGAGTTCTCATCTGGCTCAACAGCCTAATATATATGATTACAAAATAGTTACAAAATAACTACCTGTCGATTCGGTGAACTGACACCACCTTAGGTGGCCGACCTAATCTCTAGGTTAGTCAGCCGACCGACTTAGTCAGCTGATCGACTAAGTCGGCTCATCGACTTAGTCGGCTGATCAACTAAGTCGGCTATTGTTCAAGTCGACTTATCGACTTGATCCTTCTACATCTCCCCCACGAACAAAACGTTTCTTCGTCTCGAAGAAACAGGGAGGTACAAAAATTATTCTGGTCTCAATAGTTACTGTGATGTGCCTGGTCTTTATGGGCTATGAAGTTTGATGGTTGGTCTTTTCTGTACACAGAATTCAACAATGGCTGGGGCTGTTACTGCAAGGTGATGTTGGAAATCTGTCCAACTTTGCAAAATCTTCTAGATGTCGATGGTAAGTGTAGTCAGGTTTGATAGGATCGATATCTTTTCTGAAATGGAGACTTCTGCTATTCTCTCCATGTGGGGACCCATAAACTGGTCCTTCTCCTTTGCAGTCTCGATAAGTCGTTTCATCTGCAGGAAGATGATGTCGAATTTTTCCAAGTTTGGGATAACTTGTTGCACCCACTGATGTGCTTCCCTCTCAATTCTCTGCAGCTTGGCTGTTTCAAGCACTATTTGTTCTTCTATTGTTGTTCTTAGTGCTTCCTTAGTGGTTTTCCTGCTTTCCAATGCCTAGATCCCTTGTCGGGTCTGTCGAGTTTGCTGATAGACTTGCCCATAGTAAGCAGGCCAGTCTCTTAGTATTTCTTCAGTTATGACAGATCCTCCATGTGATCTTGCAACACTTTATAAGCTTCATAAAAGGCGGTGTGCTGTGCCATTAGGAGTCGGGAAGTTTCTTCTTTTTGTTCTTCCTTTGTTTCCTGAATCTGTGCTTTGAGGGCCGACGCCATGGTTTTAAATAACTAATACGCCCTTTCGAGTGGTTTGTCGGTGTCGACCTCTATGGGGCCCAACATTACTGAATGGGCCAGGTTCCTACATTTGTTGAGGAACTCGACCTGTTCTGCGTTCTTGTCGTCAAGTTCCTTATGTCTCTGCTCACTTCTTGTCTTTGCTTCGAATGCTAGGGTCTTGAGGAGTTGTGCTAGCTTTGGGTCGGTCAGTGAGCTTACATCCTTCAATCTGAATTGGACCTTTGATGGCTGTCCATGATGCTCCTTCTTCTGTTTCTCCTTCCTCTTCTTATGCTTTTCTTTCTTTGCTTGTGTCGGCACCTGTGTACCTGCAAAAGTCAAGTCGGGATCTTTGGTTTGTGGGATAGTGGTTGATGGGTTCTCTGGTTGGGGAGGTGGGATGACTGTTGCCTCTGGTTGGTTAGATGTAAGTGGTGTAGAAGTGGACGTAGTTGGTGCTGATGGTTGTGGGGGGGGCTTGCTCTGAGTCGGGGTGGTGGTGGTGGGGACATTAGAGGAATTTTGGGGTCTAAAATGGGCCTCCTAAGGAAAATAATAAAATAATAGTTAAAATAATAAAATAATATTGATTAATTTTGGAGGAAGAAAGAAAAAAACTAGTTTTTGTGTTCGTATTTTCGACATATCTCCATGTTTTTTTACTCAAATTTCGATCGGGAGAGCTCGTTGGATGCGGAATTTGATTTCGCATCCAACGAGTACCCACGCTGCATACTTTTGATGGACCTTGCTACCCCAAAAACAAGAAATACCTGAAAAAAATGTGATGATGACATCATCATCACATTTTTTCAGGTATTATTTGTTTTTGGGGTAGCAAGGTCCATCAAAAGTATGCAGTGTGGGTACTCGTTGGATGCGAAATCAAATTCCGCATCCAATGAGCTCTCCCGATCAAAATTTGAGTAAAAACACAATGAGATATGTCGAAAATACGAACAAAAAAAGTAGTTTTTTTTAATGACAAATATGTCAATTCAACCATTATGGTTGACTTATTTTATTGAAATTCTATTGGTTCTTGAATTCCAACTCACAAAAACTTATTTTGGCACGTTTTCTTATAAGGCCCATTTTAGACCCCAAATTTCCTCTAATGTGGTGGTGGCGGTGAGGGAGTTGGTGAATGGTCGGGGGTGATTGGGTTGGGGGAAGTGTGGGTGAGTGGTGGGTTGTCAGGCTGGGGAGGTGAGTCTAAGTTGGAGAACATTTGGTTAATTTAGCGGTTTATGTCCTCCTTAGTTTCTTCTCCTCCAGTCGGTGCAGCGGCTGGTAGGTTGGTTTGGGGTGCAGTCAGAGTGATAGTTGCAGTCCGACATGTGGTCACTTCAACTTCCTTGTTGAGATTTCTCTCAAAAGTTGAAGTGATAGTGGCAAAGGTGTGGGATAGGAATTCATGTCCGGGTTGGTATCCACTGACCTCGAAGAGAGGTGCTTTTGTGGAGATCTTCTTTGCTGACGTAAATATTTCAGGCAGTTTCTCAATGAATGCTTGCCAATCTCTGTCTTTATTGAACTTTGCCTTCATAGCCTTCGACATCGCACTTTTGCACAAGTCGAGTGGGCTTACTGAATGATGTTGTGGCACTTGCTCCTCTGTTACTTTTGTCAGTGATGGAGGTGGAGGCGTCGACACAATAACGACAACATTTTCAAGCATCGTCGTGTGGGTGGTCTTAGATTTCTTTGGTCGACCCGGTAGTGCTCTTGCGTCGACAAATCGCTAGAACTGGGTCTCCACCCGCACCTTATTTGCTATAGCATCCTCTATTATGTCGAGGGCCGTAGCTACCAGTTCCTCATAATCGTCTGATGATTTAGTGATGATAAGCTTGAGCTTACCTTTTCCTCATTGTTGTTGCTATGTCTTGAGCTTCTTTCATGCAGCTGCTATCTCTTTCAAGAATTTTTTAATGATTCCTTTTGCTATAGCATACTCTGGGTTTTCTGGCTCTATCTCTCCCCATGGCTCCTGGGTCGGGACGAGACTTTTTGTAGCTGGAGTAATTACCTACTGCTCTGGCTGTGGATCTTTTGTCTGGGGTTATGACTTCTGTGCTGTCGGAGGTTTGATGATGATTTGAAGTCGACTAGTGTGTTCGATCAGTGTCTCCTCTGACACAAAGGTGCTGATATAGAGGTTCATCTCATAGTATTCCTCTTTTTCTTGGTCATTTAGCAGCTCCTCGATCGAGAAGTCGCTCTTCTTTGTTGTCGCTGGTACTGGTATTTTGGTTTTATCCTATCGAGACAACTCCCAAAAGATCTGGTCGACCGATGGATAATAGTCGAGGGCTTTAGCATTTGATTCGTCACCATGCATGTACCACACCAAGGTATGGTCGAGTTCTAGCTGGATGTGGGAGTTTGTCGGTAGACTTCTTCGGATGTTTTGAGGCACCCTCCATCTAGTCGTGCGGACTTTGAGCTGTTGAAGCCAGTTATCCAACAGGACCTTTCTGTTTCCAAGTTCCTGCAAAGTTCCTCTCTGGGAGAATGGTTTGAATCTCCACATGTGGAACCTTGTTGGTTCCTGAAAGATTGGGTTCCCCTCTGGGTAGATGTGGTACATGACGATCCATAAGATGAGGGAGGGGAACTTGATGATTCCCCCCGTTTCTTGGCATCTTTCACAGATGGTCTTGACCATGTTGGCGACATATTCATCCCATATGTATATCTTCTCGTCTATTGCAATGGTGTCGACAACTTCTAGCATGTCTAACTTGAGGTCGCTACCTCGACCTGCCAGGGTGAGTGTTATTGCTATTATTTTGGCCACAATCTGTGGCATTCGGGTTGTGATTTGACTAATCATCAACCCCTTCGAGTTTTTTTACCAACGGTGACCTAGTGAGTTCGACCAGTCCTTCTTTAATACTAACTGGGACTGGGTTTCCTTCGTTTGAGAGACCGGTCAGCTTGGAGATGACTTCTCCAGAGATGTCGACCAGTTGGTCAAAGTAGAACTGGCCATTGTGGTAGTGGCTTATGATGAATTTTACAGCGGTTTCCTTGGTGCCACCGAAGCTGGCCATGAGTGGTGCATTGACATAGTTAAATATGGTGTTGTATTTGATTTTCTACATGGATTGAGTGGGCTTCTTGTTGACATAATCCCATTTTTGCATCTCGGCCCATAGCTTTTGCCATGAGCATTCCTGTACCTTGGCATTATTAATGTTCTTTAGCCTACGGACTAAAGTTGTGTCTGCAGTCTATAGTTCCTTGGCTTTGGTTGAGGCTCTAGTCTATTTGGGTGCCATTGTGTCGGTCTGGTGGTTTATTTTACTAAGGGGTTCTTGGCTTTCAGTTGATTGGATGCTCTGATGCTCTCTCTATATGAATTGCGGTGAATGATCCTTCGAAGATCCCGCATTTATAGGCGATGCTATGGGTGTTTTCGTTGATGAGTGTATTAATGGCGAACGTGATGTTCCAGCTGGAATACTTGAGTGTGCGTTAATGGTGAATTTCTTTCAGCGCTCGATGTCATGAATGCACTATGGGAATATCGAGGTCGTCGGTCGATGTCGGTTATGAAAATGGTCGATGGAAGTGGTCGGTTAATGAAAATGGTCGATGGTATTGTTTCTATGGGCATGATGTCGATTGTCGAAATGGTAGTTTCCTGTCATAGTTTTATGCATGTACGATATTATTTTGCTTTTTGGCTTTTTAGGTTTTTATAGTTTTTTGGTTTATAGTTATGGTCGTTATAGGATTTTTTTTACGTGTATTTCTAGTTTTTGTAGCGTTTTAGTTGGGCTCCATTAACGAGTTTCTGAAATACTATGCCTTGTAACGTCCTTAGTCGGACTGATCCATTGGTATGTATCTCTTTGAAAACGTAGGGTCCCATACATTATGTATGGAGCTTTTTAGGTTTACCTTTTACTCGACTATTGTATAGTAAAGCAAGGTCTCCTACCGACAAGTTTTTGTTCTTGATGTTAGGGTCATGCCATGCTTTCTGTTGTTGTTTCTGTATTTCTTGATGTTGTATTGCCATTAGTCGGTGTTCTTCGAGTTTTCTTAGTTGAAATAGTCGGTCTTTTCTTCCTTGTTCGACATCAACATGTAGGATCTCTGTGATGATAGGTGTCTGTTGTCAGAAGTGTTGTGGAACTACTGCTTCTTGTCCATAGACTAGTCGAAAAGGGGTTTGGTCAGTCGAGCATTTGTATGCTGTTCTGTATGCCCATAATACTACAGGTATTTTCTCGTCCCAGTTGTCCTTATTAGCATTACATGTTTTAGTTAGTCCTCTTGTTAATGTTTTATTAAATGCTTCAATTGCTCCATTCGATTGAGGATGGTATGCTGTGCTCTAACGATGGTTGATTTGGAACTGGTTGGTTAGGGTTTTGATAGTTCTATTGATGAAGTGTGTTTCCTGGTTGCTAATTAGAGTTAGTGGACATCCAAATATAGTGATGATATTCTCATAGATAAACTTAGCTGCTATCTCACTAGAACATGTGTCGACTGGTTCAGCCTCTACCCATTTAGTTACATATTTGACTGCAGTTATGATATACCTTGCACCTGTCCTTTTTGCTGGTATAGGAAATGGTCCTATGAATTCTATGGCCTAGATTTCAAATGTCAAACTTGGGTTCACTAATATCAAAGGCATTTCTGTACTAGGCATGGGTCGACCTAGTCGTTGACATTTGTCACATCGACTGACAAAATTTTTGCAATCTCTGTGGAGTGTCGGCCACCATAACCCTGACTGTTGGATTTTCTTTGTAGTTGTGTCTGCCTGGAAATGTCCTCCTGCAGGTCCATAATGTGCTTCATGCATAATGTTGTCTTGTTCGTGTTCTAGTACACACCTTCTGAGGATGCCATCTAATCCCATTTTGTATAATAATCCATTTATAAGACTGTATGGTGCAACCTTCATAGATAAGATCTGCTTCTTCTTTGTACTCATTCCTTCTGGTGCATGTCCATCTTCCAAGAACTGGGATATTTATTCTAATTCTACTGGGACCGCTTCTATTCAAAATAAATGTGCATCAGGTAAGTCATCTTTGACTCCTGTCGGTTCTTCTCCCGTGTTGATTCGAGATAAATGGTCGGGACCGACATTTAACCACAACTTCGAATTCGAATTCTTGGAATAATAGTAGCCATCGACAAATACTTCCATGATGTAGTGGTTTATTGATGAGATACTTAAGTGCTTGATGGTCTGTATAGAATATAAATGGGTTAGCTAAAAGATAATGTCGATATTTTTGTAGTGCAAAGACCATTCCTAGTGCTTCTCTTTCTGTTGTCGAATAGTTTCTCTTAGCCTTGTTTAATTTTCTGCTACTGTAAACTATAGGATAATCCATTCCATCAGCTCCTGGTTGAGTTAAGATTTCTCCTATTGCTAGGCCTGATGCATCAATATGAACATGGAATTTGAGCAACCAGTTTGGAAACCTTAGGATTGGTGCTTTGACTAGTTTTCTTTTTAATTTTTCGAATGATATGTGGCACTCCTCTGTCCAGTTGAACTCTTGATCTTCCCTTAATATCTCTTCAATAGGATAGGTCATATCTGAATAATATCTTATGAATTTTCTGTAATAGCCTGTGTGGCCAAGTGGCACCCTGACTTGTTTTGGGTTTACTGGTGGTTTTAGGTCGATGATAATTTTGATCTTTGCAAAGTCAACCTTAATACCTTCCTTACAGACAATGTGCCCTAATAATATCCCTATGGGGGTCACAAATATGCATTTATTGATGTTTAGGGATAGTTCGATTTGTCGACATCTCTCCAACATAAGTCTGATCCATTTGCAATGATCCTTTAACATGGAGTATATTGTCCAATCATCAAAGTATACTGCCATGGTCTTGTAAATATATTTCTGAAATGTTTTGACAACAATCCTAGAAAATACTGCAGGTGCATTTTTTAATCCAAAAGGCATAACCTTGTATGAAAATGAGCCAAATTCAGACATAAAGGTTGTCTTCTTCTGGTATTCTTTAGCTATTGGCACTTGGTTATAACCTGAAAAATCCATCTGTAAATGAGTAGCATTCATGTCCTGCAACCTCATTTAAGATTTCATCCACATAAGGAGTTGGAAATGAGTCTGTCAGTGTCACTTTGTTTAGTTCTCTGAAGTCGACACAAATTCTTAGTTTGGTCGGATCATGTTTCTTAGGATGTACAACCATTGGACTTACCCATTCTGATTGGTCAATAGGATAGATGATGCCTACTGCAAGCATGTTATCAATTTCCTTTTTGACTATTTCTTTATATTTGTGAGCTAGTTTATATGGCCTTTTTTTCACAGGTCGAACGTTAGGTTTAGTATCAATATTCATTTCTCCCATTTCATGGACTAAGCCTTTGAGGTCTTTATAATCTCTAGCAAATACATCTTGGAACTCTTTTAATAAGTTCACTATCTTTGTGGTCTGCTCTTCACTCCAATAGTCACCAATCTTTGCCATTTTTGGTCGATCATCATTTGAGATGTCGAATTCCCTAGTTTTGACTTTTGCATCTAGCCATTCTGGTGCTTTGGATTCATTGATTGGTCGACTTCCTTCCTTGAACTATGAGAATGTGGCAGGGAAGTCGACTGCAGTCATTCTGTTGGTATTCTGTTTGTTGGTTGTTTCCACTTTAAGGATTGTACAAATAGGTTTGGTCGTTTCGACATGGTTTGATTTCCATCTAAAGCTTTTCCCTTCTATGTTTTCATTTTCTAACTGTAGTCTTGTCGATTGTGGTTTTTTTCTCATTTGTGTATTATTGCATTTCATTGGCTATCGGTTATCTTTTAAAGGTTTGTTTTCTATCGGTTGGATAAATTCTTTAATCTATTTTGCTGTTTCGACCAAGTTTTCATTTTGTGGTATAAAGTTGAAATTTGTAATGAAATTTTCCCTGAGTTCATGCCATAGGAATGTTTCACCTCTAGCTTCTTCCATTTTATACCATTTGTTTGGTAAGTCAGATAGGGTTGATGGGAACAGGTGTGGCCATGCTTGTTCATCCTTGTATCTAAGTCTTCTCCACTCTTTTTCACATGTCTTAATATGATCTTCTGGGTTCTATCCTTGAGTGAATATAGGTATCTGAGCTTGTTGGGTTAAATTATTTCCTCCAAACCTTTTGACAAAGTAAGTTGAAGCTATTGTCCAGGTCTGTAGTCTTGTCTGATGGGTATCTCACCATCTAGCAGCTTGTCCTGTAAAAGTTTCTACTATGCTTTGAAGTCGTCCATGTTCACCAATATTTTTGGAAACTTGTTCTACATGCATGACTGGTGATTCCCTTTCCTTGTATCTTGGTATTTGTGTAGTATTTACATTGGTAGGTTGTAAGGTAGGGTATTCCCTAATTTTCTTCTTAAAGATTTTTGGGACAATGGACACTATGAAGCACTGTTGGGTGAGATTTTTCTGCACTTTTTGAATAGTCCAACACCCTCTTGCTTGTGTTTCATAGTTCTCGATCTCCCTTTCATATAATTATGCATTTGAATTGTAACCAACTGAGTCCTGGTTGCCTAAATGAAGTTCTCCATGGATATTCAGTTCTGTATAATCTGCATTGTTTTGAATCTGGTAGAGTTGTTGGATGTCAACTTCGTCATCGATAGGTTCAGTCCAAGGTTCTCCTTGAGATGGATGAATGGGTACAATGACCTTTTGTCCATTTCCTTTTAATTTTATTCTCTCCTTGTCCAAGGATATCGATGCTTTCATCTTTCTACCCCAAGGTCGACCTACTAACGCTCGGAAGGAACTGGATCCTTCCTTAGGGTCAATGATTTCAAGTCGACCTTGGTCGAGATTCCTTTTATAGTTGTGTCAACATTTTTCCAGACTCCAATAGGTTCAATTAGGCCCTGGTCGGCTAGTTTTAGGTAAATTCCTGACTCATAGAGTCGAGGTCTGCCCATTTGTTCCCAAGTGTCACGAGTCATGATGTTTACTTGTGATCCAAAGTCGAGCACTACTTGTCGGACATGGTATCCTTCGATTTCTAGGTCGATGAGTGGGTCGGCATCACCTTTATCTTTTTTATTTAAGCTGCAGATATTCTTTGTTTGTTTTTCAGAGTTGTTATGTTTTATTTCATATAGCAAATCGATGAACTGAGATACTGAGTTGTCTTTTTGTACGAGCTGTATTAATTCATTTATTGTGTTATGTCAAGTGTCATGAGCTTGTTTTTATCGTGCAAATTATTTGAATACATTGGTTGCTTCTTTGTATGTTTGTTTTTCTTTAAGTGGGTCAGGGTAGACATTTTTCTCTTTTATTTTGCTGATTCTTGGGTTATCACTTCCTTTTTTTATTCCTTGTTGAGTTACAATATGCAGATTTTTTGTGTTTATTACATAATTTTTTTGCACACACAACAAGACATTAACATTTTTCTTTGTATTTATTCTTTCCAACATGGTAGGGAAATCCTCTAGTGAGTGATCCCCTACTCCACAATGAGTACAAAATTTGAGGTCAGTTCTGCCTTTATATGGACAATCTACATACCGATGTCCCTCCTTATAACATGTAAAGCACTAGATGGGTCGATGTGGTTTGTTGTCGCGATTCCCAGGGAATCGAACTCTTCCTCCATAACCTCCATGTCGATTGTCCTACCGACGCTCGTATCGTCGACCGTCATATCTCTATCCATTCTGATCATTAGGTAAGTTGTTTTGCTCGTTATGTTGTGCAATTGCATTGGTTTGGTAGACTACATGGTAATTCTGTCGATTCTTCAGGTTCAAATGGCAGTTGGCTGTATTATGATTTTTAGTTTCGCAGATTGCATACCAGGATGCCTTGCCGTTCTTAATGTTGAATGGGTAGTATTTTGTCAAGTGGTCCCCGTGCTCCTGGAAAATGTCGCAAAAAGATTTCTTCTGTACAAATCGAACGTCCTATCGGCTGTATTCCTGTCGACGGTTGTTTTTGGAGTGTCCGGTCGTTGAGCACTTTGTGCACCAGATCTCCTGATTTTTGAGGTTTAAATCCTTTAAAGACTTCTGTACACTCTCCAACTGTTCTTCCAATCTATGGTCAGTGGAGTAAGCGGGTATGTCTTCATCCATCTCCACTTGGAGAGATTTTGTGAGCGCATCTTCGTAAGATTTGAATGTTTCCAGATTGATGTGTTAGTGGAATTTCTGAGATAACCCTACAAGAAACCACTAGATTAGTAATTGTTCATCTATAATGTAGTTCAACTGGATTAGAAGGTCTTTCCATCGCTTATCATAGTCGCGGACAATTTCCCCTGGCTTATGTGATGTTGTTTTTAGTTTTTTCGCTGCCAGGTGTTTTGCATCTGGAGTTTTGAAAAATGATAGAAATTGTGCCTTGATCTTGGATTTGGTTGCTCTAGGTTGTCTTTTCGAAAAGGTCATATACCAAGTCAATTCCCTTTTCCTCAAGGAACCGAAAAACTGTGCCATTTGTCTATCTTCGTTTGTAACTTGGTTGGCCTCCCAAGTCGACTCGCAGACGAACCAGTGTCTTCTGGGGTCCTCATCCCCCTCATATAGAGGAATGTGAGCTGATTTGTAACCCATGTCGAAATCACTTTCACTGCTCTCAGGAGGTGGCGGTGGTGGCGGGGGTGGTGGGGTTATTAGTTTATTCGTCTCTACGTGACTATGGTCGACGGAACTTTCGTTCTCGTCAGTTGTCGATTCTTCTTTGACCTATAGTCAGTTGATGTCGACTTCTGCTGTCGATGGCCCACTGCAACTATTTGTCTGCAGTTCTGAATGTTCTGTGTCTTCCAAAGCTATGTTTGGCAGGGGGGGTGCTCCTTCATGTGTCGGTAAGAGTAAGTGGATACTTCGGTTGGAGGGTACTGCTTGAAAGGTAACCCAATTTCCTTCCTCTGGTCAACGGATAACGAGGTGTTGTCCAGTGTATGTTTCATTGTCTAGTCGACTCCATATACCAAAGTCACTAGCTCATAGTTGGAGGTCCTCTTTGACAATAGTTTGTATCCGGGTACGCGGATTCAATGGCGAGAGGGTTGTGCCTTCATGGGGAGCTATTAATTGGAGAGCTTCTGGCTGCTCTATCCACAATTCTTCCTCCATAGGGGATGCCTCTTTCTCCATGCCTTCTTTGTGTCGGTCATGACCCGACTCTGGCGGATTCCCTTCTTGGTCAGTCTCCCTAGGAATCCTTCCTCTATGCAGCGCTAAGGCT
Source organism: Pseudotsuga menziesii (assembly GCA_001517045.1). Taxonomy (NCBI): domain Eukaryota; kingdom Viridiplantae; phylum Streptophyta; class Pinopsida; order Pinales; family Pinaceae; genus Pseudotsuga; species Pseudotsuga menziesii. The sequence continues at coordinate 305,181 of LPNX010621325.1, forward strand.
CGTTCTTGTATTTCTTCCCTCCTTTGTTGTCTCTCTTCCCTATCTATTTTCTGAGTGTCCGACATACCATTGTGTGATACTATTGTCTTGATTTCTATTTTGGTCGACTTCTCATTACTGGTGAATGGTATCTGCTTCTAGTCGACTAGAATCCACTCTACTTTATCTCGACATATGACCAGCTACCCCCCCATAGCCTACCCGATGGTTTTAGAAACCCCAGATAGTTCGGTCTACTTGCTTAGGAAGTATTCCCACTCCCTTTCTGCAATGAATTTTTCCCACTTCCTTTGCTTTTCCACCGAGTTAGAGTTTGATGGCAGTTCATGAAGTGATGGAAGAGGTTCGACAATATGTCCTACTCCCTTCTCGATCAGAAATTTGAACAGGAAGGTCGGTAAGGAGCACAGAAATTGCTCGGTGAGTTCTGTGTAAATTTCTCCTTGACAGTTTCCACCGAAGTTCTGTCTTCTACTGCTTGCTCCTCACAGAAGTCGTCGGTGATTTTCTCGAACCACTCCGACAAGTTTGTTCTACCTCCTTAGATTAGTTTTTCCAGTAACTGTAGTTCTTTAGTCCCTTCCAGCTTTCTCATACAAGAGTTTCTTCAGAAGTTGGGGCACTGATTCTACAAAATTCTCATGTGTTTCTGTGAAGAATCTTTCTTTTGCTTGTGCGATTGTTAATGTGTTCCTTCATGCATAATTCTACAAATAGTTTGCAACTTTACGTTCCCAACAGTCCTTAATCTCCTGCTCTGGTATCATCTATTTGCATACATTTCAGACATGTACTACCGGCAATGGAACCAATGTTGTAATCTCATAGATCACATAAGGTTACCAATAATACGTACTAAAACATACATATAAAACAGAGACAAGAGATAAGACAAGTAGGTGAATTAACATATTATATTACATGAATGAGTCCATAGAACACAAATAACTGAACTGAGTTCTCATCTGGCTCAACAGCCTAATATATATGATTACAAAACAGTTACAAAATAACTACCCGTCGATTCAGTGAACTGATATGACCTTAGGTGGCCGACCTAATATCTAGTTTAGTCGGCCGACCGACTTAGTCGGCTCATTGACTTAGTCGGCTAATCGACTAAGTCGACTATCGTTCAAGTCGACTTATCGACTTGCCTTTTCTACAACTGTCGTGGGCCGGAATTGCTCCACTTTGTACTATGTTTTATTATGATTTTAGGCTATGTCAGTCATAATGAAGATTCTGGGTCCCCATATGTCTACGGACCTCAAGGGACGAGATCATGACAGTGGTTATCCCCACTTGTCACCCCAGATGAGCTATTTTGACTCGTTAGTGTCGGTTTTGGGTCACCGGATTACCGGTAAATTTAGTATAAATAAAGGGCTTTGGGATCACTATAAGCATCACAATTTGGTTTTAGAAGTCGCTCATGTGCTGAGCATTAGTAGAGTCAAAAGTGCTATGCTCTGCGAGTTGCTCTTTGGAGTATAACATCGCATCAGAAAGCTTCTAAGTCTATAAATGTCTGTCAGAAGTAGTATGCTCTGCAGATTTCTCTTCTGAGTATAATATCACATCAAAAAGCTTCTCAGTCTATAAATTTCTTGCTGAGTGTTGTCGTAGTGATGAGCTTTGCCCTCCGAAGCCAATCTACTTGTTTGTAAGGGTTTGTAACTGTTGATATAAATAAGAAGAGTTGTTTTGAGGTTTCAAGTTTCAAGCTTAGCGATCTTGGAGTAGTTGGTATCAGAGCCAGAGGCTTTTGGTTCATTCTGTAAGTTTCATTATTTTGCAATCTTCGTATTCTATTGAAATATCTCTTTATGCTGACTCTCTAGCTAGCACTGTAGAAAAAATTATATTCTGTAGACTGTGGAAACGACAGTCGAGTTTATTGTTGGGAATGGGGATTTATGTGAGGTTTTAAGAAAGGCTGTAGCAGAAAGTGTGCGCTGTAAGTCCTTATGTTGATAAAACCCTTGTGAGATTAAATCCCAGTAGACATGGACCCATCAATGGATGCAATTCCTCATATAACATTAGATTGCCAGTCGGGAAACAATGCAGAAGTATCTTTAGCAGAAAGAATATCTTCCTTTATGAATGAATCATCTAGCTCTAATTATTCGATAATAAATATCCAAGACCTCAATCCTTCCCAAGATTGGCAGTTGCCTAAAATTCTACCTTCAGATGTGTATAAACTAAAATGGTGGCAATATAGTTCAGATACTCAGATTAAAGTCTCTTTGATAGATGTTTCATTTACTAATTTTGAAGAACCAGTCCATATAGTTTTGATTGACAAAGAACAGATAGACTGGGCTATTAAAGAAGGCTTTAAGTATGTGCATCTTGGCGCTATAAAGTTAGGATTAGGACCTCTTGTTCATCCTTACCTTCCTATTTCTTCCCTCTGTGTTGTGATTGACACTAGACATCGCAACTTTGCAGATGCCATTATTGGAGGATTCACTGCCCCCCTGCACGATGGTCTTGCATTTGGAATTGTTTTCCCTAAATATTCTGTAAGTCTTGACGATCCCCACATTTATGATATGTTAAAATATTATATCCTACCCGAAGGTTTTCATATGATGCAAGGGTCGAAAAATCATACAATTAAAAGGTGCTGTGTGTATTCGTTTTGGTAATGACACCCTTCCTCCTCTCCAATCTAAAGACCATCAGATCTCACGCCTTCAAAGCATGGTGGAATCAGATAAATCCCGCCAAGCCACTCCAGTTACTTTTGAATGGACAGGTATTAACTACCCCCAGCAATGGGAAGTTAAATATCAAGAGCTACGAAATGCTGACTATCTGCAACGTTCTATCATAAACAAACCATTAACATTTGATCAACAAACCAGTTATTTCAGACTACCAAAACAAACCCCTGCTCCTAAGTTCTCAGCGCCTCTCATCAGATCAACTTCTGTATCTTCTTATAACCATGCATGGCGACAAGCCGAATCCAACTCTGTCTCTACATCTCAGTCTCCCTCTACTTCCTACACTGGCCTATACGAAACAAAACATCGTGGCCAACACAAATATTGCCCAGCATGCAGGAAAATACTGCAGAAGATCCAACACCAAAAGCAAAGAGAAACCCCAACTCTATGTATGTTCAGTCTAACTAGGAAAGGCGATGCTTATGAAGCTATAAACCAAGGACGTAAGTCTTTTTTTCCAGGAAGAAATCTACCCGACGTTCCTTTTCGCCAATACTCAACAGATGGTCTAATAAAAAAAGAATTCCTACCATATAAGTCTTCAGGTCCTGATGAGTTAGTCCTAGATGACATTGAGTTAGGAAACTTGAGCAATATGCAGCAAAAAATGACTGCACAAAATAGAGATGACATGGCCTATGATCTCCTTGACCTGAAAAATATCATAGTTGAAGAAAAATAAAAAATTGCTTTGGTTGAAACAAAGTTAAGCTTGATGGATCATCTCCTAAATGATTCTGCAGAAATAAAAGAAGCTGTGGACAAAGCTGCTGATAAAAGACTTGCCAAGTTAGAAGAGCTTTTGAATCAAACCCAAGAGCTTAAAAAGAAGGTTCCAGGCCTCAGTCCCTCAGTTTTCACCTTAGCGTCACAAGGTCACAAAAGGAAAGAAACAGAAAACAGACACCATCGAAGTGTTTCTTTCAGTATGCTTAGTATTTTAGAGGATGAGAAACCAGAGTTTATCTTTGGTAGAGACGAAGAAGAATGTGATGAGATCAAAGAATGGATCAGACACTTCAAATCCTTTCCGCCTGCCCTAGATACAAAATATATGAATATGATGTCTGCTCACTATACGGTAGAATCTTCATCCATTCATAACTCACCTCCTCAAGAAAATCCTTTTGACATTGAAATTCCAGATGCATCTAAAGCCCCAAATCCAAGATTCCAGTTTGGAATTAATTCTATGAATAACCTTGTCTCACAAATGCCTAACCAACCTGTCTTGAATATCCAGTGCCAACCTCGTGATGATATTAAAACTACAATCTAAATGTTAGGGAAATGGACCCTTTATAAAAGAACCTAGAATGATACCCTCACAGGACAACAACTAGCTGGCCAAATCATAGCAGGCCTTTCAGGACTTGCTAATGAATGGTGGAGATGGCTCCCACAAGAAGCCAGGAATGAAATGCTTTCTGCTGAAGATGCAGATCAACAAATATTGAAAGAATTGGGTAAATAATTCTATGGTTTTGAAGAAAGAGAAGATTCAAAACATCTTGCTTCTCTGTTCATGTCAGCTCGACTCTGTGACCTTGCATAGAGTGAACAATATTTTTGTTACATGCAAGAACTATTAATTTATTTTGGTAAACTAGGAGATCCTGCTTACTTGAAGCACTACCTTAGAAATTTCCCAGGACATGTTCCAGATGCAGTCGAACAGTATATGAAGGATAAGAAAATTAACTATCGAGGCCTTTCTCTATCCCAATTGCACAGCTATATACTAGAGACATGGCAAGAACACTGCTTGGAAAAGCGAGTCAGCAAAGATTTCAAGCGCCACCAGAGTATGTATTCCTCTTCATTCTGTAAAAATGTTGCTAAGATGCCTGATTGGGGATGTGGTGCTTATAATAGAGGTCACTTAGCAGACAGTTGAAAATGTCATAAGTCTAAGTAGAGAAAATGATTTTACTCTAGTCTCCCTGGATATCATCGAGACAAGCTTTATAAACATAAAATAAAGTATAAATATCATGTTTCTAAAAGGTCTAACAAACCCCCTCACAAAAAGTTTGTTAAAATAAGAACTGAGAAGACTGATAAAGAAACATGTTTCATCTACGGCCAAAAAGGCCATTGGCAAACAAATGTCCCAAAAAGAAATCTAAACTGCGACTTGCTGCCTTCTGTGAACAATTAGATCCTAGATGGTGGGATCTACATTCTGATAGTGAATCGCCCTCTGGCGAATTTATATTTTTACCATTTTATGTATCAAGTGAATCTGAAGATTCCGAGCCCAAAGATGACAAAGCTGCTCTTCAAAAATTTTCTCCTACATCTTCCTCTTCAGATTCAGATGTAGAACCAAATTTGGGAGGGTTCGAGTTTTATATTACCTATATGTTTTTATTAGCTTCGACCTCCAAACTTCTCAGCATTTCCACGCTATTAAGCTCTAGTGCTATGCACTTGTAAAACTATAAATGCATTGTAAAAAAAAGTGTGAAAATTTTGTTTGTCTTGGAAAAAAAAGAAAAAGGTTCAGTCCCCAATCACCAATCAAATGGTCACCTACATTAAAATAACTATGAATCCTTCATACTATAATAACTAAGAACCCTTCATACTATCTAACAATGATTTTTATAAAATATAAAAGAAATTACAATTTTTTAATAAAAATATGTAATGGTATTTAAAAGTAAAGGTTTGGATATGATTTACAACATGGAAATCCATTAAGCACACCAATTTCTTTTTTCGCATCTTAAAATATCTTGATTTAAAATATCAAATTTGTAATTATTCATTTCAATTGTAATTGACTACAACCACACACACACACACACACACACACACATATTTTCCTATAGAAAAATTCCTTTATTCATCTAATAACATGGACTGCTCATAAGAGCTTACATCATTGCATCTTAATGCACATTAGAACTTTCAGCATTGCTTTGTTCTTATACAAAATTACATCAATTTCTCACTGCGCTTTCATTCCTTTAGCCTCCTGCTATAATCATCCGTGGATCCAAAATATCTCAAAAAACCTCAGGCTGTGCGTCCTGAGCACAAGCCCGTGCCTCAACATCCTTTATGTCACGAGTCAGAGACAAAATTGACTGCCATATATTTGTCACGTCATCATTGGTTTTTGCAGAAAATTGCATCACATAACATATATTTTCCATTTAGAGCCTTATATATTGGTTTACCAAAAGATTATTTTCATAATATTTTATCATCATTAACCATGGTGGTAGCAAGAAGGCTTCTTTTGACAACTTATCTCCTTCTTCATTCAAAAGAAGTTGAATTAAAAATTTTCAATTGGCCTCTTATTGCTCTTAACAGGTGTTGTAAATGAGGGGCATTTATTTGCACTTTGCCATTTGCCCAATCTATGGTCAGTTTGGAGTCCCCGCATATATGTAGGTCTCTTAAATTCTTTTCTACAACGATTTTTAGAACTGACCATAATGCTGATAACTCTGCCTTGATATTGGGGCCTTGACATGGGGCAAAGGTGATTTCCATTTTTGTTAACTCGTTTAGATATAAAACACCTCCTGCTCCACCTAATAGCGGCTCTCCTTGACTTGCTCCATCAAAAAAATCCCATGGAGTGTTCTTATCCAAGCTTGGTGGCTTGAGCTCCCTCTTTGGTTTTTGTTTAATTTCCTTCTGGTGTTCCTTTGCTTTCTGCGCGCACACACACACACACACATATAACTTAAATAGTGTGTAAAATAATTATCTTAAATTATGTGTGATACTCTTTCTCTCTCTCTCTCACACAGATATATATATATATATATATATATATAATGGTGTGTAAAATAATTATCTTAAATTATGTGTAATAAGCATTCTCTCTATACCTCCTATGCCACCAATTGTAGGTTGTTGCCAGTTGGATATGTAAACAACAATCTGTTATGCAAACAACAATATGTTATATGCAAATGACACTTATATAACAAGGTGTTTTCTCGTGGACGAAGCACTATTACAATTCGATATATCTACCAAGCACTAACCTACCTACCAATCTCGACAGGTATCCGTTGCCACACAACACTTGTTGCTTTTGGTCTTATCATAAAGTCTCCCAACTATATAAGTTATGCAATGAACATTTCTCAATTGATCGTTCATGTCTTCCAACTCTATTGATTATTATGTAATGAAGATTTCTCAATGATTTATTATGTCCCCGACAAAGGGATATGTATAAATCGTGAAGGTGTATTAATCATGTCCGTACAGTGTAATATTTGGAAATTTTTCTATAATTGTTAATAGTTGAACATAATATATGTATTTTTAAATTTTGTTTTGTTTGTTTGTTTTCTGATTGGGAAAAGTAGCTGACGTCGTCCTCGGTTTTCCCTTCTCAGGACTCGGCGGCAAGGTGATCTCATCATTGAGTATGGTGGTAAGATTTTCCTTCCTTTATATGCTAATGCATTAAATTTTATCTACTATTGCATTACTCTTGCATGATGGTGAATGCATGTTTCCATGGAAAAGATCGTTCAATTGTTAAAAAGCTAAGCATCCATATTGCACAACCCAAGGCTTGATTAACCCTAAAATCATGGCGTCATTTTTCAGTCTATCATCTCTTTCAGACAGTCAGCAATACTACAATATTATTTAAGTAATTTCCGGAGAACTTCTCACTGGTCTGAACCACCATCAAAATTTATTGTAAGGTATGAACTTAATTGCTCTACTAATTGCTACTTTGACTACGATCACCATTACATAGAAAGAGAGAAACCAACTTTTATATGACATGTAGAATGACGTTAAGTCTTCTCAGGCCAGGCCAGGCTTAGCTGCCCACAATTTTGAGTCGTTTAATCATCGTATTTGATCATAAAATCTAATGCATATACATAGAAATATTTTAAAGGGAATTCTCCCTTCGTTTCACACGCTCAGTTGCAGGTGTTTGTGGGTATTTATCTTCATTCGTTGCCATGAAAATATGCATTCAAACTGTCAAACCAAACTTCGATAAATTACCCATTTAAAAATGATTTATGGGAATTAAACATGAATGTCAGGAGAGGCCACAATGTCTCCCTGAACAATCATTCATTCTTCACAGCAACCAAGAGAACAAGTAGGCTTGCTCGTTCATCCTCGAAGGTTTAAATTCAAAAGTTTTTGTTGTCGGAAATCTGGCATTGCTCGGCCCGAGACCCTCACGATGGTTTTGTTGTCCAAATTAGAGCATTCATAAAATTTGAGTACCAATATCTTTGCTTGGTTAGCGCTCCAGGTAGAAGACCTTCTCATAGGTATAGTTTGTGGTTCGACATTTTATTATTCCAGTGTTTTCTTTGCTATAGAGTTAGTTTTCTTTTCCACATTCAGGAGATTGCTTATTTTGGCATGCTAACAAATATATAATTTTCTTTCTGTTGGTTTGCAACTTATTCAAGAAAGAAGGAGATTGCTTCTCAGTCGCTTGTATGTGTCCTATTGTCATTACCATACTCATCCCAGGAATTCATTTTGTTTCAACCATTCTAAGTGCCCCTTGCTGAAGTTGTGATTGTTTCTTATGTTGCATACATTTCCAAAACCCCGAGGAAAATGGTTTGTTGCAAAGACTCATGGCGCCTATTCAAGTATTATGCTCTAGGTTCTCAGTTGGTCATTCAAAGTCCTCGACATTGTTATTTTTTTGTTTTGTTTTGGATTTGCAGCCCCTAGGGCTCAGGACCAGGCGTTGTCTAGATTCTTGGTAACTAATTGCCTCAATCGTCCTTATGGAGGAAACATATTTCTATAGGGTTGATAATATGTTGTAATAATTCATTTTTTTGTGTTCGACTTTTTACTTTCTTTACCTCTGGCCAAAGTGTCAAATGCAAAGACAGGGTTTGAATGAAGGTTTATGTAATAAATTACATTTTATATTCTAGTTCTTATTTATGTTCTTGTTCATTTATTATACTGCTGTTAATTTCACGCTTAAAACCAAAATCTCATGGCATGATGTGTATTAAAGGAAATCTCTGCCTTTGACCCTCTCGGCCTATGGCCATAGTAGAGTAAACCACATCAAAGGCCTGTAAAGTAGCTAAATAGTTAAGCCTAACGCTCCATCCTAACTCAATCTTGTCCTGTTGATGACATCCAATAGATTGAATGTCCTAACGGGGACGAGGTGCGAAACAGATAGATAGTTCAATCCTCCCATGGGAGCATGGTTTGCTTCGGCAACAGAACTGAAATGTATATAGAACTCTTGTTTGTTTATCACATTAATGAAATTAGTTGTCAAACAGATCTAAGTTATCTCATGAAGCTTTGATGGTCCAATTTGAACTTTTAAACTATTATTATTTAGCTTCATATCAACTGCAAAAAAGAAAGTCCTTCAACAAGTGTTTCCATTGCAAAAAACTTCTCTTTATAGCTAGCCACAAAGCTAGTAACAATATCAAAAACATTACTACCACATAACTCTTGTTTATGCATTCCAACTCTATTGATTATGAAGTGAATATCAAATCTATTAATTATGTAATTAGAATTTCATTCACACGGCTCTTCTTTATGCCTTCCAACGCTATTGATTATGAAGTGAACATCAAGTCTATTAAGTATGTAATTACGATTTCCTTGATGGTTCATCCATCAAAATGTGCATATGGTGTGAAGTCCATGGCTACTTTTCACTTTTTGAATTCAACAAATAATCAATAAAGAAATCTCGTATAATTATGCCAAACATCATTACATTTTTCATTTATAATAAACAATATATGTTTTAATTAAATAATCATCTTTTAAAACTAAAATTTTGTAAAACCATTTTCAAGCTTCATCGAGATAAGGAAAAGAATTTGTATAATATTCATCTTTGTTAAATAGGGGAAGGAATGGCAATGGAAAGAGAAAATTTATTAAAATTAATGTAGTCATTTTAATGTGATTTTTAATTTAAACGATTAGATTTTTTAATCTAAAATATTAAAATATTAAAATATTAAATAAATAAATAAATAAATAAATAAATAAATATATATATATATATATATATATATATATATAAAAGCCATCAAATTGGGTGATCCTCTTAATTTGGTACGAGGAATCCATGCCTTTAGGCATTTAGAACATGAAAAATCTAAACTCGCATTATTATATTGAGCTTGCTCATTAGTAAAGTAATTACAAATAAAAAATGATTGGAGAGGAATTATTATAGTGTAGTCATTTAATAGTCATAAGCATTGTTTTAACTAATTATTAGGGTTTTGATATTGCTAAGGTTTTGAAGCTGTTAGGGTTTTGTAGCTGCTCTTCAGGGATTAATGGTGTTTTTATGAGGTATTGACCTTTTTTATTATTGAATTTGGCCTTTTCTCGAGCTTATATCAACACATCCTTTTTACTTTATTTGTGAAGTTATTTTTATGTGGTGATTATGGCGTCACCTAACAGACCTTACCAGGATGAATCTTATCCTGTGTGTAGTCCTCTTAGACTGGAAAACTAGTTCCTAGATGGTATTTTCAAGCATGATGTGGAATTGCTTACAGAATGTGAACGGTCTCAGAAACCACAAAATGTCTCCAATGTTATGTCATCTCAGACCATTTTAGGCATTGACGGTGGTTTGGGATGTGTGAAACATTTATCATATGTTGGGGCCCATATTTCAGAAAAGGATAAACATAATCTCACACTCTTCAAGGAGAGTACTCCCTGGTTGACATCTCTTAATGACATGCCTCCATTGCAGGATTCAATCCTCGAGGATGGCGTCAACAAGACTAATCATGATCCTAAGGAAGCAACAAAACCATAATCACATACTGTACCTAAGTTGGCAGAAAACAATCTGAACACTAAGCTGCCCTCGACCAGGAGAAAACAAAAAATTCAGGCTATTAGAGTAGCTCGCAAAAAACTGTCAGTAGGCAGAGACGTTGGCATGAATAATATTCTGGAGCTTTCATTAAAAGTTCTTGCAGAGAAATTTGGCCCCTGGATGCCGCCGAATGAATCTATTGATTCTTGGATGTCCGATATGTGGATTCCATTATTGAACTACATTCCCGAGGTATCCTTCCTTACCAAAGAATGGCTCAACTTCCACTTCAATAGTGAAAGAGATGCTACTGGGATACTAGTAGGTTTATGCCTCTGTGGGCGGGGTAGCCTCATGCTAAAAAAATGGCACACAAATTTTGACCCGAACACAGAATGTATCCTTCTCAAGAACATATGGGTTCTTATGCCAAATTTTCCTCTAGCATTATGGAACAGAGAAGTATTTGAAGTGGTGGGAAATGCCCTTGCACATTTCCTTTTTGTCAACGAGCAAACCCTCGTAGGCAGAGCTAAAATAGTTGGGAAAATTCTAATTTAGATAGATATTAGCCATGGATTGCTAGAAGAACTAGAGATAGAATGGCATGGGAAGACCACTCATAAAAAACTTAACTATTGAAGAATGTCATTTCATTGTTTGATATGCAAAAGAACTGGGCATCTTAACAAATTTGTCCATTCAGGGTATCATTGGATGCAAATGAAGAGTCATAGGACATCACCAAAGAATCCTCTCATACATTGGTGACAGACAATGAAGTTGAGGTTTGTTCTAGCCAACTAGATGCCGTGAAAGCTTCTGAGGCAACAAGTAACCACCATAGTCAAAGTCCTACTCTTTTTCCACCTTCAGGCATCTCCTTAGGTGATCCATCTCAATATAGTTTTTCTATTGGCTCACATTATGTCCCTATTTTGGAGAATGGTGGGATGGATGTTCAGGTTCCCCCTAGTGGAAATAATACCTTACATAAAAGCTCAAATTATGTTTTCATGCCACAAACCGAACCTTCCTACAATCCCACATCGTAGATACCATCGATGGATCTGAGTAAAGAAGGCCCATAACCTTTCGGCTCTCCAGACTCCATGTGAATTCAAGACCTGATCCAAATTTCAGGGGGGCATATGGTCTAAGTCATAAAAGCATTAAATGGAGAGGCCACCCTCTCCCATTAATCATAAAAGCATTAAATGGAGATGCCACCCTCTCCCATCCATGGTATTTGACAACCCATGGTTTTGTTCCATGGTATGGCTTCAAGGCACATTGTACCTCTCTCATCCATGGTATTAGGCAACCCATGGGATGGCCCCAAGACACATTGTAATAATGTTATAAAAAATCTCTATGCCTTCTCAATAAAGTATTCAATGATTTTTGTCATCCAATCTTTCTCTTATTCTATTAAGTTATTTTTTAGTTATTGGTTCTGAGTGTATTTCTTAGTATAGTTTGAGAGGTGAGGCTCAAAGAACCCTCTTTGAGCCTCACCCCTCCATGTGGCCTATTTACTCTATGTTTCTTTATGTTACTCTATGGATCATTTGTTAATAATTTTTTAGATTTAATCTCCTCCTTTTTCGGCATTCAAGCCTCCTGGGTCTCAACCCCCAAGATCCAAATTAGTGGTATCAGAGTAGGTAACCATTCCATGGGAATGAGGGTTTGAGCATAGTTCAGATTCAAAGATCTGCAAGAATTTTCAACCTCCTTTTGGCACTCTCAGATTCTATTTGTTGGTCCACACACTGATTTCTATGTTGCATATGGAGACTCCATGATCTCTACAACAGTCTATGTTGCTCTACAAACCCTTGGCAACCTACACTCATCAATCCATGGAGGATGACCCACTTCTGCAAGCTTTAGAGAGATGTTGTGTTCTCTACAATATGTTTCAAGGGGTCTTTCATAGCTCATTTGAAATTTTTTTCGTCATCTAAAATGGGTATTTCACGGTTTTTCATTTGGATTCCTGGTTTGTGAGATATGCTTGTTTAAAGCAACACCTGTTTGTACACAATGCGACCTCACATACAAAAAATTTAAAAAAGTACCATAGAATCTACATAACATCTCAAAGGCTCTACCATAGCTAATTGGAAAGGTATTTCCGTCAGCTAAAATGGGTATTTCACGGTTTTTCATTTGGATTTCTGGTTTGAGAGATATCATCGATTAAAACAACATATGTATGCAAAAACAAAGCACACACATCCCCTGAGCTTCAACAAACATTTTATCATTCCTTGGGCCACCACAGAGAAAATATGTTATATGGATGGAGAGGTCTCTTCGAGATCTCAAATGGGTCTTCAACGGAATTCAATTTCATCATCTGCATCATAAGTTATGAATGGATTTGCAGCAAGACATCAATTGCACCAAAGATCATGAATTTTTCATTTTTTTAACTTTTATTAAATCCTATTGTAATCATGGTTATGAGTTAACCACACAGAACCCGTGGTTATGGGTCAACCACATAAAACTCACGGTTATGGGTAAACCACACAAAACCCACAATTATGGTTATGGGTCAACCACACAAAACCCACGATCATGTATTGTAATCATGTTTAGGGGTCAGCCACACAAAACCCATGGTTAGAGGTCAACCACACAAAACCCACGGTCATGTATTGTAATCATCATTAGGGGTCAACCACACAAAACCCACAATTTTGTATTGTAGTCATGGTTAGGGGTCATCCACACAAAACCCATGGTTAGGGGTCAACCACACAAAACCCATGGTTAGGGGTCAACCACACAAAACCCAGGGTTATGTATTGTAATCATGGTTAGGAGTTAGCCACACAAAACCCATGGTTAGGGGTTAACCACACAAAACCCACGGTTATGATTTAGCCACACAAAACCCATGGTTATGGGTTAACCTCACAAAAACCTTCTCTTCATTGGCAATTGACACATTGTAATCATGGGTCTCTTTTTAGCATGAAATGATGGGGACCATCATTTTCTAAGGGGGAAAGAATGATCCGAATTTCAGGAGGACATATGGTCTAAATTCAGATGTATAAGTCATAAAAGCATTAAATGGAGAGACCACCCTCTCTCATTCATCATAAAAGCATTAAATGGAGAGACCAACCTCTCCCATCCATCATAAAAACATTAAATGGAGAGGCCACCCTCTCCCTTCCATGGTATTTGACAACCCATGGTTTTGTTCCATGGTATGGCTCATTGTACCTCTCCCATCCATGGTATTAGACAACCCATGGTTTTGGCCTATGGTATGCCTCCAAGACACATTTTAGTAATGTTATAAAAATGCTCTATGCTTTCTCAATAAAACATTCAATAATTTTTGGCATCTAAGCTTTCTCTTATTCTATTAAGTTATTTTTGAGTTATTGGTTCTGAGTGTATTTATTAGTATAGTTTGATAGGTTAGGCTCAAAGAACCCTATTTGAGCCTCGCCTCTCCATGTGGCATATTTACTCTATGTTACTTTATGGATCAATTGTTAACAATTTTTTAGTTTTAATCTCCTCCTTTTTCGACATTCAAGCCTTTAAGGTCTGATCCCCCAAGATCCAGTTCAAAACCACATCTTACCCTAAATGAAGTCACATCTGATGATATTGTGATATTGAAAATTGAATATTTACAAACCACTCTCATTCCATCATACAAGGATACCCTTAAAAAATTGCCACTTCAAGTTTTCTCCAGTAACATCAAAAGGGATTATTGTACTATAGATGGTGCTCATGTTGCATTGGCATTGAATTCAAATTTAGTCCAAAATGGTGTTGGCAAGAGCAGGAGTAAAAGAAAATAGGGGGTAAAAGGTACTATTAGAGATGGATTAGCCACTTTATCCCAATTCCCATGTGTTGCAACTAATCATTTTGGTAGTGCGGGAATTGCATCAAAGGATTTCCCGTTGGGAGTTAGCATGGAGGTTTCCGGGCCCTTAGAGCACAAAAGGCCCTTGCTAAGGTTCCTAAATGATCCTTATCTCCATAAGTGTAAGGAGACTAGGAGGTGGTTCCAAAAAACGTGCTCTCCGTAGGTGTTTTGATACCGTCGTTATTCAAGAAACTATGTTGTGTGGGGGAAAAGCCAGAGATATTCCTGCGGTCCTTCTTACTAGTTGGGATATGTGCTCTATCGATTCTAATGGTCTCTCTACTGGTTTAATATCTGCATGGAACCCTCGGGTTACCAATTTAGATGCCTCTATTCTCTATGGAGACATTCTTTTGGATGGTATTTCAAAAGGTATGCCCCAGAAATTTCAAGTAATGAATTGCTATGGTCCATATTATAATCGAAGGTCTTATTGGGACAATATTTTACAATCTGTGGTTATGGATGATCCCTTCATCATCCTTACCGGAGATCTCAATTTTACATTCTCTGCTTCAAAGATACGGAGCACATGGGCTCATGGAATTATTCTCAGAGGTGATCAATGATGTTGATCTTATAGTTTTCCAACACCAAGCCGACTAAACTTGAGTTTACTGCTCAGTTAATATTAAAATTAAATATTTTCACGTCGACCTCTTTTTCCTTTTTTCCACTTGTCGGGTGAAACTTGTCTAACTCTCGACTAGACAAGTTCATAAATTTTGGTCGGACTTTTGACTCAACTAAATTTACCTTTACTTGTTGGTTCTACCGACTGGTTTTACCTCGACCACTTGTCACCTCTAAGTCGGATGATCTCTTCGACCTCTCAAGTCGGATGACCTCTTCGACCTCTAAGTCGGCTTACTCAACCGACCTTGTCGATTCATTTATTTTGGTCTGGTTTTAGTCGAAATATACAGAGTATGTTTCTTAGTTTAAAAGACTTAAGAAATTACAAATGCTTTTCACCTGTGTGAGTAAGATGAAATAAAATAGACACATTAACAATTCCAAAGAACTTATAAAACATATACCCAAATATGTAGGAAGACTTGAGTCGACCAATGTGCCGTAAAACCTGGAACTTTCACGCAGTGAGAAATTTTTGGGTTCTTTGATCTTTCACTTAACTGGTAAATGTAAACAACATTTACACAAGTAAATATGGAAATATTGTGCAGCCAAATAAACATGCATTCAACCATAAACTATTTCATATATATAATTATGTGGAAATAACAAAGGTATTACAAACTTGTCTGTCCAGACTTGTCGGCTCACCGACTGATCCTTTTACAGAGCTTCGGCTCTTTGACTGAATCACATACACATAAGCTTGAGCTTCAACTTCTCAATCTGTCTTCTTCTCACCCTGAGTTCCTTTGTCTCTCTATTGTGTCTAGTGACTAACTTAATTTACAATCTTCTTCTTCTATTTATAGGTAACCTGAAAATTGCTTCTACATGAATCGACTAACTCTCCATTAAAGACTGTAATAACTATCTACCTAACAACTTAGCTTCAGAAATAAATTCGACTGGTTTACATTGTCGGATCATGGACTCTTCCCTCTTGTCAGACTGACCGACAAGAACTTGACTGATACAGACTCTGATAGAGTCGGCTGAGAGTCAGGTACGGATCTGCGAGTGATTAATATTTCCAACACTCCCCCTTAATTATGAGCAGATGGGGATTTTCAAAACAAAATTTACAAAATGTTTCAGAGCTTAGACATGCTCTATTTATGACAGAGTTCACTGAGGATAACTTTTCATTCCAAGATAACTACATAGATACTGGAAAGTATCCTTTGCCAATGGTTTTGTAAAGATGTCTGCAAGTTGATCTTCAGACCTACAAAATTCCAAACAAATTTCTTTGTTGTTCACCAACTCTCTTATGAAATGAAACCTTATGTCGATGTGCTTGGTTCTCTTGTGGAACACATGATTCTTTGATAATGCTATGGCTGAATTGTTGTCGTTTCTTGATGATTATGTGACAAGTCTTTTAACACTCTCCTCATGACAGCTTGACATGCAACACTTGTTGCTGCAACATACTCTGCTTCAGCCAAAGATAGAGTTACTATGGGCTGTTTCTTTGAAGCCCATGAAACAACACCTGTACAAAAATGAAATGTGTACCGAGATGTGCTCTTCCTGTCATCTATGCTTCCTCCATTGTCACTGTCAGTGTAACCAGTGAGTTTAAAATTTTCTGAGGTTGAATACATAATGCCAAGGTCTTTTGTGCCACTTACATACCTCAGAATTATTTTACCTACTTGCCAATGTGAGTCTTTTGGTGACTCCATGAACCTTGAGATCAGACTTACTCCATACATAATGTTTGGTCTTGTCGCTTTCAAATACATAAGGTTGCCAACAATTCTTTTGAACAACGTAGGATCTACAGTGGATCCTTCATCATCCTTGCTCAATTTAAACTTGTTATTATTGGTGTTGGGGTTGTCTTGCAATTAGACATGTTAAATCTTTTTAAAACTTCACTTGCATACTTTGTCTATGATATAAAAATACGACTTTCAGACTTGCTGAATTTCAATGCCTGGAAAAAACTTCATGAGCCCCAGATCAGTCATTTCAAATTCACTTTCCATGACTCCTTTAAAATCTGCTATGCCAAAGTCACAAGTAAATATCAAATCATCTACATACAAGCATACAATTAACATCTTACCTTGCTCATCCACTTTGGTGTACAATGTCGGTTCACTTTCACTTATGTGAAATCCATTTTTAGTAAGATAGGAATCAATCCGACTGTACCAAGCTCTAGGATCTTGCTTCAACCCATAGAGTGCCTTTTTCAACCTGTACACTTTATGCTCTTGACCTAGAACTTCTTACCCTTGTGGCCATTCCACATATACTTCCTCTTCTAGATAGCCATTTAAGAATGCCGACTTGATATCCATTTTTTTTGTGCAGCAATGGCCAAGGCTGTTCTGATTGTATCCATGCATGCAATAGGTGAAAACGTTTCATTGAAGTCTATGCTGGGTTGCTGTGTGAACCCTCTTGCTACAATTCTTGCTTTGTGCTTCTGTATATTCCCATCAACATCTTGCTTGGTCTTGTAAATCCATTTGACACTGATTACATCCTTGTCTTTTGGTACATCAACCAGCTCCCATGTCTGGTTCTTCTCAATGCATTCTATTTCTTCATCCATGGGTTGTGCCCATACTTCTTCTTCAACAACTTCTTCAAATGTTAGTGGATCGTATACAGGAGAAAATAATGCAAAGAGAGAGAATGAATTTGGTGTACCAGCTTCATATATTTCATGCAGACTTCTTGTCTTCACTGGTTATGTCGATGTCGACCTTGACGAAATGCTGACGATGTCGACCTTGATGAAATGCTTGATGGGGTCTGATGTCCTCTTGGTGTGCTTGTCGATGTAGCTTGAACTGCTACTTGTGTCGATGGTCATTGTACTGAACCATGTCGTGGTGTCATGGGAGTCGACGGTGCTACGACCGGTTGACTTACATGTGGTGTTTGAACCACTTCCTCTTCCATATCATCATTGTCGACATTTGATGCAATCTTGACATTTATGTCGACGGTTCCATCCCATGATTCATTCTTGACAAATTGAACATCTCGACTAATTATCACTTTCCTTGAGACGAGATCATACAACTTATATGCTTTTGTGTCTTTAGAATAGCTGGCAAAAATACATTTTTGTCCCTTCTTGTCTAGCTTCCTTCTCAGCTCATCTAGAACATGAGCATATGCAACACAACCAAAAACTTTTAAAAGAGAAACACTATGATTCAAACCTGTCCATGCTTCTTGGGAAATTTTGTTCTTCACACTCTTTGTCGTACATCAGTTCATAATGTATACAGTAGTTGCGACTGCTTCACCCCAATATTCATTTGGCTAATACTTGGCTGCCAACATGCTGCACACCATCTCCATGATGGTTCTGTTCTTTCTTTCGGCAACACCATTCTGCTGAGGTGTATACCGTGCAGTGAATTACTTCTGTATGCCATGGGTCTTGCAAAAATTTAGAAATTCATTTGAAACATATTCACCTCCTCTATCAGTCCTTAAGATCTTGATGCGGTGTCCACTTTGGTTCTCCACGAGTACCTTGAACTGCTGAAAATAACGAAATGCATCATATTTATGTTTCAAAAAATATACCCATGTTTTTCTTGAGCAGTCATCAATAAAAGTTAGAAAATACTTTCAACCACCAATGGATGATGTTTGCATTGGACCACAAATATCAGAGTGCACAATTTCAAGTGGTGTGTGTGTTCTATAGGACTTTTCGACTGGAAAAGTCTCTTTATGCTGCTTTCCAAAAATGTATCCTTCACAAACCCTTTCTAGTCTGTCGATCAATGGCAATCCTTTTACCGGTTTCTTTGTGTGTAGTAGCTTCAACCCACCAAAATTCAGATGTCCAAATCTGAAATGCCACAACCAGGATTCATCCTGAACTTCTGTTTGAAATGCAGCTTGCAAATTAGTACTGCCATTTTCTTTCTTGTCGAGGACCTCGACTGTTTCTTTACTTTCTGCCTTGAATGCAATTCTCATCTTTGTTTTCCCTTTCATGTCGGGAACTATCCTCAATAGAAACAAGCAATTGCTTGTCATTGGCACTTTTGCTATCAGCTGGTCGCTTGGACGGTTGTCTTTAATCACACAGTGATCATCTTCCATGTAGACTCTGTAGCGTTTTTGTATCAGTTGTCCAATGCTTAAAAAATTATGTTTTAGACCTTCGACATGATAGACATCAGGGATATACTTACTCTCCCTCTGTTTGGTTAGAATATCAACAGTTCCTTTTCCTAAAATAGTAACTTGGACATTGTTTCCAAGTGTAACATCGGTTTTAACTGAATTGTCTAGACTAGAAAACAAATTTAAATTACCAGTCATTTGATTGCTGCATCCTGAATCTAAGTACCATATGTCATGTGGAATTTCTTGAATAGCATTGCATTCAAGTGGAGATATCGATGCCATTAACATTGCACTTGTCGAAGTGCTGGTGTTGGTCGACTAACTTGGGTTTTGCCTTCCTTGGTCATATTGTTTCATCCCGCACTCATATACATAATGACCAAACTTCTTACAATAATGACATTGGATTTTTGATTTATCAAACCTCTGGCCACTTAGCTGACTTGGGTTCTGATTATCTCGTCTACCACCAACATTTGCAGGACTTCTGCCTCATCCTCCACTTGAAGAAATTCTTCCTCTACCTCTGAAGTTGTTTCTCCCCCTGCCTCTACCATGGCTTATGGATGACTGTGCTGCGAATGCACCTTCCAATGATGTTTGTGTTCTGCTGAGCATAGCCTTTCCATATTTCTTCCTCTGTTCCCTCAAGACATATTTCTCAGCATGTGTGAGATTGTTATATGCTGTCATGTATGTTGGTTCTGTATAACCATGCTGGACTATCTCCCAAACATCTTGACCTCTGAATAAAGCCTTCATAGTTAGTGACCAATATTCATAATTCTTTCCTGTAAAAATTGGATTTTGCAATGAACCAGAAGTGGAAGCCATTTTTAATTTTTAATTAACTTTCCTTAGAAAATTAATTTTCCACCTTTTAAGACTAGATTTATTTCCTAAACCTTGCTCTGATATAAACCAAGCTCTGATACTTGTTAGCCAAAACCAAGCCGACTAAACTTGAGTTTACCGCTCACTTAATATTAAAATTAAATATTTTCACGCTGACCTCTTTTTCCTTTTTTCCACTTGTCAAGTGAAACTTGTCTAACTCCCGACTACACAAATTCATAAATTTTGGTCGTACTTTCGACTCGATTAAATTTACCTTTACTTGTCGGTTCTACCAATTGGTTTTACCTCGACTACTTGTCACCTCTAAGTCGGTTGATCTCTTTGACCTCTCAAGTCAGCTGACCTCTTTGACCTGTCAAGTCCGTTGACCTCTTCGACCTCTTGAGTCCCCTGAGCTCTTCGACCTCTAAGTCGGCTTACTCAACCGACCTTGTCAGTTCACTTACTTTGGTCTGGTTTTAGTCGAAATATACAGAGTATGTTTCTTAGTCTAAAAGACCTAAGAAATTACAAATGATTTTCACCTGTGAGTAAGATGAAATAAAATAGACACATTAACAATTCCAAAGAACTTATAAAAACATATACCCAAATATGTAGGAAGACTTGAGTCGACCAATGTGCCATAAAACCTGGAACTTTTAGGCGGTGAGAAATTTATGGGTTCTTTGATCTTTCACTTAACTAGTAAATGTAAACAACATTTACACAAGTAAATTTGGAAATATTGTGCGGCCAAATAAACATGCATTCAACCATAAACTATTTCATATATATAACTATGTGGAAATAACAAAGGTATTACAAACTTGTCTGTCTAGACTTGTCGGCTCATCGACTGATCCTTTTACAGAGCTTCCGCTCTTCTACTGAATCACATACACAGAAGCTTGAGCTTCAACTTGTCTTTCTGTCTTCTTCTCACCCCGAGTTCCTCTATCTCTTTATTATGTATAGTGACTAACTTAATTTACAATCTTCTTCTTCTAAATATAGTCAACCTAAAAATTGCTTCTACATGAATCTACTGACTCTCCATTAAAGACTGTAATAACTATCTACCTAACACTTGACATTGCCGAATCGTGGAATCTTCCCTCTTGTCAGACTGACCGACAAGATCTTGACTATTACAGACTCTGACAGAGTCAGCTGAGAGTGAGGTACAGATCTGCGAGTGATTAATATTTCCAACACTTATCGACATCTCCACTGGTCCTGTCCAACCAACTTGGACAAATGGAAGAGTTTGTGGGGAAAGCATATCTAAAAGACTTGACTGCTTCCTTGTATCTAGAAGATTGGCAAATTCAGTGGGGACTATCGCCAATGGACCATAAACGAGCCTTTATCTGAACATGTGCTGATTGTCCTCCAAATCAAACCAAGTATGAAACACAATGTCTATCCATTCAAATTTTATCATACATGGTTACTGGAAAATGACTTAAAAGAAATTATTACAAACTCACAGGGTTTCCATAATTCTTGACTGGGATATGACAAAGATGGAGGCTTTCAAAAACAAACTCAAAGCAACCAAGGACATTGTCATTTCATGGGAGAAAAAGAAGAAAACTGAATTAAAAAAAGAAATTAACGATATTGAAAGATCCATCTAGGACTTTTATGCGTAGATTGGACCTGACTACTCCAATGCTGCTGATCTCCTCTACATAAGGGAGTTAGAAGAATTTTTTTTTTTTCCTGTTACTTGAAGAAGGCAGGTGGCAACTTAAAAGTCATGTGATATGGATGGAAAACTGTGATCAAAGCATTTCTTTTTTCCACCATTTTGCTGAAGGTAGATGGAAGTCAAACACTTTGGAACCTCTATAAAAATGATGCGATCGTGTTGAACACTCAATAGGATCTTAAGGAGGGTGACAAATTACATTACCAGAACCACTTCCATACTCAGTCAAAATGGATGAACCTGTTTCCTTGATCGAAATGACCAATGTGCTAAAAAGTTTCTTCAAATCAAAAAGCCTGGGTCTAAACGGGTGGCTGATGGAATACTACCTTGATTTTATTAAAATCTTAGGTTTGGAACTGCTAGATGTCATTGAAGAATCCAAACTAAAAGGTATTGTCCATGGGGAAACTAATGCTACATTTCTTACTCTTGTCCCCAAAAAAGCCAAGCCTGAGACCTTCGAATACTTTCAATTAATCTCCTTATGCAACCTAATTTATAAAATTATCACCAAATTCATTGCATCTAGGTTGAAACCTATACTTTCAACTTAACCGTCAAAAGATCAATTTGGGTTCCCAACCAATTGACAGATCTTTGATGCGGTAGGGGTCGCTCAGGAATGTATGCATACCATTAAGAAAAATAAAATGAAGGCATTGAATCCTAAGGTGGATCTTGCTAAAGCCTATGACATAGTAGATTGGGCTTTTTTTAGACTCATTCTCTTACAGATCGGCTTAAGCCTTTAGATAACCAATTGGATCATGAGTTGCATGCATATCCACTGCAAATTTTGTTGTATTGGTGAATGGTGTTGAAGAGAGTAATCTCACCCGTAGTTATGTTAGAGAGTTAGGTAACCCACAACGATATTTACCTAACTGTGGTATTCACCCACAGTAATATTGTTTTGTATTTCCTATTTAAACTCCTCTAAATAATGAGAAGGCAATCATCTGCCTGTACTATTTCTTTTACATGGTATTAGAGCTTACGACCTGATCCTTCCAATTGTTGAGGTAAGCCTTTTCATAGAGTGGAAAGCAGTCCCAGATTTCCAGATCCAGATCTGAGTCTTATAGATCTTTCCAGATCTGAGCAACCTCCAACTTTTCGGAGCATATCTGCAATTGATTGATTCCGCGGAGGAATCAACTTACTCCAGTGTGAGCTATTCAGATCCAATATGGAAACAATAGCCAACAGCACTTGCCTTGAAATCTACTTTGGCATTTGAACGAAGAGACCGGAGGAGAGGAGCATGCAATCAACAGGATCATATATAGGCTTATGTTCAACTACGCTTCCTCAAGCTTTCCCACCAATGAATGGTAATTTGCAAACTACTATCTTAGACTATTCTCTTTTGCAGTAATCTAAATGCTCGGCTTCTTTGGTTTTTAACCTATGATCGAGACCTTAATTGTAAAAGAGGTACATGCCCACAGACCACAGTCGATGCTATTACAATTATAAAACATTACAACATCTGGTGAAAAATAGTGAACTTCTAGTGGTTGAAGAAATTTGTATCAATTTCTCCGGAAATTCGTCATTTGGCGAAGGTAAACTGCTTTCATCACGTGCCCACCTATAGAACAGTGATTGGGGTAGAGAGGGTGGATTGACCCTCGTCAGATCAGACTGCGTGACCTCCAAGCTCTTCAAATATCGGCTCAGAGATAGAGGTCAGGTTCCTTCAAACTTTCAAAAGCATAAGGGACAGGACAAATATTTTCCAGATCTTTTTTTTTTGAGAAAGACATAGCACCGCCTCTCTCCCACATTGCGAGAGCGGTGCCACCGCCCCTTTTTGAAAAGTCCATAAGCGGTACCACCGCTTTTCCTATATGTAAAGAACGTGGTGAAATGCGATTACTTGTAAAGATTTCAGGCACTGCGCCCCCCCACCGCCTGTTGAATTTGCACCAAGAGCAGTGCTAAATTAAAAAAAAAAGCTAGGCAAGTTATTTTTATTCAAAAAATAAATAAAATCTTTATTTATTTAAAAAAAAGCAAGGGAAAATTCTTTTTTAGTCATATCATATGGCTAATACAAGCTCTTTGAAGCCGATATCCGGGCATGTTGTGACTGGATCTAATTATGAATTTTGGTCTATCAAAATGAAGACATTTCTGCAACTCAACAAATGTTGGGATATGGTGGAAACCGAGTTCACATAACCCGAAGCGGTTGCTCTGGCTGCAATGAATAATTCCCAGAGAAATGCTCTCGAAGCTCGCTGAGACTGAGATCTCACAACCACATGGCTGATCCAAAGTTGCATTGAAGATTCCATTTTCCCACGAATCTCAAGTGCTACCAGTGCACATCAAGCTTGGAATCTGTTTGCATCAGCCTACAAGGGAACCGATCGCGTTAAAACGGTAAGACTGCAAACCCTACGCCTTCAGTTTGGAAGTTTAAAGATGAAGGAGTCAGAATTTGTAGATCCATTCATGACGAGGGTTTCAGGTCTTGTGACCCAATTCCAAACCTATGGTGAACCGCTAGAACAAAAAATAGTTGTTCAAAAGATTCTTCGGTGTCTCACCAAGAAATTTGCTATGGTAGTGACTGCCATAGAAAAAGACAAAGATCTGTCTAAATTCACTTTAGAAGAGTTGACTGGATCTCTTCTATCTCATGAAGCGTGATTCACTCAAGAAGAAGAATCACTGACCAATGCATTCAGCACTCAGGCTTCCCTCAATAGAGGTCAAGGTAGAGGAAGATGAGGTAGAGGAAGAAGAGGCCGATGGTCTCGATCTACATAAGACAAAACCAATCACAATCATGAACAATCAGAGCATTCAGAACACTCTCACCACTCTCAAGGTCAGAGGGGAAGAGGCAAGAGATGGACCAATAAGTCCAATGTTCAGTGTAACTACTGCAAGAAGTATGGGCACTATGAACGATAATGCAGAAAGAAGCAACCAGACCATAACAATAACCAGAACAACAACAAAGCCAATGTCTCCAAAGAAGAAGAAGGCTTGTCAGAGGTGATGTTTCTATCTTATCAAGCAACTGAAAAACACTACAGCTCAGATCTATGGCTACTAGATAGCGGTTGCAACAATCACATGACAGGTAACAAGTCATTATTCTCTAGTCTAGATTCCTTTGTTACCACGAATATCAAGCTAGGAGATGACTCTCTAGTTCCAGCAAAAGGAAAATGTATTGTTCCTGTACTTAGTAATCAAAATGAAAAAAGTCCATTCATGAGGTGTTTTATGTACCTCATTTGATTGTAAATTTGATCAGTATAGGTCAATTACTTCAGAATAAGTATGATGTTAGGTTTCATGATACATACTGTGCTATCTATGATAAACCTCCCAGTAAAAGACTCATAGCCAAAGTTGAAATGACCAAGAATAGAATCTTTCCTCTTAGAATTAGGAGTCTAACCTTCCACATCATGTAGTTCATACAGTTTCTAGTCAAGATCAATCCTGGTTATGGCACTGTAGATTCGGTCATCTTCCTTTCAAAAGTCTCCATCTCCTACACAAACAGTCAATGGTCAAAGGATTACCAGTTATTCATAAACAATCCAACACGTGTGAGGATTGTATCACTGGTAAACATCATAGGGACAGTTTTCCCACTTCCACATCTCGAGCCAAAGAGCAACTTGAGTTAGTTCATACAGACCTCTGTGGACCCATGCAAACCCAATCCATAGGAGGTAGTTTTTATTTTCTGACCTTTATTGATGAATTTAGCAGAAAACATGGATTTATTTTATCAGGCACAAATTAGAGACCTTCTCCAAGTTTAATGAGTTCAAGGCTCTCACTAAGAAGTAGTCTGGAAAGTCCATTAAAATGCTCAGGTCAGATGGTGGAGGTGAATATGATTCATATGAGTTTTCAGACTTTTATAAGCATCATGGCATCCAAAGACAGTTCACCACCAGATACACTCCACAACAGAATGGAGTTGCTGAATGGAAGAACCAGACCATCATGAACATGGCTCGTAGCATGCTGTCACACAAGAAGCTGTCAAATGAGTATTGGACTGAAGCTGTTGGATGCTCAGTCTACTTGCTCAACAGATCACCCATAGTAACTGTCCAAGACAAGATTCCTAAAGAAGCATGGAGTGGCACTAAGACTAGTGTCTCACATCTCAGAATCTTTGGTTATGTTTCCTTTGCGCATATACCTGATGAACTCAGAAGAAATTTAGACAAGAAAAGTGAGCGCTGCATCTTCACTAGTTATAGTGAACAACACAAGGCATACAAGCTATATAATCCTGTCACCAAGCAGCTTGTAGTGAGCAAAGACGTAAAGTTCATTGAAGACAAATGATGGAGTGATCCTTCAGACATACAACATGAAGATCACTCATATCAACCATATCTATCTATCAAACTTCCAAGATTGGAAGTACAGCAGCAAGAAGATGCAGTAGATGGTCCACCACAGAACCGAAAAACCAAAAGCTTGACAGAGTTATATGAACAGACTCCAATTCTTGCCGAACAACTTCAGTTTTCTCTCTTCTCCTATTAGCCCACATCTTTTAATGAAGCAGTGAAGGATGCACAATGGGTAAAAGCCATGAATGAAGAGATTGATGCAATAGAGAAAAATCAGACTTGGGATCTTGTTGAGATCCTTGCAGACAAAACCAGTATTGGAGTCAAATGGGTCTATAAGACCAAATTGAATGAAAAAAGAGAACTTGAAAAGAACAAGGCAAGGTTGGTTGCCAAAGGTTATGCACAAAAGTATGGTATAGATTATGATGAAACCTTTGCTCTTGTAGCAAGGATGGATACCATCAGAGCTGTACTTGCCATTGCAGCACAAAATAAATGGCCTGTGTATCAAATGGATGTGAAATCTGCCTTTATTAATGGCATTCTTGAAGAAGAAGTTTATGTAGACCAACCACCTGGTTATACTGGCAAGGGTCATGAAGACAAAGTGTATAAGCTCAAAAAGGCCCTGTATGGTCTAAAACAAGCTCCACGAGCTTGGTACAGTAGGATTGACTCCTACCTCATCAACAATGTGTTGCAGCTGCAACTGTTCTCCCCAAAGTTTTAAATTTTGGGGCCCTCCTCATCATTTAGAATTGCGTTGGTTTCGTTTGATCCATAAATGTTTGGTCTCGTTATGACTTTGGTTGATTCTGAAGATGAATTTGCGACTTGTTTTTAGAGAGTGCTTGTGTTAAGATTTTGTTGTGGGTTGTGGGATTGAATTTGGATTGCTAGCTTGAAAATCGTCAGATCAATTGCCCTTCGAGCAAACCATTGTCTCTGAGGGGAAACAGTTTGACCTTTGCTGATTTTGAGTTTTCTAAACACTTAAGTTTTCTTATGATCGGGCGTCATTTTTTATGTTAAATCGATGGCTGATATCCTTTTCCCATCCACCGTTGTGGCTCCCAATCCGTTTTGCCATCCGAAGTGGGAATTGCCCCGACTACCGATGTGCGTTAACTTTTCTGTCACATGTCCGAAGCATTCTCTCTCCCGCCGTTGTGGCTGGGAAAGCCTTTTACCTTCCGATGTATAAAATTGGCCGACTTCCGATCTAAAGTTTTCCCACCCATGTCGCGTGTCTTCAGCCTTCCCTTCCGCCGTTGCGGCTCTCAAAGTCATTGAGCTTCCGAAAGGGAAAGCCGTCCGACTTCCGATTCAAGGTTTTCCCGCCCACCGTCGAGTGCTTGTAGCCTTTCCTCCTCCACCTTTGCGGCTCGTCGAAGCCTTTGACTTTCGACGTTAGTATCCTTTCGACTTCCGCCGTGGTGCACCGAGCCATTTTCTTGTGGAATAGTCGCTCAATCAGCAGAATCTGATGCTGCGTTTTGAAACGCCATTCCAATGAATGATGCTTGTCGATTGGTTTCAGGTTGGTTCGGGAGATCGGTCAAACTACCGTGGCGTGGAGGAAGATGGATAGTTTGGTAGAAGCAAGGCTGAAACTAGCCGGATCGCAGGAAGAGGACAAAATGAACGGTGATAGAGGAGCAGCTCTGAAAATTCCGGTAGTTATTCAGCCAATCACGAGCATGCGAGATAGAGGAATATGAAGCGTTGAGGAACTGAAGTGTCAGGCATTTTGGGGGGCAGCCCAAGCGGTCTGCGGTTGTAGTTTAAATATTTGAAAGTAGAACTAAGAAAGGGCTTTTTCCCTGGAAAAATTTGTAAAACATTTGCTTGTAAGAGGAACTACTTCATTTTACAATCAGAAGTTGCAACTTTTGTCTACTGGAGAGAGCAAAATGTGGAATGTATTAATGCAATTGAATGAATAATGTTGAAGAGGAACTATTTCGTTTTCAGCTATGTTTCATTTACTGTGAGAGTGTTTGACTTCCTGAACCTATGTTCTTGTTGAATGTTTTTTTCAGTATATTTTATGATGTTTTCCACTGTGAGTAATAAGTGTTGTTCATAAGACGATTGGCTATCTGGTTGTTTAAATATCTGTAGTTGTTCATGTGTCTTGAAAGAAGTATTAGCTACCTGTAACTCTTCATAATGCATGTACAAAATGTATTACTCACCAATAAGTGATAATTCTGCTCCCTAGGGATAGTTTAGATAATTAGTTTATTTTCTTATCGTATGTGATTTGAATGCTTGTGAGCCTTAAGACAAGAGGTAAGAACCTACGCATCACATTGTGACTGCTCCTTGTATTTTCATCACCCTGCATTGTTAATTAGGCACTTGCATTTCATATTTTAAGTAAAAAATACAAAAACTCGGTGGACTGGGCCGCAACCGGTAAAACCTTTGTTTTGTTACTTTGACCTACGGTAGCCGGACCACAAAACCGGACGGATTCCCTACAACAAACAATCAATGGGCTAGTTGGGAACGTTGATTGGGGAGAATCCCTTACTGTTGCTGCCTGTGAATTTCCAGGCCTCAACAGTTTTGGCGCTAGAAGGAGGGCCGCCAGTGTATGGCTGGCTGACGAAACCCGTTTTCCTGAGATTATTCCACCGGTAACAGTCCTAAAAGCAGTGGGTTTCATAATCCAATTCCGGAAGAAAGAGAACATTTATATTCTGTTGGCAACGAAATTGTTAATAATCTGAGAAAACATACCAGGGCATACGTAAAGAAGATTGGAGGATTGCCAATCATCCCTGAACTGCCCAGGAGAGAGTATAAAAGGAAAGACCGCCCTATAGTAGAAGACTCAGTGTTGGTTGGAGACTGGGAAGAACTTGTAGAAACAGCCTTATAGGAAGCTGTACTACCTTTGAACCAAGAAGGCCCAGATACCCCTCGCAGTTCTCCCGCTCGCACTCCAGTTGGTTCACCTCCACATTCTCCACCCAGACTCATGGCTGGCGTAAATGCTAATCAACCACCTAACCCACCAAATACACCACCTGCATGGAGAGCCAGATCACCATTAAACCTTACACCTCCCTTACATGACCTACCTCAAGCCTTTGACAAGATGTTGCCCAAGTTTGATCCCAATGAGAAAATACTAGTAGATGATCACCTACAAAGCTTTTACTTGGCAATTGAGGGATTAAGGGCCAAAGAACATGAAGACATGGTATGCAGACTGTTCCTGCATACCCTCAAAGGAGCTGCAGTGTCGTGGTACTTTGGATTGCCTGCTATCTCTATCCTTGATTGGGATACCTTCGAAAGAATTTTCAGAAGTAAGTATGCAATGAAGAAAACTCATGCAGCTCTCATGAAAGGGATGTGCGTGTTGAAGAAATAAAGAAAAGAAAAAGTGCACAGTTTCACTCAAAGGTTTGCAGCATATCTCAAGAACTTCTCTGAAATAGATAAGCCTTCAGACAAAGTTCTTATTGAATACTATACTTCAGCTTTAGGCCCTGATTTGGCCATGTTTTCCAAAGGTAGGGCTAATCCTACTTTGACAGAAACCTATGAAGAAGCAGAAGTGGTGGAAGCTGAAAGGGAGAGCATTGAAGACTATCCAGAACAGTCTGGAGAGAAAGGTACAGGAAGAAAATCCTTATTGTTTACTAAGCCTAAGGAAGAAAAATCTCCAGATTTGGAAAATATGTCCAAAATGATGCAGAAGCTTTCCAATAAAATCATAGATATGGAGAAAGAAAAGGAAGCACAAAAGTTTTATAAGCCATATTATAAGAAAAGAGAGGATAACCACCAGTCTCAACCTCCTCCGCACAATACTGCATCTATGAATTTAACAGAGGTATGCTTGGATAATTTTTGCACATTCCACCAATAGCCACACTCTGAGAAGAATTGTCCGTAGTGGATAAATTCGATGACGTTGGTCATGAATCAGCTGTTAGATTCTAGATTGACGGAAGAGGAAAATGAAGAAAGAAAAGAAAATTCTGCTTCTACGTCTACTAAATAACAGGAAGAGGAAACCATGGCTTTATGGAATTCTGTCTCACTATTTGATGCTGAAGAAGATAAGACTCAGGGGTGTAAAGATGTTATGGAAACCAACGTAGCCACGAGGAGCCAAGGGATGGTTAAGGAAGACAGTCTTATACTCCAAAAGATTAAGAGGCTGCAGAGAAATGTTAAGAATTAATTTCAAGACAAATCTTTGGCTGATAAAATTCCAGAGTTCACTATCACCAGCCAAGATCCTAGACAGAGTAACGCGCAGGCCAAGCCCAGTGAAGAAAATGCTGGAAAACCCCATCCCATTGAGCAACTGATGGATTATGACATTGTGGAGGATTTAAAGAAGATAAAAGCGACTGTTCCACTATTCGAAATGTGTAAAGTGCCGCAGCAAAAGGAAATATTGTTGAAAGCACTTGAAGCATCGGATGAGAAGCTGCCCACTAACAACCAACCTCAGGAAGAGGAAGAAATTGGAGAAACCAACGTTGGAGGTAAGTCTAAAAGAAAGCATCCACCTTTCCTCCTCACGTTTGAAATTTTCAATCATAATGTACATAACTGTTTGGTAGACTCAGGGGCGTCAGTAAATGTTATGCCCATATCAGTCTGTAAAAATATCAATGGGCAGCCTAAGCCATCCACGTGGAGGGTGGTTCAATTGGACAGACAAATGTAAAGGTAATTGGTGAGCTGGAAGATGTCCTAGTCCGTCTGGCATATAATGACAAAGTTTGCCAAGTTATTAACATTGTGGTGGCTGATATACCAGATACTTACGGTCTCATCCTGAGCAGAGATTGGTCGGCCAAATTAAATGGATATTTCGCCTCAGATTGGTCGCATCTGTGGTTGCCATACAAAGGAAGTCTGAACCAGATCAAGATTTTAAGAGAGCCTCACATGAAGTACAATGTTACTCAACTGGAGGAGAAGAATGTACCGGTGGATTCTGTATTGGGAAACTATTTTATTGAGTTGGAACCAGGTAATTACCAAGCAGAAGAAGCCAACAACACATCTGATACCCAGCATGAGCTCCTTCGATTCTCACAGGCTGATGAGATTGACTGTAAAATAGTAGACTTAGCAGTAGGAGTAGATTCATTTTCAGTAGTTAATGATTTTTGGACTTTATTTTTCGATGGATCTAAGACATTAGAAGGGTCAGGGGCTGACTGTGTCCTGATTGACCCACAGAAGAATAAACATTTCCTCTCATGTAGATTAGAGTTTGAGTGTACTAATAATACAGCTGAGTACGAAGCACTGGTGCAGGGACTAAAGAAGGCAATTGAATTAAAGGTAAGTAATCTAAAAGTTTTTGGGGATTCTGAAATTATTGTGAAACAAATCCGGAATCAGATACATTGTATTTCTCCTCACTTAAAGGCTTACCAGAATGAGGTATGAGATTTGCTGAAATATTTTAATGCATTTAACATTATTTCAGTTCCAAGAATTAAAAACGCAGCTGCTGATCTATTGGCCACATCAACCGCTAGACTCGTACCCACTAATAATCGATGCTATGTTGAACTGCTTTTCAGGCCCTCTATACCTGATATGATTACGAACCTACGAGTGTTCGATGATGACCAGCAGATCATAGAATGTTTAACGAATGATGAAGTGTTTAAAGGAGCGATCATAGATGATGTAGATCATCAGGACGAGATGAAATATGAAAATTTCATTCCTAAAGGAGTCAGAACGTTGGAAAAAATGTTTGATTTAAATGAAAAGTTCAGAAGACCAGCCAACGCAAAGACCCATAGCTCATCGCTACAGTTCGAGCTGATAAATTTGGGGACTGAAACAGCTCCTAAGTTCGTGAATCTCGGCAAATGTTGTTCACCAACGGAAAGAAACAAATTCATCAATCTATTAAACGATATAAAGATGTTTTCGCATGGATGTACGAAGATTTGAAAACATATGACACCAGCATCATCAAGCATGTCATCCCCATTAAAGCAGGCGTCAAGCCATACCAGCAACCGTTAAGAAATATGCATCCAAAATTGGAACCGCTAATTCAGAGTGAAGTGAAGAAATTATTGGATGCTAGAATCATTTTCAAAGTCAGACACTCTGAGTGGGTGTCAAATCTGGTACCTGTAAGGAAAAAGTCTGGAGAAATCAGACTCTATGTGGATTTCAGGAATCTAAACCGCGCTTCTGATAAAGATAACTACCCTGTGCCACCCATGGAGCAGCTACTACAAATGGTTTCAGGTTCTGAGCTGTTTTCATTATTAGACGGTTTCTCTGGATACAATCAAGTATTGGTAGCCGAAGAAGACAGATTAAAGACAACGTTCAGGATCAAATGGGGAACTTTTACCTATAGAAGGATGCCCTTTGGACTGATTAATGCTGGAGCGACATTTCAGAGAGCTATGGACATAGCTTTCCACAGACTGATTGGACGAAGTGCTGTAGTGTACCTTGATGAAATTACAAT
Organism: Pseudotsuga menziesii; assembly: GCA_001517045.1. Lineage (NCBI taxonomy): Eukaryota > Viridiplantae > Streptophyta > Pinopsida > Pinales > Pinaceae > Pseudotsuga > Pseudotsuga menziesii. The sequence continues at coordinate 337,802 of LPNX010621325.1, forward strand.
ATTCTCGAAGAAAAGAGGAGAGCACACGTTTCACCTAAAGAAAATTTTCGAACGCTGTCGGAAATATGGCATCTCCCTCAATCCTAAGAAGTGCGTATTCACGGTCATGGAGGGAAAGTTGCTGGGTCACATAGTCTCAAAGAAAGGAATTTCTATAGATCCATAAAGAATCAAATCCATTGAACAAATCCCCTTGCCCCACAATAAAAAACAGATGCAGTCTTTTATGGGAACTATAAACTTTGTGCGTAGATTTATTCCTGATTTTGCTCAGATTGTTAAACCACTACAGCAGATGGTGAAACAAAATGCACAATTCAAGTGGACAAAAATTGAGAAGAATGCTTTCGGCAAAATCAAGACGGCTGTTGCACACACACCCTCTTTGAAAAGCCCAGATTTCGATAAAGACTTTATTTTATATAATTTTGCATCCGATGATTCGCTAGCCGCTGTGCTTACGCAAAAGGAAGATGGGGGGGATGAATTCCCAACAGCCTTCATGAGCACTGGTCTACAAGGGGATGAATTAAACTACCCAGCCATTGATAAGCAAGCTTACACAGTATTTAAGGCAGTGAAGCAAGCTGTAAGATCCCTTCTCATTCAGAAAGAGTTAGGAGAAAGAAGGGGCAACTGGGTAACAGCTCTTCAAGAGTACGACCTTGAATTCAAGCCAGCCTCTATAGTGAAAGGTCAAGGGTTGTGCAAATTGATGACCAAAAGTGGGAACAATGAAGAACAAGCATGGGAGGATGAGTCTGAATTACATGTAATGGATGTATGTCCTTTGTTTACAGCTCCTGAGTCTTGGTATAGATACCTTGTGCATTACCTGTAGTCAGGGCTGTTGCCAGAACATTAGAATTCCAAACAAAGAAGAGCTCTGCATCTTAGATCGGCCTCCTATCAACTTGTTGAAGGAGTATTATTCAGAAAGAATTATGATGGGGTTCTCCTCAGATGTCTAGAAAAAGAAGATGCGAAGAAAGTAATGTCAGAATTACATGACGGTCCTGCTGGGGGACATTATTCAGGAGACACCACAGCCCACAAAATCCTCAGAGCCGGTTACTATTGGCCTACACTCTTCAAGGATGCACATGCACATGTCAAGAAATGTGATATTTGCCAAAGGTGTGGTGGAAGATGGCCTAAAGCAACAGCACCCCTAAAGCCTGTGATGATCACAGAATCATTCGAGAAATAGGGGCTGGATATTATTGGAGAAATAAAACTGAATTCCTCCCTGCAACACAAGTACATTCTTACTGCGACTGATTATTTCACTCGCTGGGTCGAAGCTACCCCACTGCGCAAGATAAATGAAGACGAAGTCATCAGCTTCCTACAAGATCATATCATGATCAGGTTTGGAGTTCCAATTTCATTAGTATTTGATAATGCTAAATACTTTTCATCAATTAAATTGACTGCATTTGCTCATGATAAAGGGATAAAATTGCATTATTCTGCTAATTACTATCCACAAGGAAATGGCCTGGCTAAATCCTCTAACAAAAATTTGATTATAATTTTAAAAAAGACTATGGTAGAAAACCAGAGGAGTTGGCACTTAGCATTACCAAATTCCCTTTGGGCTGATAGAGTCACCCCCAAGTCTGCAATTGCAGTGTCTCCATATACCCTTGTCTATGGTAAAGAAGCCATCCTTCCTCCCAATATCATGCTACCATCTTCCATACTAGCTCAAGAGTCTAGGGGGTCGGATGATGAAGTTTTACAAATAAGAATATATAATCTCCTGAAAGCAAAGGAGGCCAGATCTAAAGCCAAAGAATGCTTTAAGATACAACAAGAGTCAGTTAAGAGATGGTTTGACAAGCATAAAGCTGGGACAAAAAACTTTGAAGTAGGAGACTTAGTCCTCAAATGGGACCACCTTCATGAGGAGAAAGGAAAGCATACCAAGTTCCAGCAGTTGTGGGTAGGCCCTTTTCAGATTGCATCCAAGCTTGTTCCTTCTACTTACAAGTTGCAAGATCTGCAGGGGTGGGAGGAGAACCTACTAGTAAATGGTTTGGTTCTCAAGCCTTATTTTTCCTGAGTTTGTTTGAATTCTTCTGTCTTGTATATAAATAATCCATCTGGCTGTCTTTTGAGTCATGTTTTTTTTAGTTTGTTTTGTTGATTTCAATAAAGGGAGCTAACCTGCGATTGCATGGGGAACATCTGAAATTTCTGGGTTTGATAAACGTCTTGGTATCGAACTGTGTGTTGCTGTTTATATGAAAGAACTTCTTCCAGTTTAGCAGTTTTCTCGAATAGCTCTGTGTGTGTTGAAGTCCTGCTTAACCCCTGTGAAATAAACCGGATTCAAAGAGTCCAGAATACTATGTGAGGCTCCATCCACGTCACACTTAAAATGTCTAGGGGATGACAGCAGAGGACCCATGGAAAGAAGCAAGGTGAACAATATATTAAATATAAATGATCCCATGCCAAGAAACGAATGCCAAAAGGCAGATAAGAATCAAAGAACTCCTATGAAAAGCATCATACATCAAAGCAGATGCTGAATCATAAGTACTAAATTGCCGAAAGATCCTCTCCATTCGTGAGCTGAAACTTGAAGTACACCACTCACACAAAAGGACACTATGGGATAGAGGATCCTGAATTAAAATTCAGTAAGAGGGGCATGTAAGCAAACTCATATGAAAAGGGACAAAAGTCCAAAAAAAAAAAAACACAAGAAAAAGTGTTAAAATGGCATGGGAATGAGGAACAAATGAATATTTCTGTTTACCATATGCTACAATCCTGTGGTGTCCAAAGCTGCTAGCCACCTGAAGACAAAGGTAATAATGAAACTCATCCTCTGGCCTCAGCATAGTTATCTGGACTTGACGATTCTGGTTTCTACTCTCCCTAATTGGACTGTCATCAATGATTAAGGGTACACTCTTCTGTCATTTGAGAAATCCATATTGCTGGAAGAATTCAATATGATGCTTTTGTTGTTAAATAGTCTGTCACTGAAAGGTTAATCGCCCAGAGATCTAGGTTCACCAGGTAATCGCCAATTGTTGCAGCTGCAACTGTTCTCCCCAAAGTTTTAAATTTTGGGCCCCTCATCATTTAGAAGTGCGTTGGTTTCATTTGATCCATAAATGTTTGGTCTCGTTTTGAATTTGGTTGATTCTGAAGATGAATTTGTGACTTGTTTTTAGAGAGCGCTTGTGTTAAGATTTTGTTGTGGGTCGCGGGATTGAATTTAGATTGCTAGCTTGAAAATCGTCAGATCAATTGCCCTTCGAGCAAACCATTGTCTCTGAGGGGAAACAGTTTGACCTTTGCTGATTTTGTTTTTTCTAAACACTTAAGTTTTCTTATGATCAGGCGTCATTTTTTATGTTAAATCGGTGGCTGATAGCCTTTTCCCGTCTGCCGTTGCGGCTCCCAATCCGTTTTGCCATCCGAAGTGGGAATTGTCCCGACTGCCGATGTGCGTTAACTTTTCCATCACATGTCCGAAGCCTTCTCTCTCCCGCCGTTGCGGCTGGGAAAGCCTTTTACCTTCCGATGTCTAAACCTGGCCGACTTCCGATCTAAAGTTTTCCCACCCGCATCGTGTGTCTTCATCCTTCCCTTCCGCCGTTGCAGCTCTCAAAGTCATTGAGCTTCTGAAAGGGAAAGCCGTTCGACTTCCGATTCAAGGTTTTCCCACCCACTGTCGAGTGCTTGTAGCCTTTCCTCCTCCACCGTTGTGGCTGGTCGAAGCCTTTGACTTCCGACGTCAGTAGCCTTTCGACTTCCGCCGTGGTGCAACGGGTCGTTTTCTTGTGGAATAGTCGCTCAATCGACAGAATCTGATGCTGGGTTTTGAAACGCCATTCCAATGAATGATGCTTGTCGATTGGTTGCAGGTTGGTTTGGGAGATCGGTCAAACTACTGTGGCATGGAGGAAGATGGACAGTTTGGTAGAAGCAAGGCCGAAACTAGCCGGATCGTAGGAAGAGGACAAAATGAATGGTGATAGAGGAGCAGCTCTGAAAATTTCGGCAGTTATTCAGCCAATCACGAGCATGCGAGATAGAGGAATATGAAGCGTTGAGGAACTGAAGGGTCAGGTGTTTTGGGGGGTAGCCCAAGCGGTCTGTAGTTGTAGTTTAAATATTTGAAAGTAGAACTGAGAAAGGGCTTTTTCCCTGGAAAAATTTGTAAAACATTTGCTTGTAAGAGGAACTACTTCGTTTTACAATCAGAAGTTGCAACTTTTGTCTACTGGAGAGAGCGAAATGTGGAATGTATTAATGCGACTGAATGAATAATGTTGAAGAGGAACTATTTTGTTTTCAGCTATGTTTCATTTACTGTGAGAGTGTTTGACTTCCTGAACCTACGTTCTTGTTGAATGTTTTTTTCAGTATATTTTATGATGTTTTCCACTGTGAGTAATAAGTGTTGTTCATAAGACGATTGGCTATCTGGTTGTTTAAATATCTGTATTTGCTCATGTGTCTTGAAAGAAGTATCAGCTACCTGCAACTCTTCATAATGCATGTACAAAATGTATTACTCACCAATAAGTGATAATTCTGCTCCCTAGGGATAGTTTAGATAATTAGTTTATTTTCTTGTCGTATGTGATTTGAATGCTTGTGAGCCTTAAGACGAGAGGTAAGAACCTACGCATCACATTGTGACTGCTCCTTGTATTTTCATCACCCTGCATTGTTAATTAGGCACTTGCATTTCATATTTTAAGTCAAAAATACAAAAACTCGGTGGACCGGGCCGCAACTGGTAAAACCTTTGTTTTGTTACTTTGACCTACGGTAGCCGGACCGCAAAACCGGACGAATTCCCTACACCAAACAATCAACGGGCTAGTTGGGAACGTTGATTGGGTAGAATCCCTTACTGTTGCTGCTTGCGAATTTCCAGGCCTCAACACAATGGTTTCAACAGAAGCAGCAATGAGCCCACTCTGTATGTCAAAACAGAGCAAGGTAAAATATTGATGGTATGTCTTTATGTTGATGACATGATTTACACTGGTAATTTGATGCTTGAATATTTCAGGACATTCATGAAAAAAGAATTTGAAATGACTGATCTAGGACTGATGAAGTACTTCCTTGGCCTGGAAGTTACTCAAACTGATAAAGGTATTTTTATCTTCCAACAGAAGTATGCTACTGATATTTTGCAGAGATTCAGAATGGATAAATGTAAACCAGCAAAAACCCCTATAGCTCTTGGCACCAAGTTAACCAAGAATGGTGATGAACCAGCAGTAAACAATACACTCTTTAAACAATTGGTAGGAAGTTTAATGTATTTGACTGCAACTAGACCTGATTTGATGTATGCTGTCAATCTTATTTCCAGATTTATGGAGTCTCCCAAAAAATCTCACTGGAATGTTGGAAAAAGAATACTGAGATATGTTGCAGGCACACTTGGATATGGCCTCTGGTACACTCATACACCAGACAGTACTCTTACAGGGTACACTGACAATGATTTTGCAGGTAGTCTTGATGATAAGAAAAACACATCTGGTTATGCTTTCCATTTGGGTACAAATCTGATCTCTTGGGAATCTCAGAAATAACCCATTGTGAGCATGTCTTCTGCAGAAGCAGAATATGTAACAGCCACCACAACAGCTTGCCATGCAGCTTGGCTAAGAAGACTGTTGAAAGATATGGGACACACTCCAAAAGATCCCACTTCTATTTTCTGTGATAATAACTCTGCAATACAGTTATCTAAACATAATGTATTTCTTAGAAAAAACAAACACATTGACACTTGCTATCACTTCATTCGTGAGTTAGTCAATGAAAAACAAATTTCTTTACTGTTTTGTGGCTCTAAGGAGCAGTTAGCTGACATGTTCACCAAACCATTGGGAACATTTGCATTTGTATATCAGAGAGAGCACTTAGGCATAGACAGTGCTGATGATGTACTACCAGTTGAGATTAAGGGGGTGTGTTGAAGAGAGTAATCTCACCCATAGTTAGGTAACCCACGACCATATTTAGCTAACTGTGGTATTCACCCACAGTAATATTGTTTTGTATTTCCTATTTAAACTCCTCTGAATAATGAGAAGGCAATCATCTGCCCATACTGTTTCTTTTACAAATAGATCTCTTTCTCAATTCTTCAGAAGCACCAGATAGGCCTTCAATAAGGACGTCCTCTATCCTCCTGGTTATTTTTACTGAATACAGGAGGCCTCAACGCAAAAATTGACGACAAACTCTCTAGGATAAAAATCAACGGTGCCATTCGTATCACACATCTTCTCTTCATGTACAACGATGAGCGTCCTTCTTTTTGGTAAGGGAACTAAAGCATAATGGTTGTCCTTCAAAGAATGATTGACTATTTTCTCGAAAGCAACAGGTATGATGATTAATATTCACAAATCCACTGAAGCTAATGAACATTTCATTGACACATTAAAGAATATTTTTCAATTCAAGATTGATACTTTATATTGTGTTATCAAATATTTAGGGTTTTCTCTTAAACCAAAAAAATACCGATCTACCTGTAGAGAACAAACCTGTTTATTGGATGACCTTGACCAAAATAGCCAAGTTTATTCTGGACAAAATTCATCAGAAATGTTTTTCCTTCCCATGGTCGGGGAACAACCAACAATCTAAATATCACTGTCGTCAATTGGGAGCTTATAGCTCGTCGCTGTCCAAAAATCCATAGCGGTTGGGACATAAGCAACATCTACGATTTTGGTATTGTTTTAGCAGTCAAGAGTCTTTGGTAGTGTCTCTTGGAAAAGGACTATGCTGCTCTTTTATGAAGTCTAAATACTTACATGATGCACCAATCATTGCCTGGGTATGTTTCTATCTTCCCCCATCTCGGAATGGCTCAAACGTTTAGTTGTGGCTTCTTCTGCATCAGAATGTTTTAAAGGAATAGATAGCTTGAAGGCTAGGCAATGGCTTACAAATTAAGATAGGTGAAGATCCTATCATTGGTGGTTCTCTGTTTTCGTTTTTTGTCCGTTGGATAAGTGCAGAATCCCTTAATCTTCCTATCCATATCCATGGGGAATGCAGACATTATACCTCTAGACTTTCCAAAATTGGTGTTTTCTTCATTAGCATCGCACCTAGTTTTTTGGTTGCTTTGTCTGCTTCTCGGTTTCTCATAAGAATTTTGTGTCTATCTATGATAAGTGAAAATCCCATGTAGCTCTATAATAATCCATCTCAGAAAGTTGTTTTTTTACTTTTGGCATGCTAGATTGACCTCATGGTACAAGGAATTACAAGCATGATTAAATCTTTATCACTGTATAAAACCCATGTATAGTTTGATTCTAATTGAATGCCAACTATAACTTTTTTTTTCGTGAAAAAAATAATTACAAGATACATCCCATGGAGTAATGAGTAATAAAAAGTAGTTATATTTCATACTACAACATCATGTCATGAACTTATTGTTGCCTAAGAAATGATGGACAAAATGTCCCTTGATTAATCATATATTGATTTAGATCTTTTAAAAATACCTACAAAGATGTCCTAATAGCCCATTCAATAGTGATGGTGGCTTGAAAAAGAGTTCTTTGATCATAATAGGATTTGGAATCTTTAAAAGTATGAAAGAGGGACTACCCATGTTCCCTATCATCACTCATTTTTCTTTCCTCTCTAATATTCTCATGGTGTCTCTGAATGTATTTTCTAACAAGGTCCTATATACAATATAGATAATTATCTCAAGGTAAATGGGCTTGAACAATGGGTTTTCAAGACAATGGTGCGTGGAATGGTTCTAGAGACTCCTTTGTCTGCATATTGGAAGGATATTCCGCTTATATAGTTTCTCTTTTTCAACCCACAATCCTTAAATTAACTACAAGCACATTTAAGGAATTGTTAGACAATTCTACCTCTACATAAATATTCTCAAAATAAAGTATATTCTCTTCTTAGCCATTGAAGGAGGGTTTTCCTATGATGGCATGGGAGGGGTACTATAGCACATGCTATGAGTGGGTAGTGGAGCATGGGAGCATGACATCAAATAGTAGGGGAACTAATAGCGAGCAACACACAATCAGATCAACCATGATAAACACACAATCAGATCAACCATGATAAAACTAAAATTTAGGGTCAAGGATATGTGTAGCAAGGTTGAAATGCCCTCTAGGTTTTGAAAATACACATTGCAAATAATAGGGTATGATAGGTATAAAACACAAATATAGTTACCTCTCCATATTGGCCTGAAATTGTATATTAGGGCCCACAATATTGTCCAACAAATGGGTTTTAGTCGAGCATGAGCATATCATTTTTTAAGGACAAGGATAGTCTCACTCGAGGTGCATTTCCAAGACTTTAGATGGATGTGAGAAGGTGTTGCAGCTGCAACAAATTCCCAAAATTCCAAAATTTTTTAGGACCCTCCTTTGCTTTGGATTAGTTGATTTTCTTCTTTGTTTTCCTATGTTGGGATTGATCTACCACTTGCTTTAACGCTTGAAAAGATCCAATGTCTGATCAAACTTAATTGCTCTTGTTAAATGCATTTACAGCATGTTTGAATCGGAAGGACTTGCCATTTCTTTCTCCGCCATTGCGGATAGACTTTCAGTTTTAACTTCGACTTTTCTCCTGTTTCGATTGATTTTCATCGGCTGCTTTTGTGTTTTGGCATCAAAACTTTTATCATTTCTTTCTCTGCCGTTGTGGAAGGAAAACTGCTTCCTCTTCTGATCAGTGCTTTGACGTTTTGGGTCCATTTGTCATTTCCATCGATTCCATAAGTCGTGGGATTCTACCCTTGCGGCTGCGGGGAGCCTTCTCCTTCCGGCGTTGTGGATGGAAAATCGCAATCTCTCCCGATTATGGCTTGAATTTTTGCTCCGGCTTTGATTGTTTACATCGAACCCGTAAGTCTTCGGCTGCCGCCGTTGCGGCTGTCGGAAGTTTTCTCCTTCCGGCTGTTTGAGTAATTTTAAGCTCGTCATTGCGGAAGGTCAGAACTTTTGTTAGCTCCGCCGTTGCGGCTGCTGAACGTTTTTCCTTGCCGATCTCTTAGACGTTTCGCTTCCAACTTAAGTCCCGACGTTGCAGACGATGGTGCGCTTTACGGTTCCCCCGTTGCGGATGAAAGAAACACTAGCCCTTCCGATGTGTATGTGTGTTGCTTCCGATTTAACTTTACTTGTTGCGGATGGCTTGGCGCTTCGATCATCAGCCATTGCGGAAGGGTGTTTGCTTTCATCTTCCGATTCAAAAGCTGTCCGCCGTCCGATCTTTGCTCGCCCGTTGTGGTTGACTATATATACGGGGTCGAAGTGTTAGATTATTCTATTGTTATTTTTTGACCGCCGTGCTCTATCGCTATCATGTTGTCGAGTGCTCGAGCTTGTTTGGACCCTCTTGCTGGTACTCGCGTCCAGGTGGCAACTATGGAAAATTGACTGTCTTTGTCCCACCATACACACTAGATACGCATCAGTGTCAGGTAGGCTTCGTTGTCCTTTCCCTTTCCGTTGAACGTTTGGTGGTTATGCTTGCTACGGTGGTTTGTTTTCCCGGCCGTTTACTCGACCCCGTAATCGCATATATATTTTGAGGATTTCGTATCATAGTAGACCGTGGGAGGGTGGTTTAACGTGCGGAGTAGTTTTCCCCTCATCGCCGTTGCTATACCACCCTGCGCATAGAGAGTGAGGGGGTTTGGCGCAAACGGCTGTTACACTGTCTATGCCAAACTGCCCTGCGTAATGATGGTGGGTAGGAGATAGGTTTGCCATGGCCTTCCTTGGGGGTTTGGGACTGTTTGTGCCGTTTTTGGGCTTCCGTGTCGTTTGAACCCCAATCGTTTTCATCACGCGGTTCCGCGTGACCTCATTCGAGCTTAGTGTCGAACCCCTAGCCTGCTGAAAGGGATATGTCATTACTCTTAGTGGGTGAGCATGGCACCGTTGAAGAAAACCACGTAGTTACCATTGTCTTTCCCGCCCAGCGAAATGACCACGGCATGTGCAGAGAGCCGAGATTTGTTGCATATTAATGTAGATCTATTGCCGTTTTGAATATGGTTGATAGAATTGTTTAATATCCTACAGCAGTGGTAGATTGCACATTTTACTATATATAACTATGTTTCATCATGCTAGACATAAACTAAGTCACTGAACACTGCACATTGGGTTTTAATAGTTCTGTAGTTAGGCCATTTTAGTCTATACATGCATATATTTGCTTCATTGAATGATTGCTATCATGTTAAACATGGAAGAAATGGCACACTGCACATTAATGTATACCAGTTTGTCACTCAGCCAAAAGGGCTTAGTGTTACAATTTTATGGCAGGAAGAGCCCACAAAGTCAAAGAGACAAAAGAAGAAGGCCACTGTGGTCGAAGAAGAGCCAGAAGTAGAAGTTGTCACTAAAACTGAATACATTTACGAAGACACTAAGTGCATTTCTGGTATCGAACCTGAATACCAGTGGGGGGAAGTATATAGATTGATCACCCGCAGAGAGGTTCCTGACATGGGCTTAGAAGAAGAGTCCATATATGCCAACACAGAAAGATCTTCACTAATGAAGATCGCCACCAGACCAGAGTTGTTCCCGTGCTCTGAAGTAATCGGATGGATTCTGCCCCGGGCAGATGTCACAACAATGATTTTGGAAAATGTTGAAAGATAAGGCTATGCTGCATATAGCCCTGGATATGTAGCATTGGCTTACCACCTACCAGAAGCCCAAGTATTTTTATTTGATGATTGGCTGAACAACGTTAGAATGGACCTGGTAGAGACTCTTAAAAGGATGCTGTTGCAGGGGAAACATTACAGATATAGACCGACGGGTGATTACGATACGGTAAGCTTAAGGGATCCTTATAGGTTCATAGCTTTAATGCTGAATAGGATTTTTGGAAGAGCACATGGTAGGTTCTTCAAGTTGGAGTGGATACCCATCATTTTTCATGTTGCAACCCAGGGGACAGTTTTCAACTGGGCTAGCCTTGTATCAAATATTCTTTCAGCCTGCTTGGCCTCAGCTTTGAGAGGAGTGGCCCAAAAGAGGTCTGAATTCTATATGAGTTCCATACTCATCGATTGCATATTGTGTAATCAGCCTTTTCCCGAACTTAGGTTCATCTGGGATAGGGAAAGAATGCCTGTTTATGCTGCCTATAAACCACTGTGGGCACACAAATATCACATCGATTATCGAGAAGTATGTGAACACTTTATCATGCCCTTACACACACTCATTTTCCTAAAGGAGTGTGATTGTATGTCAGAAGAGGCACAACAAATAATAGCGGAGTATGCAGACTACTATTTGACTGAAAATGGCCTGTACTTCAGGATGTTTGGAGGTTCGAGAGCACCTTCCCTGCTTCCCAAATACGCAACTGATTACATTATTCACAAGGAGGCATTTAGACAAGTGTTCCTGGATGGAATAGGCAGCTTTCTGTTTGAGCACAAGAAGACCACCTATCCCCCTTTGCCCTTCAAGTTAGGAAGCTACAAGTTCACCAAAGTGAAGAAAGCTGATGAATTTGTAGAAGAACTGGAAAGATTTCATTTTGGTGAAATGCCCTTCCGTAGAAATGATACTCAAGGAAAAGTGGCCGAATACTGTAAAGAACACAATGTGCATTTTGAGTATGCCCACCATTTGGATCGAGAGGAGTCCATCTTCCGAAATGCAGTAAACATGACAGCCTTGCGAATAAGGTTTAAGAAGAAGATTACCACAAAAGACGGGAAGGGAGATGAACAAGCCAAGGCTGATGAAGAGGCTAGAAAGAGAAATGAGGAATCCCAGAGGTTGGCGCAAGAAGCTACAAGGTGGCTGCACACAGAGGAAGAAGAGAAAAGAAAGGATGCTTAGGAAGCAACTGAGAAAGTAGAAGAAGCAGCTAAGAAATACGAAGAAGAAAAGAACAGGAAGCTGGATGAGGAGCTTCAAAAGCAAGAAGCTGAAAGGCTAAAGTTGACACAGACAGAGCAGTCAGCTTCTAAAACAGCTGCAGGGCAGACCCTGGATGTAGAGAACCCCGAGGTTCAGGACCCACAAGTACCTATTGCCAGCACACCCGTGGTCCCCACACTGAAGCTGGTCCCCTTTGTGCAGAAAAAGGGAGAAGAAATCCCTAATTTTAACACCGTGTTTTATGACAAGGCTACAAAAAGGATAGTAAAGAGAAAAGAAAAGAGGGTTGAAACAGGAGATATTCCTGGTAAAATGATAACGGATACGACTGTTATGTTGGGAACATACCAAGATCCAAGATTCACCCTGAGATCCGGGACTGCACTAATCCACGCCTCAGAAGATAACATGGACAAGGTAATAACTGACTTGGAGCAGTCCAAGAAGTCCTCTGCTCAGTTGAAAGATACATGGAGACAAGAAAGAGAGGAAGGCAATAGGCTGAAGCGGAAGTATGAAGACATGTAGAGGGAGATAAAGGCTTCTAAGGCTGAATTGCAGGCCCTCCAAGTAGAAAGACAGGTTATGGAAACTACACAGGAGGCTCTAGAGAAAGTGCAGAAAGAATGTCAAGAGCTAAGGAGTGAAAAGGAAAATTTGCTGGGAAAAGTAGAAGAGCTAGAAGAGCAGCAAAAGATTATCTTACAGGCCAGTGAGATGCACTCCGAAGAGCAGAAAGAGAAACATCAAGAGCAGATCTCTTCTCTGACAGCTGCTCTGGAGGAAGCAAGGGAGAAGCGGGTCAACCTCCAGCAGTTTAAAGAGAATGTCTTGGCCCAGAAGGCTAAGATGCTACAACTATAGACTACTGTAGAAGAGGAGAGATGTAAAGTACTACGAATAGATGGCCGATTGGAGGAAATCCTGGAAACCTCCTCTTACTTTGTGGACAGATCTCAGGACATCCTTGAAGTCCTGACTGCAAGAATGGCGAGGCTGGAGAACAATGAAGAAATTCTAGCAGAGATGCCATCAAAAGATAAACAGGCCCTCAAGCGGGATTATGACTTAATAGATTTTGCTATTAACACCGCAGAGGATTTCAAGAAAGCAGTCAAGAAGACGAAGGGAGCTTGCACATAATTTTTCAGAAGAATCCTTATTACATACAACTGGTGCCAGATAGAGGCCGAGCAGAGGATGGATGATTTCCCAGACCACAATTCATTTGTGGAAATGTTGCAGAAGAGACATTAGGATGAAGAAGCAAGAATGCAACGCATTGAGGCCATTGATGACTAGATTCTGAGAAGCGAAGTAGGCCATTCAACAGTTAGTGTGCAGCTTTTGTAAGACCAACTTCGGTTGAGCGCAGCCAGAGTGGAGGCTATAAAGAACCAGGCTAAAAAATTTGAAATCAACATTCAGTTTTTGGAACCCTGCGCATTTGAGGGAATCACCTCTGAAGCTTCGGCTTGGAAGAAATTTCTAGATGCCCAAGTGGGACCCTCCTCGTAATGGATTGGTCACTTTTTGTAATATGTAACATTTTGTAAAAAACATTTGAGGAAAGTCAAGCGTTGGGAAACGAAGAGTTGGGAAGCCCAAAGGTTACTTTGGGCAGCCCAACCGTCTCACCCTTTTGTATAAATGTAGAAAGCTTAGAAGGGAGAAGGGGCTTTTTCCCAGTTGGACATGAAAAGCTATATTGTAAGAAGAACTATTTCTCTTTGCAATAAAGAAGTATTGTTTTCCTGTTGGAGAAAGATTGGTGGCATTTTCAAATGTTATGCTGTGGATGGTTGAAAGATGAACTATTTTGTTTTTCCATTTTCTGTCCAGTAACCGTGAGATCATTCTAACTCTTAGAACCTATGTTCTTGTTTAAATGATTTCTGGTTTATTTTGTGAAATTACCATCATGAGTAATGTATGTTGTTCATAAAACAATTGGCTATCTGATTGTTGAAATATCTTTAATCGTTCGTGTGTTGTAGGAAGAAACATAAGCTACCTGTAATTTCTCTTTATGATTCATGCACATACAGATTACTCATAATTAAATTACAGTTTGCTTCCCGAGGATTGATAGATAGATAGTTAGTTTATTTCACTGCTGCACATGTGATTTAGATGCTTGTGAGCCTAAGACGAGAGGTAAGAACCTGCGCATCACATTGTGAATACTCCTTGCATCCTAATCACCCTGCATGGTTAAGTAGGCATATGCATCTCATACATAAGTCGAAAAATACAAAAATATACATGGTGGACCGGGCCGCAACCGGTAAAACCTTTGTTTTTCATTACTTTGACCTATGGTAGTTGGACCGCAAACTGGACGGATTCCCCATACCAAACAGTCACGGGATAGTTGGGAACGTTGACTGGGGAGAATCACTTTCTGTTGTTTCCTGCGAATTTCCAGGCCTCAACAGTTCTAGCGCTAGAAGGAGGGCCGCCAGCACATGGCTAGCCGTGGAAACTTATTTTCCCAAGATTACCTTATCAGCAGATGTTTTGAAGCTTGTAACCTTACCCAAGTACTTATAGGTTTTGGTTATACCTTTGAAGTAAGAAAGCCTGTTCTCACCCTATGTTTCTCTTTACTCAACCTCCATTACATAACCTATCTCATGCTTTTGAGAAGCTGCTGCCTAAATTTGACCTTGAGGAAAAGACTGATGTAGATGACCACTTGCAGAGTTTCTATTTAGCAGTAGAAGGGTTAAGGGCTGGGGAGTACGAAGATGTTGTCTGTAGATTATTCCCTCATACCTTGAAAGGGGCAGCTGCTTCATGGTATTTCGCTCTGCCCGCAAACTTGATCCCTGACTGGAATACTTTTGAAAGAATATTCAGAAATAAATATGCAGCTCAGAGAACTCATGCCTCACTAATGAAAGGTCTTGGTTTGTTAAGAAAAGAGAAGAATGAGAAAGTACATGGTTTCACCCAAAGATTTTCAACATACCTAAAAAACTTTTCTGAAGCTGACAAACCCTCAGACAAGGTCTTAATTGAGTATTATACATCTGCCCTAGGACCTGAGTTAGCTATGTTCGCTAAAATGAAAGCCAAGCCTACGTTGGTAGAAGCTTATGAAGAAGCAGAAAGGGAAAGTATAGAAGACTATCCAGAACAACTGAGAGAAAATACTATCGAGAGAAGAGCCTTATTGCTGTCTAAACCTCAAGATGAACAATCATATGATTATCAGGGAATGCTGAAGATGATGCAGAAACTATCCAACCGAATAATAGATCTGGAAAAAGAAAGGGAAATGCAGAGAATTTACAAACCATACTATCCAAAAAGAGAGGATAGCAACCAATGGAAAACCCCTCCCCCAAATTTAGCATCAATGAACATAACAGAGGTGGGGGGAGACAATTTCTGCACGTTTCACCAATAACCTCATTTGGAAAAGAAGTGCCCTCAATGGTTGAATTCAATGACGTTGGTTTTGAATCAGCTGGTAGATTCTAAATTGACCAAGGACAGTGGCAAAGAGGAAAAGAAAAACCAGACTGTGGAGAAACAAGATAATGACACCATGTTTTCATGGGATGGTGTCTCGCTGTTTGACACTGAAGAGAGCACTCTCAGAACTGAATGCACACCTACAGCAACAAAGGACATGGATTTAACAATTTCGAAGATCAAAAGATTGCAAAAGAATGTCAAGAGATAGATAGAGGTCAGTAATGAAGATAAATCACCTAAAGTCACTACTTTCAACCAGGAAACAGAACCCATCCTGGAGCCTGTCAAACCTGTAGAAGATGTTGAGGAAGAGAATGCTGGAAAAGCTGAGGAAGTTGAAGAGGATATACCTACTCAAAACCAACCAGGAGAAGAAGACATAGAACTAGGTTGGCAAGAGAAAGTTGATACCCCACCTTTTCTTTTGACCCTAGAAATGCTGAATCATAATGTGCATAATTGCTTAGTATATTCTGGATCAGCGGTGAATGTCATGCCATTGGAGATTTGCAAAAAGATTAATGGACAGCCAGAGTCCACATTTTGTGAAGTAACGCAATTAGACAGCACATGTGTCAAAGTAGTGGGAGAAATGAAAAATGTCCTCATTCACTTGTCTGCAAACAACAAGATTTGTCAATTTATTGACATTACTGTGGCTGACATACCCAGTGGATATGGGATTATTCTCAATAGATATTGGTCTGCCAGGTTAAAAGGCTATTTTGCTTCAGATTGGTCTCATTTATTGTTGCCTCTCACGGGTACCCCAAATAAGATTAAGATTTTGAGAGAGCCTTACATGAAGCATACTGCCACTAAACTAGGAGAGGGAAATGAATCTGCTGATTCTGTCCTGGGAAATTATCTGATTGAGCTTAAGATAAGACATCTTACAGAAAGAAAAGCCAGTTCTAAGATTAACTATCATCCTGAGCTCCTTCAACTCCCTTAGGCTGAAAGGGATGAATGTAGGATAGTAGACATGTGTTCAATTGCAAAAATAGCACAGCTAGACCATGGTTAGACATCTCATGTCTATAATCCAGCCCACCCTCTAACTCCCTAAGATTAAGATATTCAGGAGTGGGCAAATTTTTTTCTTTTCTTTTGCTTTGTACATGAATAAATTGATTTGTTTGCTTTAATGCTTTGATTATTGATTTGAGGTTGTTCTATTTTAATTTATAGCTTTGATAATGTTTTTTTACTGCTTTATTAGTATTTCTTTTGGTTTTGAATAAAGAGGCAAAATTTTGGTTGCAATGGAAACATCAGGGTTCTTTATTAACTAAAATATTGAGCAAAAGACTGTGCTTTAAAGTATAGAATGTCTCCTAGTAGCGGTGTCCCTAACTGGCCATGCATTCATTGAAGTCTTACTTAACCCCTATAAATAACTCAGAATTAAAAGAGGTCTGGAATACTATTTCGAGGCTCCATCCATTTCACATCTTAATATCCAAGGGGGTGACAGCAAAAGACCCATTGAAAGGAAGCAGAGTAAACGGTATATCATATATAAATGATCCCATGCCATAATTTCAGAAAAAAGCTAAAAGCTATCAAGAGTCAAAACTCCTTAAAAGAAACAAGACATATCAAAGAAAAATATCAAAAAGCATGAATTTCAAATTGCCGAAAGTTCCTCTCCGTCCGTGAGATGAAACGCCAATTCTTCTCTCACACAAAAGGGCACTATGGGATAGAGGAGCCTGAATAAAATTCAGAAATAAAGGCAAATGGAGGACTCAAAAGAACTAAAGTTCTAATGGCACAAAAGTGCAATTGGCATGGGAATGAGGAACAAAAGGATAATGCTGTTTACTATCTGTTACAATCCTGTGGCGTCCAATCATGAAACCACCTAAGGACAGGTAAAATAAACCTCATTTATTAGGCCTCAAAAGAGTCATTCAGACTTGCAATATTTCTGATGTTACCATTTCCCAAAGAATGGACTACTTCTCAATGGTTTAAATGTTGAAGTTGGCCAGCCTAGGGATACACACATCTAGAAGATTTCAATTTTTATTCAGACGGTCTTGCACTGGGAAGGAGTTAATTCAGAAATCTGGGGTTCACCAGGTAGTCGCCAATTGTTGCAGTAGCAACAATTTCCCAAAATTCCAAAATTTTTTAGGACCCTCCTTTGCTTTGGATTAGTTGATTTTCTTCTTTGTTTTCCTATGTTGGGATTGATCTACCACTTGCTTTAACGCTTGAAAAGATCCAATTTCTGATCAAACTTCATTGCTCTTGTTAAATGTATTTACAACATGTTTGAATCGGAAGGACTTGTCATTTCTTTCTCCGCCATTGTGGATAGACTTTTGGTTTTAACTTCGACTTTTCTCCCGTTTCGATTGATTTTCATTGGCTGTTTTTGTGTTTTGGCATCGAAACTTTTATCATTTCTTTCTCCGCCGTTGCGGAAGGAAAACTGCTTCCTCTTTCGATCAGTGCTTTGACGTTTCGGGTCCGTTTGTCATTTCCATCGATTCCATAAGTCGTGGGCTTCCGCCCTTGCGGCTGCGGGGAGCCTTCTCCTTCCGGCGTTGAGGACGGAAAATTGCAATCTCTCCCAATTATGGCTTGAAATTTTGCTCCCGCTTTGATTGTTTACATTGAACCCGTAAGTTTTCGGCTGCCGCCGTTGCGGCTGTCGGAAGTTTTCTCCTTCCGGCTGTTTGAGTCATTTTAAGCCCGCCGTTGCGGAAGGTCGAAACTTTTGTTAGCTCTACCGTTGCGGCTGCCGAACACTTTTCCTTGCCGATCTCTTAGACATTCTGCTTCCAACTTAAGTCCCGACGTTGTGGACGATGGTGCGCTTTATGGTTCCGCCGTTGTAGATGAAAGAAACACTAGCCCTTCCGATGTGTATGCGTGTTGCTTCCGAATTAAATTTACTTGTTGTGGATAGCTTGGCACTTCGATCATCCGTCGTTGCGAAAGGGCGTTTACTTTCATCTTTCAATTCAAAAGCTCTCCGCCGTCCGATCTTTGCTCGCCCGTTGTGGTTGACTATATATACGGGGTCGATGCGTTAGATTATTCTATTGTTATTTTTTGACCACCGTGCTCTGTCGGTATGGTGCTTTCGAGTGCTCAAGCTTGTTTGGACCCTCTTGCTGGTACCCGCGTCCAGGTGGAAACTGTGGAAAACTGACTGTCTTCGTCCCACCATACACGCCAGATACGCATCAGTTCCAGGTAGGCTCCGTTGTCCTTTCCCTTTCCGTTGAACGTTTGGTGGTTATGCTTGCTACGGTGGTTTGTTTTCCCAACTGTTTACTCGACCCCGTAATCGCATATATATTTTGAGGATTTCGTATCATAGTAGACCGTGGGAGGGCGGTTTAACGTGCGGAGTAGTTTTCCCCTCATCACCGTTGCTATACCACCCTACGCATAGAGAGTGAGGGGGTTTGGTGCATACTGCCGTTACGTTGCCTGTGCCAAACTGCCCTGCGTAATGATGGTGGGTAGGAGATAGGTTTTCCATGGCCTTCCTTGGGGGTTTGGGACTGTTTGTGCCGTTTTTGGGCTTCCATGTCGTTTGAACCCCAATCGTTTTCATCACGTGGTTCTGCGCAACCTCATTCGAGCTTAGTGTTGAACCCCTAGCCTGCTGAAAGGGATATGTCATTACTCTTAGTGGGTGAGCATGGCGCCATTGAAGAAAACCACGTAGTTACCACTATCTTTCCCGCGCAGTGAAACGACCATGGCGTGCACAGAGAGCTGAGATTTTTTGCATATTAATGTAGATCTATTGCCGTTTTGAATATGGTTGATAGAATTGTTTAATATCCTACAACAGTGGTAGATTGCACATTTTACTGTATATAACTATGTTTCATCATGCTAGACATAAACTAAGTCACTGAACGCTGCACATTGGGTTTTAATAGTTCTGTAGTTAGGCCATTTTAGTCTATACATGCATATATTTGCTTCATTGACTGATTGCTATCATGTTAAACATGGAAGAAATGGCACACTGCACATTAATGTATACCAGTTTGTCACTCAGCCAAAAGGGCTTAGTGTTACAATTTTATGGCAGGAAGAGCTCACAATGTCAAAGAGACAAAAGAAGAAGGCCACTGTGGTCGAAGAAGAGCCAGAAGTAGAAGTTGTCACTAAAACTGAATACATTTACGAAGACACTAAGTGCATTTCTGGTATCGAACCTGAATACCAGTGGAAAGAAGTATATAGATTGATCACCCGCAGAGAGGTTCCTAACATGGGCTTAGAAGAAGAGTCCATATATGCCAACATAGAAAGATCTTCACTCATGAAGATCGCCACCAGACTAGAGTTGTTCCCGTGCTCTGAAGTAATCGGATGGATTCTGCCCCGGGCAGATGTCACAACAATGATTCTGGAAAATGTTGAAAGATAGGGATATGCTGCATATAGCCCTGGATATGTAGCGTTGGCTTACCACCTGCCAGAAGCCCAAGTATTTTTATATGATGATTGGCTGAACAACATTAGAATGGACCTAGTAGAGACTCTTAAAAGGATGCTGTTGCAGGGGAAACATTACAGATATAGACCGACGGGTGATTACGATACGGCAAGATTAAGGGCTCCTTATAGGTTCATAGCTTTAATGCTGAATAGGATTTTTGGAAGAGCACATGGTAGGTTCTTCAAGTTGGAGTGGATACCCATCATTTTTCATGTTGCAACCCAGGGGACAATTTTCAACTGGGCTAGCCTTGTATCAAATAGTCTTTTAGCCTGCTTGGCCTCAGCTTTGGGAGGAGTGGCCGAAAATAGGTCTAAATTCTATATGAGTTCCATACTCATTGATTGCATATTGTGTAATCAGCCTTTTCCCGAACTTAGGTGCATCTGGGATAGGGAAAGAATGCTTGTCTATGCTGCCTATAAACCGCTATGGGCACACAAATATCATAGCCATTATTGAGAAGTATCTGAACACTTTATCATGCCCTTACACACACTCATTTTCCTAAAGGAGTGTGATTGTATATCAGAAGAGGCACTGCAAATAATAGTGGAGTATGCAGACTACTATTTGACTGAAAATGGCTTGTACTTCAGGATGTTTGGAGGTTCGAGAGCACCTTCCCTGCTGCCCAAATACGCAACTGATTACATTATTCACAAGGAGGCAGTCAGACAAGTGTTCCTGGATGGAATAGGAAGCTTTCTGTTTGAGCACAAGAAGACCACCTATCCCCCTTTTCCCTTCAAGTTAGGAAGCTACAAGTTCACCAAAGTGAAAAAAGCCGATGAATTTGTAGAAGAACTGGAAAGATTTCATTTTGGCGAAATGACCTTCCGTAGAAATGATACTCAAGGCAAAGTTGTTGAACACTGTAAAGAACACAACGTCCATTTTGAGTATGCCCACCATTGGGATCGAGAGAAGTCGATCTTCCGAATTACAGTAAACATGACAACCTTGCAAAGAAGGTTTAAGAAGAAGATTACCACAAAAGGTGGGAAGGGAGATGAACAAGCCAAGGCTGATGAAGAGGCCAGAAAGAGAAATGAGGAAGCCCAGAGGTTGGCACAAGAAGCTACAGGGTGGCTGCACACAGAGGAAGAAGAGAAAAGAAAGGCTGCTCAGGAAGCAGCTAAGAAAGCAGAAGAAGCAGCTAAGAAAGAAGAAGAAGAAAAGAAAAGGAAGTTGGATGAGGAGCTTCAAAAGCAAGAAGCTGAAAGGCTAAATTTGACACAGATAGAGCAGTCAGCTTCTGAAATAGCTGCAGGGCAGACCCAGGATGTAGAGAACCCTAAGGTTCAGGACCCACAAGTACCTGTTGCCAGCACACCCATGGTACCCACATTGAAGCTGGTCCCCTTTGTGTAGAAAAAGGGAGAAGAAATCCCCGATTTTAACACTGTGTTTTATGACAAGGCTACAAAAAGGATAGTAAAGAGAAATGAAAAGAGGGTTGAAACAGGAGATATGCCTAGTAAAATGATAACGGATACGGTTTTTATGTTGGGAACAGACCAAGATCCAAGATTCACCCTGAGAGCCAGGACTACACTAATCCATGCCTCAGAAGATAACATGGACAAGGTAATAACTGACTTGGAGCAGTCCAAGAAGTCCTCTGCTCAATTGAAAGATACATTGAGACAAGAAAGAGAGGAAGGAAATAGGCTGAAGCGGAAGTATGAAGACATGCAGAGGGAGATAAAGGCTTCTAAGGCTGAATTGCAGGCCCTCCAAGTAGAAAGACAGGTTATGGAAACTACACAAAAGGCTATGGAGAAAGTGCAGAAAGAATGTCAAGAGCTAAGGAGTGAAAATGAAAAGCTGTTGGGAAAAGTAGAAGAGCTAGAAGAGTAGAAAAATATTATCTTACAGGCCAGTGAAATGCACTCCCAAGAGTAGAAAGAGAAACATCAAGAGCAGATCTCTTCTCTGACAGCTTCTCTGGAGGAAGCAAGGGAGCAGCGGGTCAACCTCCAGCCATTTAAAGAGCATGTCTTGGCACAGAAGGCTAAGATGCTACAACTATAGACTGCTGTAGAAGAGGAGAGATGTAAAGTACTAAGAATAGATGGCCGATTGGAGGAAATCCTGGAAACCTCCTCTTACTTTGTGGACAGATCTCAGGACGTCCTTGAAGTCCTGACTGCAAGAATGGTGAGGCTGGAGAACAATGAAGAAATTCCAACAGAGCTGCCATCAAAAGATAAACAGGCCCTCAAGCGGGATTATGACTTAATAGAATTTGCTATTAACACCGCAGAGGATTTCAAGAAAGCAGTCAAGAAGACGAAGGGAGCTTGCACGGAATTTTTCAGAAGAATCCTTATTACATACAACCGGTGCGAGATAGAGGCCGAGCAGAGGCTGGATGATTTCCTAGACCACAATTCATTTGTGTAAATGTTGTAGAAGAGACATTAGGATGAAGAAGCAAGAATGCAACGCATTGAGGCTATTGATGACCAGATTCTTAGAAGCGAAGTAGGCCATTCAGCAGTTAGTGTGCAGCTTTTGGAAGACCAGCTTCGGTTGAGCGCAACCAGAGTGGAGGCTATAAAGAACCAGGCTAAAAAATTTGAAATCAACATTCAATTTTTGGAACCCTGCGCATTTTAGGCCATCGCCTCTGAAGCTTCGACTTGGAAGAAATTTCTAGATGCCCAAGCGGGACCCTCCTCATAATGGATTGGTCACTTTTTGTAATATGTAAGATTTTGTAAAAAACATTTGAGAAAAGTCAAGCGTTGGGAAACGAAGAGTTGGGAATCCCAAAGGTTACTTTGGGCAGCCCAACCGTCTCACCCTTTTGTATAAATGTAGAAAGCTTAGAAGGGAGAAGGGTCTTTTTCCCAGTTGGACATGAAAAGCTATATTGTAAGAAGAACTATTTCTCTTTGCAATAAAGAAGTATTGTTTTCCTGTTGGAGAAAGATTGGTGGCATTTTCAAATGTTATGCTATGGATGGAAGAAAGATGAACTATTTTGTTTTTCCAGTTTCTGTCCAGTAACCGTGAGATCGTTCTAACTCTTAGAACCTATGTTCTTGTTTAAATTATTTCTGGTTTATTTTGTGAAATTACCACCATGAGTAATGTATGCTGTTCATAAAACAATTGGCTATCTGATTGTTGAAATATCTTTAATCGTTCGTGTGTTGTAGGAAGAAACATCAACTACCTGTAATTTCTCTTTATGATGCATGCACATACACATTACTCATAATTAAATTACAGTTTACTCCCCGGGGATAGATAGATAGATAGATAGTTTATTTCACTGCTGCACATGTGATTTAGATGCTTGTGAGCCTAAGACGAGAGGTAAGAACCTGCGCATCACATTGTGAACACTCCTTGCATCCTAATCACCCTGCATGGTTAAGTAGGCATATGCATCTCATACATAAGTCGAAAAATACAAAAATATACATGGTGGACCGGGCCGCAACCGGTAAAACCTTTGTTTTTCGTTACTTTGACCTACGGTAGCCGGACTGCAAACCGAACGGATTCCCCATACCAAACAGTCACGAGCTAGTTGGGAACGTTGACTGGGGAGAATCCCTTTCTGTTGTTGCCTACGAATTTCCATGCCTCAACAAAAGGTTACAAAGGACAATCACAACCATTTCTACCTTCATATTGTACTAAGAAACCTATCTATTCCTTTTCATTTATCATTAGACTAGTGTTGCCTTACTTAATGACAAGATTATAGCTTGGACATAACTATCCACTATTGCAATTAAGTCAAAATAACATTAGAAGAAAACATTGCAACAAAGAAGATGTCATCAACATGTACCATCAATACAATAAACAAATTTTGAAGTGGGGGTATTATTGCAATCATATTCATCATAAAAAAAAGCATCATTAGATCACATGTTATTACTTGCAAGAGTCACAACTTAACACAAAATCTAGGCTCTTTGTGACTCCTCTAGCTCTTGAACACAATACAGGCTAAAGCCTTTACGTTTGATTCTTTTGGTCTTAAACAATGAGATTCCTTGGTCATTTCCTTCTTGTTATTGTAGTAAATACAATTGGTTAGTTAACTATTTATTTGGTCTTCAATGTTCTACAATCTTCTTTTAGTCGACTCTTTGAAACTTGGGATCTCTCCTTAATGCGCTAGGTCCTACCTCCCATGGTATTTGTCTTTATTTTTGCCAATTACTTATAGGTCCAAGTGTTTTCGTGCAATTTTGTTTTTCTTATAGAGTCTACACCACCATGTTTCTATAAAAAATGAAGGGGCCAACAAGCCCTGACCACACCTGTTGACTCATCCTTGAATGAACTTTGGTTTCCCTTCTCTAACGTTGCCCATTGACTCTAGCAAATGCCCCTTTTTAACATTTATAGGTTCATTTGGAAAAAATCCCAATTAGACCCTCCTCCATTGAAAATGATGAACCCTCTAGTTATGGCCCCACTACTATAATTTCGTTTTATGAATTAAACAAAGTGCAACTATGAATGTGAATGCAAAATGAAACTAATTTAGAAACTACTATAATCCTAGTTAGGAGCATTTGATAACCAATTTACATGAAACCAAATGAGGAAAATCCAATTAACAAATGGGGAATGAACCACCCAATGTAGTTTGTACAGATCTTTAAGCAACTCTAAGAAACTAAAGAAAGCCTACAAATTGTTGAGCAGTTTTAGTTTCATATAAAGTTGTTAACACTACATAAAATAAGTAAGCACACACATTTACGACATGAGAATAGTCTACAACTTGCAACATCCATCCCTACAAGCTTAAAAAATGATGAATAATGAGAAAACTCTAGAACCAATCACAATCTGTTGGAGTCTCAAAAAATGGCTAACAATGGCCTCTCTATTAAAATACGAAGGAAGCTAACAATGCCAATAAAAAGCCATTATCTTTTCATTAATCATAGTAGTCATACAAATTTAAAATAGGGAAGTTAAATCGATCCAATTTCTTGACACTTCACCTCATATACTTATTCAACAACATTTTGATAATCTACATGTCCTTTCTTCTAAGTAATCTTTCCAAGTGCCATATACTTTAGTTATTTCAAATGAGCTTGGAAATTAGTGTTGCTGAAATGGGGCTCATATAACAATTAGGTCATTTTGGAGATTGGTATATCGCTCATCTAGTTTAGACATGAAAACATACAATAGACCTTTCTTCCTCCTAGGTGTTTCTATATAGTATTTGGGTATCATTTTACTAATTCACAAGATGAGTTCTAAACCATTTCTATTTTGCACCTGAATCCCACTCAACAGTCCCATTATTTCAACTTGGGGCAAAGAAATGTAGATTTTCTTAAATGCCAGAAGGTGAAATTCATGCATTATTTTATATGCATGCTACAAGGAAAACACCTTCTAGTAGAAGCTTTTAGCGTCACAAGATTTGACAAAATTTTCAAAATATTCTTGCTATTGGTAGTAGAGGTTTTAACAGATTTCCACTATAACCAAAAGTTCCAGGTGGTTGAAGGTCCTAGCAGAGGTTTTTTTATTAGTGCACTTAAATCAAGATATTACACTAGTGCAGTAACTGTATTTAATACATATCAATGCACTATGTATGGATATTCATCAGTACCTCCGAACAACTACTTTAGCATTGGTGTGTAATACATATTGTTGATGCCCTAGTGCACATTTTAAATATTAAAAGCATCAGGGCATTGATATCAACAATAGGCACTAATGCACCCTAGTTTTATATGCACCACTAGTGCACTCCAATGTGATACACACTAATGATTTGAAAATATATAACATGCACTAGTGTGTAGTATATATGCTATGAAGCTCCAATGTATATTTTCTATAATGAAAGCATCGATGTGTATTTCGTATGTAAAAGGACCGATGCATATATCATCTTGCGTATAGTTAATTTTTGTACAAAAAGATAACAATAATGAAAACGATAATGATGTCATTGAAGGAAGCATTGGTTTTGTTGTTGTTAGGATCATAGGTTATTTTATTAAAACATTCTCCCACCAATGCATAACTCTCACTTAAGCACACTGTTACATAAGTATGTATAAGCCACACTAGTTAATCCAAACGAATACAATGTAATGATATGTTGCAATAGTGAATTTTTCTATGTTGAGGGTATGCCAATGTGTTAAGGGTATGCAAATCCAACTATTTGTTTTTCACAAAATGTCAATTTATAAATATCATAAAATAAAATGTTTTAATTGTAATGATATGAGTTTTATAGGATTGTGTTAACCATGAATTATGCGATTCTGTATAAATTATTTTAAATAATAAATTCTCTGAGGAAGATTTTAAAATGGCAATTCTTAAAACATAATGCGGAAATAAAAGGAATGAAAATTAACACAAATGCAAACCATAAATTGAAGAATGAAACTTGATAATGGAATTTGTCCAATTTGGACTATGTCTTCGGGTTCTGGATTACAATGGGACCGCTTTAATTATTTTTATTCAAATGTTACAAACTTACATCAATATAGAGAACTCTCATAGATTATGTCTATTACTTACAACAACAAACCGCACCAATGCTACTTAGCTCTACTAAGGACCTCCCTTGACACGCTGTATGAGAACTTGTCTCCTATGCTGAGTGGATCCACCTTGAAAACATGCTACAACTTCAACGCACTGGCAATGACCAGAGTGACTATCACATTCGACCTTCTCACTGTCAATTTCAAAATTTCTTAGTTCAAACATTCTATTTGAACTTTGTTACTCAACAAATTATTTCTTTGTTTGTCTGTTTCTCGCTCTATCCATCCATGTCCAAATTTCAATTTTAAATAGAAAACTGGATTGGTTTCAGGATCTGCAGGTACTGCGTCCAATTGGGTATGAAATATGATTCCATGCCCAAATTATCCTTCATAATCATTTCTAAGATCGAAGGCATCGACTTAGTGCAAATCAGGAACAAAAAAATACAAAAATGATCTCTATCAAATTGAAAAAAACAAATCCGTAGGCATAATTTCTAGATTCATTCTTGGTCATTGATGTAGATCTATCGTTGGTTATGCTGGACCGTTGAAATGTAATCCGTTGTCGCGATCCCGACTGTTCCAATGTCAACCTATCCTTTTTGTCGGTTCTAATGTGTCGGCCCCGATTTTGTCGATCTCGACTATTTCAACGTGTTGGCATTGACTATTTCGATCCCGACAATGCCGACATTGAAAGTTGGGAGTCAAAATTGGCAAACAACACAACAGCAATCTGTCGAATTTCCAATCCCAACGTTGCCGATCCCGACTTTGGAAGTCGGAAGTCGACACAGGCCTAATAATTTATGCAATGGGAATCCTGACTCTTAATCCTCGATTGTTTTGATCCTAACTTCATAGGTCAGAAGTCAGCACTAGCAAAACAAAATGAACAATTTTACTCCTGACTTCTGAACCCCGACTATTCTGATCCTCACTTCAGATATTGAAAGTCAGCACTGGTCCACGTTATTTCCAACTATGTAAAGAATTCACCAAATGTCAAATTGTGAAATGTCCATGTAGATGCCAAATTAACTACCACATCATTTACAATCTTCCACATGGAGCTCTGTGGGTGTGCCACGTCAGCATTGTATAGGTCACATGTCACCATTTTACATGTTTTTGTGAAAACTTTAGAACACGATATATTTCATGTCCTGAGTCCATTTTTGATGAAACGAGTATCGACAGAGAGCTCTCGATGAGCTCTATACAACTGTGTGCTTCTGTACAACATTTGAATATTTTGATTTTCGGCCATTTGGGAGATCCCTAGATCATGTAATATTGATTTTTATTTTTATTTTAATTATTATGTTTGGATATAACCATTGAATTAATGTGTTGTATCATTTAAACAAATATACCAACAAACTACACATTTTTCATTGTAACAATGGAAATTATCCATATATTTAATAAACAACATAACATTTTACGACACTTGACAATGCAATAGAAGAAGTTCATTTTATTATATACAAAGAAGAGACCCTTCATTATACAACATGGGACAAGATAAAGGTCCATGATATATTTAGAATGTCAATAAATACTTGTTACAGATATTGGTAACGTGTTGTCATCCAATTGGGACAATAGTCCACATTAAACAACATGCATGATTTTCATAAACAAGCATTCCAAAGTATACAACTCGTAACATTTAAGTTTGATCTTTGTCATTCATCGCTTGCAATATTGTCGTTGCTTGTATGCCTCCTTTCTTCATCACTTGCACATGATATATACTTGTTTTATTTTGAATGTTTTGTTGATTGGATTGAGTTCAAGACATTGCACATATTTACCAAAAAAAACCTAGAAATGAGTACATATTGATTGGAATGAAATTACAAACAAAGATGATTGCAACCATTTCTTTCCATTGAGACTACACTTCTCTCTCCTAAATTAATGTGCAACTTCTTGTAATACACACTATCTCCTTCCCTTGGATAGTGGGATGCAAACTCAACATAAGTCTTTAATTTCCTTAAAATATGATTTGATATAGGTTCCTCATGTAACATACATAAATTATCTTGGATGCATAGTAATTTTTTTGTTAGTAAGTAGGGCCCTTTTCTATTACTTTTGAAACCAAAATCGAATACATACATACTTATGACTCCTAAAACATGGAGTCTGCCAATGGTCTCGTAGCCAAAAAGGAAATCAAACAAGATTGACCAAACATAGTGTCTTAAGAGTGGGAGAGCCTCCCAACCTTTGAACAATGGCAACCTCACTCTTCTAAAAGCCGAGAACAAGAAAGTAAACATAAAAAGTAAAGGACTCGGCCAAAAGAGAACAGGAGAAGAGACTATGCCTTCCTGGTAGATTATGTCTCATTCTTGTTGGCGTTGCTATCTCCCTCACTGTTGTTTCCCTTGGATCCTTGCTGAAATGAAGGCTCTTCCAGCTGCAACAAGCTTTACATATGGACCAAGCCCTTCTCTACATCCTCTTTGAAAGTGCTGATAGTGATCCTAACCAGATCCGCAAAGCTCTCTCTTTCATTCATGGAGAGAGAGAGGATGAAATTTAGGCTCCAGTAATTGGACATGGTCACATCGCGACTGAACCTGGGCATGAACTCCCAAAAATATCATTCTCCATCGCCATGATGGACTTGCGAATGTGCTTGGTGTTTCCTAGTTGAACGAAGCCTCCCAATATACCTCCTCGCCTCCCTCCCTGTGCGCTGCCATGCAAGTCATCGAACCGAGAAACTTGGTGGAGCGGCTTCGCTTGCGAGAATGCTTGTGCTTCCTAGCTCAACCTTGCTTGAGTCTTCCCACCAATGATTTTTCCAGACCGACACGATAATTCTTGTCCCAAACAAGCTTGAGAATGCTAACTGTCATTCTCTCCCTCTGCTCATCACTCAAATAACTGCTCGTCCTCCGTTGCAGTACCCATTTACCATTGCACCAGGTACGCAGTGGCATGGACGGGGGATGGTGCAAGGTCCTCACTAGTACAGAACCCACCGGGCTTGAGTTTCCAGCTGAATCCATGGTGTAGCAGGGATTTCTCCCTTGCTACAGGGCAGGAATGGCTACCTTCCATCTATAGGACGGAAGGATAGGTTCCTGGTGGTGAATGTAAGAAAAACGGACAGAAAATGAAACAGAACAGAAATAAAAGAAATGGAATGGAAACCCTTCTGTAAACACGATTAGGGTTTAACTCCAGCTACCTGCATACAACTGTTAGAACCAAAATACCTGCAAAAACATGTTAAACAATGAACCTGCAAACAAACAATGGATTAGATGAAATCAAATAAACAACACAAAACAAGCTATACCTTCTCTTGATGGAATGGGCCACCATGCCCTAGCTTGGAGAAGCACCTCTCTTGGAAGGGGGAGATATGGCTCAATGGGAGGATGGAGAAGAGGGAGTGTGGGTGGCTTGAGAGACAAAGGGTCTCAAGGCATCCACTCGGGCAGCATAATAGTATGCAAGGGAGAAGTGATTTGAGAGTGACCCCCACCCCTCTATTTATAGCTTTTTTGGGGCTTTTTAGGGGTTTAAGCCCCTTGTTTGGGATTTTAGCCCCTTCCGCCCTATATTTAGCTCCTTTTGGGGTTTTTATCTCCTTTGAGGGGTTTTAGCCCCTTTTTGGAGGCTTTAGCCCCTAGGAGAACTATTTAGGCTCTTTTTTGGGGTTTTTAAGCCCTTTTGCTCATTCTTAAGCCTTTTTGAGGGTGTGGGGGTCCAATGGGGTGAAATGAGGGTTGTGCATGGGTGGCCTTGAGTGGTGTAGGCCATGTAGAGCTGAGTGAGGTATTTTTTGGGTTAACAGATTGCCCCCTGATGTGTGAGGGTAGGAGCTCATCATATGGCAGACATACATCATAGGATTTTCTGTGAAGAGGTGGTGCTTCCTGGGTTGGGGCATGGTGGCTTTTGGTTTTTGTATTAATATGGTTCCCATCAATGGGTGAGATACAAATAATGTGTGACATGTATATGGACAAGGTGGGCATCCCCATGCTCATAAAAATGTCAAAAGAATAATGTGATATATGCTCTATAATACAAGATCCGATCATATACAACTGATATACATAGTGGTTGCCTCATTGAGAGGATGAATACAATACTGATATGAAGAACTGCCATATTGGACCCATGGCATTCTCATGGAATGCTATATCTTCATGACTGATAGCCTACTAGATCTGGGACGATACATAGCTGTATGGACTCACTGATGGAGAGTCAAAGTCTCTATGGTACAAGTATGCTGCATCAATCATAAATCTACATAGAAGCGCTGTTGGGGCTTCTGAACACTGTCTCTAATGCAACCCGAAAATCACAAGGGACATAAACCTGTTTAGGTCCCTCAAATAGACTCATCAATGTGCTAGAGTTAGGTGACATTCGGGGTCTTCGACCAAATACTGCACGGACCTATACCCTATATGAATCTCAATGGTGTGATGATGTAGTTGGAGTAGAGCACATCAGAAACAACCATCCCGAGAGGCACTAAGGACTCCTCTCAAGTGGTCCAAGGAACTCATTAATGAGGTTAATGAAACCAAGATACAGGGACCTTTGGGTCTATCCTCTAGAATATGTGTGTTGTCGTTGACAGAGGGAGACCTGCCCTAGGTCAAGGCAATGGTGTTTCCTTGACTAGAAGCGAGAGGGAGATAACTGAAAGATGTGAGACAATCTATGGATGACCCGCTGAATGGGCGGGGGCGGGGGGGGGGGGGGGGGGGGGGG
>LPNX010621325.1:369009-439113 GCA_001517045.1 Pseudotsuga menziesii
ATGAAACTGACTCATGGGAATGGGATCATAGCTATAATACCGGGAATGTCACTGCAGATGGGAAATACTTGGGGGGGGGTGGACACTTTTGATATTGATGGGATCCAAGGAAGACACATTGTAGAGTACTCTAAACAAAGGTGACCCAAAGTGGGGATGCTGCCAAATTGTTTTCTATGGGGTGGTGTCTAGAGACATCATTGTGCTGCGATCTCGTGGATTTTTGGTGAGCCCGAGAAAGTAAATGCTCGATGGTGCTTTCAATTTTAGAGAGTTTGAAAGCACAAAGAAGACTCCAGTGGGGGCTCTTTTTCATTGGTAGTCTCCTGTGCCCGAAAAAGGATAAAAGTATACATAGGAGATCTCGCCCATCCTGTAAGGGATGAGAGATTTCTTTACCATTGGTAGTCCAATTAGGCCGGAAAAGGTTAAACCTATACTGACTGGACGGGCATTCAGATAATTTTATGAGCATGAATGCAATCAAGTTCGCTCAGCCATATTTTCTTGATGAGAAGGCTAGAAAAGAGCTTAACGAAAACCCATGGCGAGCTTTTTCGTAAAGTTCAGCCCCTCTGCCCGAGAAAGCATACAAGTATGCAGAGGGGAACGGTCTTGGCTTGAATATGCCAAGGTGATCCTTTTCATTTGATGGTATACATGGTCCACAAAAGGAGTTCAACGAGACGATGTATATGCCCTTTCCTATCCTTTAACGAGCAAGAAAGGAAGCAGCTACGCTCGACAATCTTTTCATTCTTTTAGGAGTCAGAAAAGAGCTTAATGGAAACTCTAGTATGGTCAACTGATTACGGTGGCACAGGAGGTGCCCCATGTTGAAACGGTGGACAGTGGTCCAAATGTCATTTGTAGAGTATGGACGGAGCAAGTGGCTCTTAAACATACCAATACATGCACAGGATAGATTGTGGCAGAGGCATGCGAGTTGGTGCGGCAGAGGCACACAAACCGAGGTGGCTCTCAGACAGAGGTCAGGAGAGCTGTGTGTGAGTTGTGGTGGACGAAATTAACTACATGTGATGTGTGTGCAAGTCCGAATGTAGTTATATGCCAAATATAGCAAGATAAATAATCCGTCTTCTGGACAATGGTCTAGAGATCCACACAAGGTGCGGTGGATGAAATAGCTGGCTATATGCTAAAATAAAAATGATGTTCCTTAATGGGCAGCGGCCCGAGAACCTACATGAGTAGTGGTAGGCAAGTGTGATGCAAGTACAGGTCCGCAGACACTTGCATCACCATGATGTGGCTCATAAATCGAGGTAAATTTCGGGAAGCGGTCCCAAAAATTACTTGTTAAACATGAGAAGATGGTATCATAAGGATATAGAGGGTGAAATTTGAGCCCAGAGGTGTGAGAGGTGTCTTGAACAGGCTCCGGGTGACTCTGATTTAGCAGCTAATGGTGCTGCCCCCAAATGGGGGTCTTTGATTTGTGGTAAAACATTGAAAAACAAAAAAGGGAAAAAACTACGCTATAAGGGACTCATAGTGGTTATATCAGGCATATAATCTCTTGATGTGGAGCCTTTTGCGTGGCTTATTCAAGAGTCGACTGTTTGATTCAGAGAAGAGGTATGCCCCCTTGCCGAGATGAAGGTCATTGGCAAGGCAGGATGAAAAAATCTGGTCTTCTATGGGAAGAACTGATTCCACACTATGGTTTAAAGGGAATGGGGTAAAACCGAAGGTGGTCTTACATATATCTTCGTCATCACGTAAGTGGTGCCAGGATAGATCAGGTGGATCTTCCACAACCGACGAGATGGAAGGGAAACTGGTGCTAGAGATCATGTAAATGGTATTGGTTGTGGTTTTTGTGGCCTTGCCCCTAGTTTCTGTTGGAGGAAGAGGGGCAGGCCTGGAGACAGGAGGAGTCTTTGATGGAACTGGAGGTAGGTGCAACATCATCTCAATTGTATGGAAATGAGTCAACACATCCTGGGGCCTTAGAGGTAGGGTATGTGGTTCAAGGTACCACACAGGAACTCCTAGTGTGAAATCCTGTAAATTGTGGGTTTCCAAGACAGACTTACTCACGATCCCGGATGGTAGGAAAAGGAAAAGAAAAAGGATTGTGTTGAGTGGGAATGAACCCCACTATTTCCCTGGTAATTGAGGTTGAGGTTGCGACTGAGGTTGTGGATGTGGCTGGGAAAACAATGGAAGAGACAGGTCTGATGGACCGTCGGTGATGGTAGAGACAAGAGGGTTGGTACAACTGGACATCATGTAAATGGACATGGTGTTTGAAGAAGGAGGTGGGGGGTGAACCTCTTTGATTAGGGTGATCTCAGATTCAAGGGAATGTTGACGAAGGTCGGCTAAATCCATTCGAAACTCGGGCAAGTCTTGGCAATGGAAAGAATAGTGTACATGCAAACCACCGAGGGCGCAAGCATGGTTTGTTCTCAGTGACTTGTTTCTTACTGTTGGTGTGCTTGGAAGTTCAACCACGGGGAGGTTTTTCGTTGTATCCATGGCATACAGGTGTGCACAGATTATAGGAATTTCAGGGCAGTTTTGAGTTGGATGGCCCTGTACTTCGCAAACGGTGCAAGGCGGGATCTGTCGAGGTTTAGTGGTAGTTTTCGCATTCTTGCCCCTAGCCCTTTTTTGGGTGGGGCGGTGCGGTGGTTGATTTTTGCGGGCCGGGTGGAGGGTGAGACTCGAATGCAATGGGTTGCATGGGGGTTAATACTACCTAGGGCAGTGGTGGTTGAGCTGGAGGATTAAGATACCACACAGGAATTCCCAATGTAAAGTTGGATAGGTTTAAGGTGGCCATTACTGGCTTGCTCATGACACCAGGCGGGGGAAAGAGGAAGGGAATTGTATGGACTATAGAGGAGCCTAGATAAATCCATGATGGTTATATGTGGGGATGAGGTTGTGGTTGCTACTGCGCATAATGCTGTGGTTGCAGATGATGTTGCGTCTGCTATTGATGTTGCAGCTGCGGATGGTGTTGTGGTTGTAGTTGGGGCTGTGGCTGCGGTTGTTGTTTGGGTGCACCGGTGCTGGGTGAGAGCATGCATAAGTCCACAGTCTCGTTTAGTGTCGGTGGTGGTGACATTAAGGGGAAAGGAGTCATCATGGTGGTATCGACAAACAACCCAGGGCCCACATTCAATAATGGGGAGACTAGTATGTCGTCAACCATGGTGTTGACCGCAGGGATAACATTGGCATGTGTGGTCATCCCTTGCAGATCAATGGTGTTGATCATAGGGATAATGTTGGCGGGTTTCATTAGCCCTTGTGGATTGTGATAAGTCAGTTGGTAAACCGTCATGATTTTTCCTTCGTGGGGGGACATCATGAGACGAAAGACAGTTGATGCTACAGATCTCATGGCATACATATAACTTCTTCTGAGGAGAAGTTTATAGTCCAATTGAGTGTTGACAACCTCTATGTCAATCAGAACTAGGCTTCCCAGCTAATGTGATGGGGAAGTGGGTGAGGATTCCTTGGGATTCAGTGGGATGGCTATCATAAGCCCACAGAGTTGTGCAGGATGGTTGCAGAATTGGGGATCCAAGTTTTTACCAAACTAGGGAAGACATAATGCAAGTGGATGCCCCCTCATCCACTATGCACCGGTGCACGAACAAATTCCAGATAGACATCGGGATTTGAAAGGAAATGGTTGAAGACATTCGCAGTTCTCCATTCTCCATGTCGAATGTGATCAACTTGGAGTCAGAGGGGTCCACAACACCAAGGGCAGATAGTAAGGCTTTCCACTGCGTTGGGAAAGTTTTGAGTACCTCAAGAGCAGACATGGCGGTAGGTTTTTGGGTCAAATCATACACTATGTTGTAGCCTGATAGCAGTGCTAGTTGTGACGTTGTTGGCAACCCGACGTATGGGGGGGCGCGGAAAAGGGGGTAACTGAAGAGGTGCATTGGTTGTTTTAGACGTTGATGCTGCTAATGTGTCAGCGGGTTCGATGTTGGTTCCGTACTGATTTTTTTTGGTTTGTAGATTGACCTCTTCAGTTGTCATAGCTAGTAGGTGGTGGACACCTATTTCTACCGTGGGAGGTGCCCCCGGAGTGTTGGGATTAGGTTGGGGAGGGGGTGCGATTGCCACCAATCCTTGGACTGGTAATGGGTTTTGGAGCACCATAGGGGGAGGTCCTTGTGGTGCCAGATTGGGTTGGGCTTAGTCTATTGTGTTGGTGGCATGTTGAACCTTGTTCTTAATGGCCTGCTTAGCGCGACCCAAGAAGGGACACTTGAATGTGTAGTGCCTGAATACCTCACAGAGTGTGCATGGTTGGTTTGTACGCAACGGGGTGTTGCGTCTCGATGCATTTGGTCATGGAGGATTTTGGACTAGCCAGTTTTTCGTGACATTGTTGGGAGGGTTTGGTTGTTGACCACCTCCCTGCGGTTGATTATTGCCTTGGTTCTGAGGTCGGTTATTCCTAGCTTGCCCTTGTTGATTATTGGGGGTTGGTTGGTTGGGACAGTTTTGTTGTGCAAACACCTGTCCCAATGGAGCGGGTGGAGCAGGGTCGGGGGCTTGAACCACTTGCACTGGTGGTGCATAGTAGATTTGGGTGGGTGGCAGTGCCACAAATGTGGGCATTTGCCCCGCATATTGATGTGTTGGCCAAACCAAGGCCTTAGCCTGCTGCGGTGGTGTAGGTTCTGTGTAAGAAGTTGTGGCTTCGGACTGGGACATCATTCTTGCATAGTCCGGAGTTTGGTTTTGGTAGGCAACACTAGCAGTGTTCCTTGGTTGTGGTGGTACTACAGGTGGTGTTGGACGGTGCTGTGGTTGGTGAGAGAATGAGCCTATGATGCCATCTACAGCATGGGATGCCCCCGGTGCATCCTGGCAGGAGGTGCCTACACGGGGAGCATTTGGAATGACGGTGTAAAGATATCCAGACTGTGCATAGATCATATCAAAATGTTGGGCTTTCAAGATGGCCTCCTCTTTGGATTGGGGACGTTCGAATGCAATGTCCTTTGCTATAGGTGGGAGCAAGGTTTTAAGGAACCAATCCAGGAAGATCTTGTCATCAAGTTGGATCTTACGCAAACTATGGTGTCGCCGCCACTCATGTATGTGGTTGGTTATGTGGGTCGTAGTATTTTGGCAGAAAGATAACAAGATCTCCACCCCTTCGTCATATCTGATGGGGAGTTGGAAATATTGCAAGAACATGAAAGCCAGGGAGTTGAAATTTGGGTACTTGGCTTGTGGTAGCTCAATGTACCACTTGGCTGCAACACCTGTGAGGGTGTGTTGGAATAGTATTAGCCCGATCGAATCATATACAATGCTATTTGATGAGCACCATAGATGAAACATCATGATGTGGTTTCAGGGGCACTCCCTGCCTTCCCTTCAAACTTGGGAATATCTGAGGGCAGTTTGATGGCAGATAGGGTCATTTGTTAACTGGGCCAAATCAGGCAAGTTGAGACATGCCATGAAAGGGAGGTTTGATCCTGGGTTGATGTGAGACAAGGAAACCATGGTGGTGGGGTTTGTAGGTGCATAATCCACCTGCATTGCTGGGGGTACTTGTGGCACCATTGTGGATGGGACAATTCTCCCAAGTGTGGTGGGAGGGACAACGTGGGTGGAAGGGCTACTGCCCCCATGTATGACAGGAGGGGTAGTGTAGGTGGAAGGGCCACTG
This sequence comes from Pseudotsuga menziesii, assembly GCA_001517045.1. Taxonomy (NCBI): domain Eukaryota; kingdom Viridiplantae; phylum Streptophyta; class Pinopsida; order Pinales; family Pinaceae; genus Pseudotsuga; species Pseudotsuga menziesii. Next base: position 374,699 of record LPNX010621325.1, read on the forward strand.
CCCCCATGTGTTTCAGGTGGGACATCTTGACTGGTCAATATGGGTGGTGGCAGCTGACTTATCATGGTTTGCATAACCGTGCTAGGTCCACCTGCAGGGTTGGTGATAGTTTGTGGTGTGGACATGGGTCCACTAGCAATTGCTATGCCGAAAAATGGATCTGGGTTTTCACCAGCCATGGGGCTTGATGGTGCAGTGTGTAGGCCTGGTTCAGACTGATATGGGTCTGAATCTGAATCAAAGGATGTGTGGCCTTCTGATGGTGTTAGAGTTCATCGAGAATGGTCTCGACGATGTCAGTTTAATGACCTAAACTGTGGTGGTTTTCCTCTTAGGTGTGAGGAAGAGCGTGAGGGATCAATCGTGTCAAATTTGTATGTCAAACTGGTGGTAATGATTTTTGGACCCCAGTTTCAATGGCTTCCTACTGGCTACAGGTGGTCACTCGGCCACCAAGACTGCCATAATACATTTCTTAGCTTTTTCCTCACGGGAGTGCTACTCAATCGGTGGCGGGGGTCATTGCTCGTTTCGCTTGGCAATTCCTCTCAGCGGCCAAGTACTTTTGGGTTCCTGTGGTACTCCTCACAATGAGTTTCTGGGCTGAGCCCAAGTACTTCCCATGGTTAAGGCACTCAGGGACTTATGTCCTCAAAGACTGCAGATGTTTAACTTAGTGTAAATTGTAAATTTTACTGGCTCACTCAGCGTCATGAACTGAGTTGGGTTGATTTATATGGTATGGTGTATACGTATTTTGTTTTCCTGTTATATCTGGTGGCTTCTCCAATGGTTTATGAAATGATTCTGTAGAGTTCATAATTTTGTGAATGAAAGCAGTAAATAGTAATCATAAATCTTTAGACATGTACCATTTGTGATCCTGAATTATGATAGCCTGACTAAGTGACTACCTTGCACCTATATTTCTCTTCAACCAGGAGAGGGTGCTGGGCTCTCAAGATAATGGGACTAAGCCCATCCGTAGATCCATAGGTCACCCTCTGGATGCAAGGTTGGTCAACAGGGACGACACTGAGCGCCGTGAGAAGCCCTCCTTCTCCACCCCCTCTACCTTCCAAGTGACTTGTTTTTATTGGCTTCAAAAAATAATAAGTGAAGTTCCTATTACTATACGAGCTTCACCCTTCGTCTTATCCTAGAATACCCCGAATGGTGATGACTGGGTAAAGGAGGAAGGGCTAGGAAAGATGTTGATTTTAAGTAAATTTAAATCAAGCTATGTTCATTAATCCATTAACCATTGATTTATAGTTTGATTTACACATTCTGCAAATGAAATGAACAGAAACATAAATAGAAACAGAAATAAAAATAGTTTGAATGGATCGAGGCAGCTGAGTTGCATTGACAGTCCTTAAATTCAAAAAAATCAAACTCTGAGTGACAAATCACACTTTTCAGGTCAAATGTGGCGAGGGGGTTGCCAAATTTTCCCAGAAACAAGCGAGGGGGTCGCTCAGAATCTGCAGACAGAAGTGGGCTGGCTTCTGGGTTGAAGTCGCACCTTTCGGGCCTAAATGAGCGACCTGGTTGCACCTTTCAGCCCGATATGTGCGACTTGGCTGAATTTTTTTTTTTGGAGGTCGCGCTTTTCAGGCTTAAATAGGCGATTGGGTCACTCTTTTTGGCCTGATATGAGTGACCTAGCCCAAAAACTGAAAAAAATGAAAACTTGAGCTGGGAACGGCCGACAGTAACTTGCACTATGGCAGAACAGGCTCGGTTTGGCCTTGAGGAGGCTCAACAGTAACTAAAAATGTAGAAAAACAGAGATCTAAGCTAGATTTGATAGAAAATTAAACTAGGTCAAAAAAAATAACTAAAAGCTAAGACTTTGAAAAATAAACCCAGGGATCCTGTGGGATTGACCCGGTATGGTCGCCAGTTCTGTAGCAGGGATTTCTCCCTTGCTACAGGGCAGGAATGGCTACCTTCCATTTATAGGAAGGAAGGATAGGTTCCTGGTGATGAATGCAAAAAATGAACAGAAATGAAATAGAGAACAACAAAGAAAGAAGAGATAGAAACCCCTCTGCAAACATGGTTAGGGTTTAGCTCCAACAACCTGCAAGAACATGTTAGAAACTTGCAGATAAACAATGGATTAGATAAAATCAAATAAACAAAAAAAAATAACAAGTTATACCTTCTCTTGATGGAATGGGCCACCATACCCTAGCTTGGAGAAGCACCTCTCTTGGAAATGGGGGAGCTATGGCTCAAGGGGAGGAAGGATGAGAGGGAGTGTGGTTGGCTTGATAGACAAAGGGTCTTGTTGGCCAAGAAAACTGACCTAGGCCAACAATGAAAAGACATCCCACACACTCGACTTAATGCAATCTTGTGTATGCTTAAAGTAACTGTATTTCACAGGATCAAGGCCCTACTGCCTGTATAATGTGCTCTCAAAATAGAGAGTCTCTCTAGGTGTATGTAAAAAAAGTTTTGCTTAACCCAATATTCTAACAAATCAGAGAGATTTAACCTAATGAATAACTAATGCTAAAGATTATCTTAAGCTAAGTACAAAAAATAGTAGCTCCTAATTCTATCCTATAATGACCTAAATGCAAGTACCTATCTCAACTGAGAGCATGAATTGTTGATTTGACAAGAGGTCTTATAGTATAAGGTGATTTATAATTCTGAGCTGTTAGAAAAGTCTACAATAAACAGAACTAAATCTGAATTACCTCACAATAAGATGATATTTCATTACAAGATAATTCGAACAGAAATTAAAACCTGTTATCAAATAAATCTAACACAGTCCTGAAACATAACAGATACAGTCATATACTAACATGTAGATAGAACAAGGTCAACTTACAAGTTAATAATTCATGTAACATAGTTTCATAATCAATTGAAAATGTGAAGAAGTTCACTCATTTCAACCTAATAACAAATCATTTATATTTCAAAACAATGTAGTCATTCGAGATCCATGAAAGAATATTTCACATATAATATTACGATATATATATATATATATATATATATATATATGAAAGTGAAATTTAACAAAGGAGAACCATCATTAACACAGTATAAAATAGCTTAAAGACTTAGCTAAGGTCTTCACTATCCAGTAGCATCAAGTGATCTTCAGAAAAATTTCTAGAAAACATCAGCATAACAGAATGAAATATGAAACTGTAAAATATCAATTCTCCATAAGTCTTAGAAATTGAACCTTTTACTCATGTTTGAAACTTGTTTATAAAGGGAACCTAAACAACAACTAATTAACTAACTCCCCTATTTCCATGGTAATACATGGATTTTATCTAAATATAGGACAAATAAAAGACCAGGATCATAGTATATTGTTGTGTAACCACCAAGAAGGAATAACGTGCAAGAAAATAGTTAACTTAATAGATAAATCCGGTATCATTATTCCCCAAAACGTGTCATCACTATATTCGGTAATCCATACAGATGATGCTCAGAAATAAGAGCGTAGAAGCAGCAAAATAGCAATCAATTGCATTTTTGAAACGACCTCCAATGAGTAAACTCCAGAAGGTCAAAACCACAAATGCAACACAACATCTCGCTTCATCTCACCTACTCATTAATACCTAGCAATTTTAAATAGAATCTGTTAGCAAAGTGCAGCTAACAATCATATAGAAATAAATAGGATGTCTGCAGAATTTCAATTCTACAGATATCCTTATTAAATAAGAAAACTTTGCACCAAGAACCAAAACTGACAAAATCCAAGATAATACTGACTTGTAGAGGCTAATTTGAAATTGTCTGCATGAATAATCAAAGATTTAAACCATAAGACAAAAATTAGAATTCATTACAGAAAACAAAAATGTCAGATTTTAAGGGCTGATTCGACAGAGAGTCAAATTGGCACATTTCTTCTCGCCTCATCTAACTTGTTTTTGAATCTAACAGCCCTGGTATTAGCAATCTTATTCTGTTTGATCAACCTTCGATTTCTTAACACAAGCTTTTTAACTTGAGCTTTATATTTAAGCTTCTTCTCCCTCAAAAGATTCCATTTTTCAATCCAAGAAGTTAAATCAGTTTTCAGGCCTACAATTTCATCCATAGCAAACATCTTAATAACCTGAGCCTCCTTTAGGTCAGTTTCTAGAGATGAGATGACTTGAGCATAAGGGTTTCAATTGATTTGTTCCTTCGATCCTACATTCGACCCTCCTCTATCTTCCTCAACTATGTAGGGCTTCTGATCAATTTCTTGATCCACATCACATTCATGATTTACTTGTTGAATATCAACAACATTATTCCCGGAGACAGATACATATTTCAGATCCAGGAAGGTTGGACCAATTGGAGCTGGACTGGGATGAGGTTCCGAGGAATCACTTACTTCAATAACAAGGACATCCCGTATACTCAGGTCTCTTCTGGCGAACAAGGCAACTGTCATACTACGAGTAGTCCTACGGATAGCCTGATTACTTAGTACTCTGCTTGTTTGGTATTCAGCCAGTCTCTGACTAATTTTCTCCTATGAATGAGGAATATCCTCATTTGTTCAGGGTACTATGATCTCCGGTTCTCTCATTTGAGGCTGATTATCATCAATAGGTATTTCAGGGTTTGTATCAGACTTGAATTTAAAGTCGCTGGTACTTGGTATTCGACTGGGTTCAGACACTTCATTGTTAAAATTACCCTGAGAAATAGATTCTTCTAACCTAGGTTCAGCTCCTTCAGTCTTGATACGCCTTTGCCTAGTTCTGGGACTTTGTCTGGGCCACTCTTCATTTTCCCCAAACCCATTACATATGAGGAATGATTCCCAAGTATCCCCTAATTCTTCTAGCTGGTAGGACATGAGTATTTTAATCAGTCCATGATGAAACATACTCCTCTCCTTATCCCCTACATTAATATGATAGGCGCAAGCCATCTTATGTAGACTATTCAAAAAATAGTATGGCATGTTCACAGGACGTCCCTTGAAAACCATTAAAAGTCAAAGATGATAAAACTGGGTTTGGGAAAGTCGACCTTCACAGGTGACATACCTGATAATAAGCTTGAGCAGAGAACACCATTTCTTCATGAGCAGTCGAGAAGGGAAACTAGACTTATACTTCATTTTCCGATTAGCTGGGGTTAGGAACTCCTTCCAGTCATCATTTTTTACATGCTTGCCCTTATACCAGCATTCACCTATCCATGGTAAACCTATGGCCTGAGAAATAAACTCTTCTATCAGCCTTAATTCGACATCCCCAATCTATGCTTTGATCCCATCAAATGATGCTGCAAATGCCCTAGAAATTGCCAAGTTGAAACCAGAGAATTTCTGCAAAAACCCTAGCCATCCAACCCTAAGCACTACCTCACAGAATTCAGGGGCAGCGTCCAAATATTCATCGCCTATGAGTTCAAATCTCAAAACAGGGGCCATGGTAACAACTTCACAGACTTCCAGGGTTTTCAAAAGTCGTACTAAAACACAGTTGATTTATCTAGAATCGCACATATCAATTATCACTCCAAACTTCCCTATTTCACCAAAGAACTATGAATTTTCTTGCAGAGTCATCATACCTTCGAGTTGACAAGTTAATGGGACTTGGAGAACACTTACCACACCATAATGGTCTGCAGAAAAATCAAGCAAGCAACGACTTAAGTGTGATATTTGCATGATGGCAAATCAAAATCATTGATGTGATAAATTCATTTGACCTCGAATATGCATGAGTGATAAATGTTGTGAGATTAGGAGCTACTAACTTTCAAGATTATAATCCAAATGATCAAAAGAAATGAGAAACTAAGGCCAAGAGATTCAAACTCGACACAAACTGATGTTAATCCCCCTAAATCAATCAATCAATTAACTTCTATTGGGAGTACCTTTAGAATCAAAGATTTTGACGGCACTCCTAAAATATCTATAGATGAGTGTTGATTAAGGTTGTGATATCAAATGTCATTCAAAAGATTGATTTCAAATGACATATTTGAATTTTTTTGTGTGTGTGTTCAAATTGCTCCGAAGGGTGTTGCTTGCCAACAAGTCTCAAGGCATCCACTTGGGCGGCATAACAGTATGCAAGGGAGAAGTGTTTTGAGAGTGACCCCCACCCCTCTATTTATAGCTTTTTTGGGGCTTTTTAGGGTTTTAAGCCCCTAGTTAGGGCTTTAGCCCCTTTTTTGGGATTTTAGCTCTTTCTGCCCTATATTTAGCTCCTTTTGGGGTTTTTAGCTCCTTTGAGGGGTTTTAGCCCCTTTTTGGAGGCTTTAGCCCCTAGGGGAACTATTTAGGCTCTTTTTTGGGGTTTTTAAGCCCTTTTTCTCATTCTTAAGCCTTTTTGAGGGTGTGGGGGTCCAATGGGGTGAAATGAGGGTCGTGCATGGGTGTCCTTAGGTGGTGTAGGCCATGTAGAGCTGAGTGAGGGATTTTTTGGGTTAACACATGGCATAACACAAGATCTCCTCGACCTACTTCCCTCCTTTCTTCTTATTTCTCCAAAGTCACTTGCACCTGTCTTAAGCATGCGTGAGAGTGCAGGAAGGGTCGACAACTGTCCCCGCATGCTCCTTCCCATTGTCTTGCCTTCCATCGTCCAACTATTGTCCACTCGCATACAGGAATTGGATGCATAGTAATTATTATATGCATGGGAATTGAACATACACATGCTATCCATGCGTCAATCATTCTCAGATCTTATAGCATACTATTTACCATGCTTCAAAATAAACATTGGAATATAACATCAAATCTCAAGAGGATAACAAAGAAATTACCATCATATCACAACACATATAGTGTCCATAAAGAACACCATTATTCTACACAATACTAACACTTCAACAAGAACACATCAAATGATATAAGTTTAAACATGTTGAAAGTTCCTCATTAAAATATTTAATGAGTATTAAAAGCAAGCATAGTTCATTTATCCGCAAAAGAAGACTATAGAAATTAATTAACCCTTACACAAATGGATAGATAAAAACTAAATGCAACTTAAGTTATAGTGTGTTGTTACCTTGGTATGATATTAAAAACATTAAATTTTTGTTATAGAATGAAAATTGTTTGTAGTAGGAACCAACACAGCCGAAGTATATAAATAGCGATTATTCCCAACAAAATACAAACAATTATGTCTAAAGTATCAATCAAGCCTCCACAAAATTGGTTAGAACCTCTTAAAATTTCCAACTTCTCAAGAATCTTACATAATCAAGCTACCAATTGTATGCTTTTTGTTCGAGATCTTGGTAGTTCATCATGTAATGGGAAAGGTTCTAGACATAACATTCTTCTCAAAGGACCAAAAGCTTAATGTGAAAGTAGTTAGGATCAAAATGATGCAATCTTACATAACCATACTCTCCACCACTTTCAAAGATGAAATTTTTTGTAAAGATAAATGAAAAATATACTTGGTTAATATGAAAACCATATATAAAGATAAAACTAGAAATAACACAAAATAACAGATAACAAAATAGATAGGGCACAACCTATTAACTGAATTATTTGTGTGTGTAAGAGGGATAGTGTTTGACAGGAAATTGGGATACACGAAAGGATATGCTATTGTATATTGCATAAAAATTATAACAATGTGCAAACCTATATCAAATTTTATTAAGGCTATCTTCCATCTCAGAGGGTATATGGACTTTTATCAAACACCACAATAAAAAGAGACTTGAATTGAAAAAGATAACAAATACAAGGGTAGAAAAAGAACTAAAATTAAAGAGTGATTACCTTCTTCCGTCAAGATTAAATGTGAGTGCATTTACAGGATGTAAGTGTCCTTTAATGTCACCAATTTCTTCTTGAAGAATTTGACAACAAATCAAATGTTAGACTTTTTTATTCCCTCTATAGAATTTTTTAAAATTAGGCATATATACAAAGCAAAAAAAATAGATTGCAAGCTTGAGCATAATTATTGCATGCTTAAGAAAAAATATTGCAAGCTATACAGTCAACAATCTAAAGTTTTCTTCAATACACAAATATTCTCAAAACATCACCACGCTTGTACCTACAGAAAAAAAATAGTCCAGGGCTGTTGGTTGCCACATGCATGCTACAATGGAGGCCTATAGGTTGCATGTGGCAGCCTACATCCCTGTAGGTTGAGATACATGTATGTAGGCCTCCACATGCAACATGAAAGGGAGGCTTGTAGGCTGCATGTGGCAACCCACATAACTATAGGTCGAGTTATCTCATAACAATGTTACCAACTGGATGTCCTCATCTGTATCATATATTAAGTTTTATGTAGGGTAAATGATATATATTTATTAGTTGTTCTTGAAATTTGGATTGTGATCTTTCATATTCTATGGTGTTTAATAGTTAAATCATCAGATATTTTTACCATGGGAAAGTTTTTATTTCCATTTCCTCTATCAAATCAATTATACAATGTCATGTTCCTCAATTCAAGTGTTAGAGCCTTGGGAGGATGAGGTTGAAGGGACATAGTTGGAGAACATGGAGGCCGATCAAACACTAACACTATGTCAGCAAATGATTTCAATGTGTTTCTCAAGGAATAGTTTGGTGAGATGGGAAGCAATTTGGTAAATAATGACCTGCCAAATTTTAACATAGAGTCAGAGGGGTTTTTCCTAGAGTTGTGAACTAGGAGGTTCATCAATGGGATTTGGAAGTGCACTCCTTGTGAAAAGTGGCCAAGAGAATTGTAGATTGGCCCGATGAACGTACATTCTTCCTTTACCACAGGGTGTGATTATTCTAGGGTCACATTTCAAATAAGTTTATTATTGGGACAATTACTAGATAATCAGGTATCTCTCAATGTTCACTTTCCTCCCAACGCTAAGCAATCAAAGGAAAATAGAACCAAAATATGGATGTCACCAACCTTGGTTAGCCTTAAGGTCATAAAAGTTTCTTTTTACCCAGGATTAAATAAATTGGTGTCCAATATTTGTTTATTTGAAATGGGGAAATGGTTTCCATGGAGATTATATGGTTGTATCATAAAATATGTAAGTGGGTGTAAAGGTAGATGCCTAATTCAACAATTTCATGATGGATTTTTTTTTAATTGGGGAATCTTAAGGCTCAGACACAATTCCTACGTTTATTAGTCACCCATGTTCTTGTTTCCCCAAGAGAAGGTTCACACTCGCCACTGTCCCAAGTGTCGGAAACCGGAAACATGAAAATGGGAGGATTTAGAAAATAAAAAATGGTAGGAAATGGATTCCGAAATTGGCAACAAATCTTTGAAGTAAAAATCTATCTAGATTCTAGTAGCATCTATTTATCAATTTCATATTTTCTTTTAAAAGAGACCTTATAACTCAAAATCAACTATTTGTAATGCAAAACCAGAGCATATGCACACAGAAAGAGACTTCTTCAATAACTTCTATGATGATTCAAACTTCTGTAATATTTTTTGAACACACTCAAAAGTTAATAGTGGTCTTTGAACACAGTTTTAATGTTAACATTTTAGGATTTTTTCAAAAATTTAACTAACTTGTACAATAATGCAAATCTAATAACTAGAATGATGAAGGAAAAATACAACAGTGGCAAGGTAAGATATATTTAAACATAATTTTCATTTATTTCAACTTTAACACTCCCAAAGGTCCCTGTGTTAAAGTTGAAGCATACAAGGACAATAAATAACAACAACATTAATTAATGAACAAGTTAAACAAAACTAACAACTAACATCAGTAAAGGAGAAAGTAATGTTGTTTTGGACCTTCCTTATACTCATATATATATTCTAGATTAGACTTTTCCTCTTAGGAGACACGTCACTAAAGGAACAATGAAGATACCTGATATATATATATATATATATATATATATAGGGTAGATTTAGACAAGTATAGACCTCAAAGTGTTAACGAAAACAGTCCAGAAACCCTTCTTGCAAGAAATGACAATCTTTAGGACAATCATACATCAATAAAACAGCAACACCTTTCAAATGTCTAGAGGAGGCCTTAAACCATACAGTAACACCCTAAATTGTAGAAACGTTTGTACAAAGTCAAAGACACCTTCAAACATAGTAGTAACAACCTGAAAGAAGGATGAGAAGAACTAAAAAATCCTCTAAATAGACTCAACAGGTCACAATATGCTACTGCAGGATAGACAATGGTCATGACAACCTCAACAGGATCAATAAGGATATAGTAAGCACCAACAAGGATACACCCTACAATTTAGACCTCACAACACTAGCAGGTGGATGCCAGCAGGTATACAAACCACTGAACATACCTCAAAACAAACACAATAACCCTAGACAATGGTCACAACTCAATACTAGCAGATTCACAAAGGTCACATATCAACCTAAGAAGGCTCACAAAGGTCACAACCCAATGCTATTAGGTCAATAATGGTCACGACCCAGTCTAGGGCATGCTCAAACAATCACGACCCAATTCAAACAATCACGGCCTAACAACACCAACTTAGTACTAGTTGTAGTGGTCAAAATTTATCCCTAAGGGTATTTAACAACTCATGACCCAACCCTAAGGCGCTCAACAAGGTCATGGCCTAGTCCAAGAAGAAAGAACAAGGTCATGACCCATTCCAAGTAGCCCTAACATGCTAAAGACAATTAAAACTGCCTCTAGTAGCACTCATAACACCCCAACCAACCTCAACAAAGTCAAGTCTCACTCATAAAAAACAACATTTGTTAGACATCGAAAATATCCTCTAAACAAAATCAACAGGTCACAGTATGCTATTGCAGGCTAGACAATGGACATGACAATCCCAACATACTCAACAAGGCTATAGTAAGCACTGACAAAGATAAACCCTACAGTTTAGACATCACAACACTAGCAGGTATACAAACCACTGAACATGCCTTAGAACAAACACACCAACCCTAGATAATGGTCACGACTCAATACTAGCAAATTCACAAAGGTCGCGTCTAGCCTAAGCATGCTCACAAAGGTCACATCCTAATTCTAGTAGGTCAACAATGGCCAAAACCTAGTTTAGGGTGTGCTCAAACAATCACGATCCAGTTCAGACTTTCACGACTTGGCAACAACAACTTACTAGTAGTGTGTAGTGGTCATGGTTCAACCCTAAAGGGATTCAAAAACTCATGCCCCAGCCCTAAGGGGATTAATAAGGTCTTGAACTAGTCCAGGAAGCCGTAGTAGGTTGAAGACAATCACAAATACTTCTAGCAACACTCAAAACACCCCAACTAACCTCAGAAAAGTCATGACTCACTCATAAACAACAATACCAGTTAGATATCCAAAGGATCCTCTAAACATACTCAGTAGGTCACGATTTTCTATTGCAGGCTAGACAATGGCCATGACAACCCCAATAGAATCAACAAGGATACAACCTACAATTTATACCTCACAACACTAATAGGTGGATGCCAACATGTATACAAACCACTGAACAAACCTCAAAACAAACATAACAACCCTAGACAATGGTCATAACTCAATATTAGAAAATTCACAAAGGTCACGTCCCAACCTAAGCAGGATCACAAAGGTCACAACTCAATTCTAGTAGGTCAACAATTGTCATGACCTAGTCTAGGGCATGCTCAAACAATCACGACTCAGTTCAAATAGTCATGACCTAGAAACAACATCTTAGTAGCAAGTTTGTAGTGGTCATGGTTCATCCCTAAGGGGCTTCAACAACTCACGGACCATCCCTAAGGGGCTCAACAAGGTCATGGCCCAGCTAAAGAAGAAACAACAAGGTCATGACCGATCCTAGGCATCCCTAGCAAGCTGAAGACAATCGCAACTGCCTATGGAAGCACTCAAAACACCCCAACCAACCTCAACAAAGTCATGACTCACTCATAAATCAAAGGAATAGTTAACTATCTAAAGGATCCTCTAAACAAACTCAACAGGTCACGGTTTGCTACTGCATGCTAAACAATGGCCATGACAACCCCAACATGCTCAACAAGGCTACAATAAGCACCATCAATAATACACCCTACATTTTAGACCTCACAACACTAGCAGGTGGATGCCAACAGGTATACAAACAACTAAATAGACCTCATAACAAAAACAATATCCCTAGATAATGGTCACAACTCAATACTAATAGATTCACAAAGGTCATGTCCCAACCTAAGTAGGATTACGAAGGTCACAACCCAATGCTAGAAGGTCAACAATGGTCATAACCCAGTTTAGGGCATGCTCAAACAAACACAACCTAGTTCAAACAGTCACAACCTAGAAATAATAGCTTACTAGCAGTTTGTAGTGGTCATGGTTCAACCCCAAGGGGCTTCAACAACTCACGACCCAACCCTAAGGGGATCAACAAGGTCGTGGCCTAGTCTAAGAAGAAACAACAAGGTCACGACCCAGTCCAGGCAACCTTAGTAGGATGAAGGCTATCACATCTGCCTCTAGCAACTCTCAAAACACCCCAATCAACCTTAGAAAAATCATGACTCACTCATAAAAAACAACAACAGTTAGATATCCAAAGGATCCTCTAAATAGACTTAGTAAGTCATGGTGTGCTACTGAAGGCTAGAAAATGGCCATGACGACCTTAATAGGCTCAATAAGGATACAATAGGCACTAACAAGGATACACCCTGTATTTTAGACCTCACAACGCTAGCAGGTGGATGCCAGTAGGTATACAAACCATTGAGAAAACCTCTAAATAAACACAAGAACTCAATACTAGTAGATTCACAAAGGTCACATACTAACCTAATCATGCTCACAAAGGTCATAACCTAATGCTAGTAGGTCAACAATGGTCACAATCTAGTCTAGGGCATGCTCAAATAGTCACGACCCAATTCAAACAGTCACGAATTAGAAACAACAACTTATTAGCAATCTGTAGCGGTCACAGTTTTAGCCCTAAGGGGATTCAACAGATCATAGCCTAGCCCTAAGGGGATCAACACGGTCATGGCCTAGTCCAAGAAGAAACAACAAGGTCATGGCCCAGTATAGGCATTCCTAGTAGGATGAAGACAATCACAATTGCCTCTAGCAGCGCTCAAAACACCCGAACCATCTTCAAAAAGTCACGACTCACTCATATACAACAACAATAGTTAGGACAAGAAATTAACATCCCTATCAGGATGAGGGAGAGTCGACGTCAGCTCAAAAACAACAACAAAACCCTAGATGTCAAGCCAAAGAGTAGCAACAAACCCTAGAATAGTCACTTGAATCAGATCTCCAATCTTCTCTTGTCAAGACACACACCAAATGAAGTTTATGACTTGAATTTATAACCTTGAAATGTCTTCTAGAAATATATTCTTTCTAACCTTAGCATTTAGGAGTGTCACCAAAATAAAACATAAAATAATATTATGTTGACTTAGGACAGGGTACCAAGGTCAAGACGTCATAACAATAAGGTGAGTTATCATAACAAAAGGGTCAAGGTACCACACTAGGATGGGACACTAACATAAGGGCCAATCAAGGGGTCAACATAAGATCATAAGTCAACAAGTGGGGTTTCTAGTGAGCCATACAAGGGATCTATTTTTTCATATAACATCTGTCGTAGGCAATCGGTTTTACATTTTTTCTCCTTTTCCTAGTAAGAAACCACCACAATTTTTGGACTACAAATCTCATACGTTATTGCTATATTTCAATATTTTTTGTATCTTTTTTAACTTGGTATTTCACAAGTATTTGCATTTTCGATTTTTTGTGACCTTCCTACATACCAAAAGTATACCATCTTTGGACTGGCTTATTATACATGCAATACATATATATTAAACCTTGTATCAAGGTGCGACATGACCCTAATGTATTCAGAAGTACATTACTGGACCATAGTAGGGTCAATGGCTGATTCTTGTGGGATTCAGATAGGCATGACCATGAAGCAAACCTTCTCTATGGCACTTGACCCAATATTTCATGTAAAAGTAAATGTTTTACTTTTACACTTATTTTATGCATAATATTATTTCTCATAACTTGGTTGGACCGTTTTTTTTATCATCATGTGAAATCCAAAATCTCTAATCATTCAAAACAAGCTTATTAATACAGAAAATGAGTGAAAATACATCCAAGATGAATTAACCTTCCAAGAGAAAACATTTTATGAGATGAAACACAAAATATCATGGTTCAATATATGGCTTGAAATATGAAATACAACTAAGACGAATGGTTAAAGAAACTTAAACCAAAAATAAAATAGTAAAAAGTAGGTTGAGATATCCCAACTATTCACCATCCAAACCATTCATCACACCTGAGGCCAGAAAGTGTAAAATGAGCATCAAACCGCTACAAACAAATGAACAATAATACAACCAAAAAATACTTTATAAATAATCTATAAGATAATAATAAAATAAAATAAAATAAAATAAAGAATAAGGTTTTGAAAACTTCACCATGTTTAAAGTTTTGACCAAATCTTCAAAAAAATTGTGATCACGTTCTTCTAATTGGATTGTGTCATTCTTCATATTGTATGATAAGTTGGCCACTGCTATAACATATTCAAGTTGTATAAAAATATGATATGTTGAATCATACTTGTACATTCATTGCCCCTGTATTCGATTGTACCAAAAAAATTGAAGCTCAACACCTTCCAATCTATCCATAAGGTCAATGTCATTAAGGCAATCAAACACCTTATTACCATCATTCTTTATTATTCTTTGAACTCTTCCAATGTACCAAGTCCCACAAGTAACACCATGTTTTGTATTTCAAGAGACCCCTTTTCTTGTATCATGTTCAACTAAAGGTATAGAATCACTCTCAAACAACACTGCATAATTCGATCCAATTCCAAAACCGACTGAAACACCCTTTTTTGGGCCCCTATCATCTCGCCTAAAGTAGACCCCATTTCTCACTTTAGTTAACCTATCTTTGGAGAACGTCGGATTTCCATTCAGTTGACTAACCAAGCAAGGTTTATACATATCCTTACCATCAATCTCCACAACATGTTTGGTATTTATGTTTACAATCTCATTAATGGAATCTAATATTTTCCAACTCCTGCCTCCACTCACTTTCGATTGTTTGAAATTCACTATCATTGAGTACCATTGAAGATGAAGATTGGAATATAGAATTGGAATGAGCTAGTGGAGAATCATTATCTACTTCATTCACAACTTGGAATGTTGGATAATTATGATCCTGTGTCCATGGCTCAAATCACTTAGAGCATTGTGTGTGTCTTTCTGGTCGCATGCCAAGACTTGATAAAATATCCCGCGCATCCTCCAATATGATATTGAGGGATTCTATAATTTCATAATCTATAAATATTGAATCATATTGTGACGAAACATCAATGTCCTCTGTCATTTGTTGGTGCAATTTATTCCAGATACTCATTTGTTTCTTATGATATTTATTCAACTGAAGTCCTTGGGGATTTGATTCTTCTTCAGCAACTGTATTACGGGTTCTAATAAAATGAAGTAAGTCAGTGAAATGATAGGCTGTCTCTACTCCAACCTTCCCACCAACTTTTCTAAATAAGTTCTCACATACATCTTACCCAATTTGCCAGCAATACACATGGCAAGTTAGAGTACTGATCCTTGAACAATTTCTAACAAAACTACAAAGTGGCATGGAAAATTGACATCTTGATATGCTTCTCTACTAATTAAATTTATGTTGACATTAGTATGAGATTGTTTTTGTACCCAACATAACCATAACGTGAAGAAATGTGAAACTCTTGAAGGATTTCGTACTCTTTCCCAAAGAGTCAAACTAGGAGACATAAAAATATCAATATAATCAACAACAATTGTTAGATAAGTATTTGAACCTAATGTCCTCTCTATCCTGCCACTTGTTGTGCTTACCATCTCTTTCAAACACGTTTGAACATGTTTTGAAGCAATGCATTGTGTTGAACCCCATTTCTTTGGATCCATCTTCTCTATATCTTCAATTTTAAGCTTGTGATCATCCACTTTAAAAGTGTTATAAACCATTATGACATGGTTAAAACTAATCAAATCTTCCCCAAGAATCAAATCTCATCTACCATTAAAAAATGATTCACTAGATTTTTTCCATTGTGGATGTAATCCTAGTCATGGAGTCCCGTTACTTTCAAACCATCATACAATCTAGTTATCCTCCACCCTTCCCAAGGAATTTTGATATCTAACGGCTATTGTTGAAGAATAATCTCTTAACATAAGTTGTCTTCTTCTACTATCTCCATCTGAGGAATGGCCAACAATAGGTCCCAAAAAAATTTCCACATGTTTCTTCCATAGGCCTTTTATTTTTTTCCATTGTTGATGACAAAATTTTCATCAAACCTATTACATGTTGGATGAACAACCACAACCAAACGAGGAATATTGTCATGTTGTAGTGGGGATTTCTCCCCTACTACGTGTAAAAACACCTACCCTAGATCGTCCAGATCATAGGGTAGAGTTCAATGGTGCAAAGGATTACTCGACTTTGACTAACAACAATAAATGATGAAAATAATAATAATATTTTTATTTTTTAAATATATTCTACTAAGCAATGCAAAATAAGAACAAAAAATACCTTTCTTTTGAAGTTGGGCCACTGTAGCCGTTCAAGGAGATGGTCCCGCAACTCCACGATTTTGGGTCTCCAGTCCAGTCTAATCCACTAGTGGTTGTCAAATAGGGGGAATGGATCCAAATGGGTGTGGATCAAGCTCAACATACATTGTGGGAAATGATATGGCAAAATATAGGGATAATGGCGAAAAGTAATGGCATGTAATGTAGGAATGTTTCTCGAATGGCCAAAAAGTGTTTTTGGTGAGACCTTCACAATATATTTATAGGATGGTCCAAGGTATTTTGACCCACGGTATTTTATTGTGCATGGTATTTATCTATGGTTTTACCCATTCTCATTTTAGGGTTTTTTGGTGAGAGTGGGGATAAATCACAATAAATGCTCAACTTCCTTTCATTTATGGGGAAGGAAAAATAATGTTTTGGACCATATTTAGTGGAATTTTAGTTGTGAAGATCAAAATGGAGGAAATAATGGTGGGAATATGATCTATGACTATGGTTTAGACCATGGAGATATAGGTGAATAATTTTTTGTGTTAACAGATTGCCCCTGATGTGTGAGGGCAGGAGCTCATCGTATGGCCGATAGACATCATAGGATTAAGGGAAAATGGTGACAACGATGGAGAGATTGGAGATGACTGCAGAGAAGTAGAGTTTCCTCGTTCGAACTGCAGTGGATTTTGGTTTGTATTTCTTCTAAAAAATGGATGAGGTATATATAATCTTATACATGTATATGGATGAGGCGGGCATACCCATGCTCGTAACAATGTCTCAAAAATAAAAATGGGGATCGAGGCTCAAAGAATGGGAGCCGATCAATACATATACAACTGATGACACATAATGATGGCCTCAATGGGAGGATGAATACAAATGCTGATTTGAAGAACTGGTACATAGGAACAATGGAACTCTCATAGAATGCAATATCACAAAAATTGATGCTTTGCTGAATCTGGGAGTGTACATAACTGAATGGAATCAATGACCGAGAGTTAGAATCTCTGTGGTACGATAAGTGGCATCAAGTACTGGAAATACATGGAAGCATGAAATTGGGGATATTTAGAACACTATCTCCAACAGAGCGTCAAAATCACAAGGGACATGAAACTATATGGGTCCCACAGTAGACTCACCAATGTGTTAGAGTCAGGTGACAACCGAGGTCTTAGACCAAATAATTAAGGAACCAATACCCTATACAAATCTCAATGGTGCGATGATGAAGCTAAAGTCGAGCACGTGAGACGCAACCAAACCAAAAGGCACTAAGGAATCCTTCTAAGTGGTCCAAGGAACTCATCATTGCGGTGGATGAAACCAAGATATAGGGACCTCTGGGTCTATCCTATAGAATAGATGTGTTGACATCGATAGAGGGAGACCTGCAATTAACAAGTAAATGATGTTTCCTTGATAGAAGCGCAAGGGGCATAACCAATGATGTGTAACGATCAGGGGACTGAGACACTGAATGGGGAACAGGGGCAGGGGAGTATAGGGGACTCAAACTTCCTTTGTTTAGAGTATGACGATGGGGATGATCTGGAAACAAATGAAACTGATTCATTCATGGGGAATGGATCATAGCTGTGAGACCGGGGAGATAACAACAATGGGAAATAATTGGGGGAGCAAGGGAGACTCATTGCAGAGTACTCTGAATAAAGGCGATCCAATGGGGGGAAGTTGCCATCATGTGAGATCATATGTAATATGTGTGGGTTCCTAGAGACACCATTTTGGGACTTCTTCATAGTTTAAGGAGCACGAAGAAGGGATATAAGTATGCTCAATATGATAGTATCTCGTGGATTTTTGTCAATTCTGAGATGGTAAATACTTGATGGTGTTTTCATGTTTAGAGAGTCTGAAAATAGGAAGAAGACTCCAGTGGTTATCGTTTTTTGTACAGTAGTCTCCTAAGCCTGAAAAAGGATAAAAGTGTACAAAGGAGAGCTCTCCCATCAGAAAGGGACAGAGAGACTTCTTTTCTTTTGGTAGTCCAACCAAGCCAAAAAAGGTTAAACCTATACTGAACAGACGATCATTCAAATACTTTTACAAGCATGAATAAAACCAAGTTTTCTCCATGATATTTTCTTTATGAGAGGGATGGAAAAGAGCTTAAATACAACATGTAATGATATTTTTAGTAAGTTACGGTCCCAATTTCCGACAAAGCATAAAAGGATGCAAAGGGAAACATTCCTATTTGGAAGGTTCCAGGGTGGTCCTTTTCGTTTTATAGTCTACTTAGTCCAAAAAAGGAGATAAACGAGGCCACATAGATGCCCCTTCAAACAATTTAACGAGTGTTAAAGGAAGCAAGCGTGCTCGACAATCTTTTCGTTCTTTTAGGAGTCAGAAAAGAGCTTAATAGAAACTCTGTAATGGTCAGTTAGGAAAGGAGGAAGTGTTCGATGTACCAAAAGGGGTGATGCTGTGAGCATGGCCGATTTGAATAACACTAGAACACCGACAAGGCCTCCTTATGAGACGGTGGATGGCAATAAAATATGGCCAATTTTGCAGTATGGATGGAGCAAATGGCTCGTGAACATGCCAATACGTATAAGGCGTGATTCACGTGGTGGAACAAAAATCGAGGTGAATCCAGGAAATGGCCCAAAAAATCATAGGGAGAGCATGAGACACGGGTCTCTCCAACAGATAGAGGACATAAACCAAATTTGAAGGTGAAAACGATGTGAAGAACGGATGTCGGATGAATCTGCGGTGCACGAAAGAAAAGTTTGACCAAATGGAGGCCTATAAACAAGGGGGACAACATGACATGTTTCATTTTCACTGTGCAGTTATGGGTTGGAGTGGAGAGCCCCAAAACACAACTGTTGATTTATTCTGATCAGATCGACATTTTTTCGATTGTAACTTATAGGTAAGAGCTCTCACCGAGCTCGTCAATTTCAATGGTGTACTTTTTTATTTTTCTCACTCTGGGGGCCATGGCTGATCCCGAAGGGTTCTCGGGGCTGGTTCACACTTTTTAAGGGAAAAGGAATGACCCACATCACGCTTATCATGCATAGAGGCACGACCTAGGTCACACCTGTTTAGGGGAAAAGAGTGACCCAGTATGCCCATGCATCATTTTTGCGAGACTTGGGTCGAATAAAAATGCCAAACATGTGCGACCTAGCCCAAAATGAGAATTTTTCTATGACTGGGTTTGACAGTGACTTTGTGCATGTGTAGGATGCCTTGAGGTGGGTGGCGAGAGTGAGACATTAGTGATATCAGAGAAGATGTGGTGGATGATGGAGTGGTATAGGACACACTCTCTTGGTGTGGGTTATTGAAGTTCTTTCAGATCCCATTGACATGTTCAACAAAACTTTTTTTGGGCAAGCTAGTGAGTTACTGGGACTGAGACTCCGAGTGTTTCATCATCGAGGGTGAGTGTTTGGAGATCACCCTTCGAGATGTATACTTTCTGACTGGGTTCCCGCTATAGGGTGTGATCAACAACACCTCACTAAAGCTCTCGAGGGGGGCACTTATGGATGACCTTTACCCCAGAAATTGATATTCCTAAGCATATGTGCACAAGTCATACATATTGGTGAGTGAAATCGAGAGTTTGGATACTCGAGCAATGGTAGCTATGGTGATACATATACTAGGATCAAAGGGGCCACACAAGATATCGGGCGGTCAAATCTTGATGGTGGAGAGAGTGTATAGGGGCAGCTACTATGGGTGGGCCCATATGTACTTGATGGAGGTTCAACGTGCATTGAATCGAGTCAGTTTGGTGAGTGGGGACTTCTGTTTCCTCTTGTTCTTGTGCTCATTTTTCTTTGAGCGACTACCTACACTGCAACCGCATCTAGTGGTGTGACATGAGGAGGGACCTCATGATCCTCGCATGAGGATATGGTGCTAGATGATGAGCCGAGAGGGTGGAAGCTTGGTGGGTCGCTTCTTCACACGAGAGATTTTTACACAGTGGCGACACTTTCTAGTCCTCATAGAGGACTATCCATACACAGGGATGGATTACCCAGGAGACCTGGAGATGCCTCGAACTCCAGGGCAGGTCTGGGGACCTGACGATGCGTATACATGATGCTTTTCTGATTGCATTCATATATAATGATGTTATAGAGGGGGCCACTTCAAACAAGTTTACTAGATCTACTCCATCTCTTTCATATATGAATAATTCAACTATGTTTGTCATTGCTTCTGAGAATGCTACTTCTCTTAGTGCACATATACTGAAAAGTGGGATTGTAGATAGGAAATTATGTGACACACTAAATGGCCCTATAAAACTAACCATAAATGACCCTATGGTCATTTTCCTAGATGACCCTATAAAACTGATATAGATATTTAAGAAGTCGTAATTAAAATCCAGAATTAGTCCATTATTGATAATCAAACACACTAGTATATGTAATGACATGGTCATGTTTTCTCAAAGATACAAATAAACAATTAGCAATATCTAATTCTAGTTAATATTCATGAACAAGGACAAGCATGAGAAACAAAAGATGAAAATCATGTCACTGTCAGATCAAATTAATCACAATACCCAAATACTATATAGAATGAAAACACCCTAGAAAATGCTTGAATATAAAAATATCTCAGATTTAGATTAGAAAAAATGTATAGAAAAGAGTATAAGAGGACTATGCAAAGCATATTTCTGGATATAAAATAAGTGTGGGGTTTAAGGACTTTGAATAAGGTTAATAAAATAAACTTTAAAATTCGTAAGTATTACATTTTATAACATAAATGCAAATTACAGAGAGGAGGTATAGTAAAAAACTGCTAGTAGAGAACCAAGGAATAGAAACTTTAGGTCATTTCATTGTTGTCTACTTTTCTTAACATAGATTTTGATCAAATAAACAAAAAATGAATTCCACTGAACTAGGATAATGGATATAAAACCTGGGAGGGGAGAATAACATTCCATCCCATAACCACATGGGCTAGACCTTTACCAATCAACTTCTCACTCTATGGGAAAATCCCAACCATATTATGTGAGAACCCAGTGTGAACTTGGGATACACTATCTACTGTCACTTCTGTAGCCTTATCCTTCTTTCTTTTGGTTAGCTCTCCTCTAGATCAATGAAAACACTTCACTTCTCCTCTACTGTCACTTCTGTAGCCTTATCCACTCATGAAAACACTTCAGCATATTAAAATGATATATGGAAGCGATTTTATGAGGCTGGATACATTCTAGATATAAGGGTAAATGGATTGAATATTGTATAATTTAACCAGAAATTGCAATCGTTAAATTTATGTATGCTTAAAGCATCAAGGACTGAAAATGAAATTTGGAATAGAGATCCTAGATGCCGAAATTTTCCATATTTCACCCACAAAAACTATAGTTCTATTTCAACTTAAGCGATGAGGGTTTATAAGACATATTTGCCAATCTGAATTTTTAATTTATTCACTATTAAATATCAGATCATAAAATAGGAAAGTATTATAGGACATATTTTCTAATCTAGTTTTTTGATTTATTCATTGTTAAATTTTAGAATGTAAAACATAAAAGAAAATTTATTTTTTATGATTTAAATGGTGGATGAAAGGGGGATATTAGTGGCTATTTCCATATTAAGTTGATGGGGTCAAATGGGCTTCCAATACAACTAATTATTTCATATTCAATTTATAGAATTTTGGCTCAACAACCTCCACAAACAAAATAATAATATTTGCTAGATATATCTTTTTTGTTTATTTGTTCGAGTGCCCTGTGATTTGTTGGGTGGACCTTTGGTATGAGAAACCATGATCCAGGGGCATCTAAGCCATAAAAACTAGATGGGGATCGCACCCGTCTTGGACCGCACCAACCCTTAGCATGGTTGGATTTAAATGTCGCCTCCCAGGAGCAGCGGGTTTTGATCTTGGGCCGCCAAGCAAACAAAACCCATTTCGACCGTTTGGTCTACTGGAATTTGAATTTGCTAGATATATATTAGAGAAACATAAACTAATAATATTCTCTCAAACAACAAGAGAGAAGTCAAACGAATAAAAAAAAGGTGGACTAATGCCACATATACAATCTCCAATGCATAACATCTCAATAAGATAAACCACTCTCCTTAAAATAGATACTAGGGCATGTAAAATCAACTAAGAAATGTATGAAATACTCCAAGAGAAGAGCTCTCCATAAGAGAAGTAGCTCCTCCTATGACCCATGAACCATAACAAGTACCAGAACATATAAATCATCCGGGATTTCAAGCACATGAATATTTTTGGTGGCCAAAATGCATTGCTATACATGAAAATAGCCATATCAACTTCAAACAATTATCAACAAATCAAGCTTGTGACCTTCATATGGGAACTTACATAAGATTTTGTTTTAGGTTTCTTGAAAGTTGTATTTAAAACCCCATCTTGATCATAACTTCTTTGTTTTTTTAGTTCGTCAGTCTCTTCATAAGCTACAAAAGCATTCACAAATATAACTAAAGTGACAAGTTAACATGCAATAAAAAAAGAGAAAGTAGATGATTTGGCAGTTACTTACAACATTTTTTTTGTAAGTTAATATTTCTTAAATATGTAGAAAGGGAATTGGAAGGGATGCCTATGGACTTATGTTATTGTAGGATAATATATTTAGGTCTTGGTATCGTGTAAGCCATGTCTATATTATTCATATTACTATGGAATTTGAGGATATTTCATGACAAAAATGTCGCAAGAGACGTAAGTGGAATAGGAATCTCCATAAGAGGAATTGATATTTTATTGTAGGTTGGAAATCCTTCTAGTTTGAAGTCCAACAAATCAAGCAACAAGGTGTTGGAAGGATCCATAAGCGTAGTGAAATGGCCTAAATGAAATGTCTCTGGCCTAAAGAAAACCTTCCCTACATTGCCATCATCATAGTAAAATCCATCCTTTTTATTATTGTTTTGTTGTTGTTGTAGTCGTTGTTATTATTATTATAGCTATTCCTACCATGAAATGAAGAGTTGGATGTATCCAACATTTTTTGTTCAGCAATTTGTCAGTTTTTCTATGGAGCATTTTGTAATGAATACTTGAAATTTAGAAAACACTTTAGACCCTTGAATGTGGGGGCGTTATTCTCCTATGAATTTTGTGTTTGGCATATTTCTTTGTGTTAGGGTATTAATGAAAATATAATAAACATATTTGTACTAAAGTATGAAATTTATAAAGATAATTTTTTAGAGTTTATAAAGTGTAACTAAAAAGAAAATATACATAAGATGATTGAAATTGACCTCTTTAGAGTTTAAATAAGAGGACTAGAGTTTGTATTCATACGAGTCTCTATCCTAGTTCATGGTGATATTTTTTAACACATGCACTTGTAACATATGCAATTGGTGAAATATTTAACATAGCACAATGTAGAGATATTCTAGTTGCAATAGGGATACAAAGTCCTTTGAGATCACTCACTGAATCTAGGGCTGAGGGTCTAATGACTTCTTAGCTTCACATCATTTTTTGAATATTATTGTAGATCACTGTTTATATTACAAGAGTATAGTCCAAGAAAGAGTTGGAATAAAAAATCCAATATCTGTGAAAATACTTGCGGTTGACATCATATATATAAAGTAGACTTGTATCTAATTAGATTTCTATAAAGACTTTCTCACATTGAAGAACTCTATAATAGTGGGCGATATTTCCAATAATATATGCAACTCAAACAAGTAGTGCTATTTGTAAGGACTTAATTTCATGCAAAAGAGTATTTCAAATATGAAAAGGTGTTTGAACTTGGTGTGCATTTGCATCCACCATTTGATGAACTATTTCAACACCATTAGAAACTTCACCAATAATTTATCAAGAACCACCTACTGTTTAGAGTCATGGTATCTCTCTTCCTACTTGACAATGCAATTTTGAAATCTAGACATCCCCAAAATATTAATCTATAGTTAATGCATTGAATTGTGTGCAATAAATTGCATGTGGGTTGTTGGTTACATGGCATCCAAGTCCACGGTTGGATGCTATGAAACTCATTTCCCATATGTAGATGCTTACCTTATCATTATTTACAGCTCTAGGTCCAAATATAGCCTTAATAAAAGAGTTGTTATTTCCTCAATTTGTGCACCGAACCTTTTAATTTTTTGCATGGACTAGCTAGTACATAAAACATACCTTATTGCAAAACATTTCGAAATCCGTGTTTGGATTTTTGGGATGGTTAGACACTTGTATTTACTTTTTATTGTCAATTTAACTATCATTTAGTGGTCCCAACATATTAAGGTGAGAAAATGCCATCTCCAATAATAGGGGTTCTTCCCATCGTAAAGTCCCAATTAAACTCTATGTTGATGTGTTTCATCTATTTTGGGATCCCTTTGCAATCCTATAGGTTTTTCACCTTTGTATTACAATTCCTTCAAAGGAGATCAATGGGTACTTGAACAAATAAATAAAAAATATATGATCTATAAAGTCAATGGGCCATGGCCATTAACTACAACACTCATAGACTTTATCAATTTTAACTGGACATTAACTTACGTGGTAAGTTTATGTTCAAGAGTTTTTTTTTTCATTTATTTTGAAAAAACTAGAAAACCTAGAAAGTGCATATAGAATGCAATGCGGTTTTTGAATGGAGTTGGTCAAACCATGGTTTATCGAATTCAACCATAGTTTAATAATTTTTTCTCAACCAAAGTAATCTTGTTGAATCTCCTCTTACACTTGTGGGAAGAGAAAAATTTGCAAGAAATGGTAAACTCAGTTGGATAAATATATATGAAGTATTCTCTCCCTATGCCAAAATATGTGGAAATTTGAACTTAAATAAAAGTCTACCAAATAATATTATCCTTTACTGTGAAGATTTTTCATATCCCTAGCAACTGCGCCATGAGAAAATGGATTTCAAGTGCAAGAAAATTCTGATGGTTTTGGAAAATAATAAAGAAGAAGCACATATTTTGTGTAAGTTAGTCGAAAAATCCAATTTCAATTGACCTGAGCTGATCACCAGCCAATACACAACACCCTAAAGTTTTGGAATTGGGAAAATAGAACCTAGAGAGGAGTTGGGAAAAAAAACCTAAAGAGGAAGAGCTAACTCTACGTATGGTGGAAAAGTAATGAACTCCTCATATCAAAATATCAATTTCAAGCACTCACCCAAAATCAATGTCTAAGAAGAAACGTTCTAAGGAATAGGGATAAAGATCTACTTAACTTGATATCAATTTCAAGTTTTGAACCAAAATCAAAGTCTAAGAATAAATGTCATAAGGAACAAGGATAAATGAGCTACTTCTTCTTCCTATGAGCTCATATTTATAGGGCTTTAAATTGATAGAAATGGTTGAGAAATTAGTGGGTGAGGTGGCCTCTAAGATCCTAGGATGAGGGATCTCGAGCTCAACCAACCCACAACAGTAGGGATAAGGCAGTNTTTAGAAACTTCTCTTTTTCCCTTTTTACCCAAGGTATCGCGCTTCTCCTTCTATGACAGAGCGGTTATGGTAATAACCGCCTATGGACCAAGGGAAATGGGAGGTGGCACCGCTTGTAGACAACCGATGAAAGGCGGTGTGAGCAAGGGTACCACTCCTGGATAAAGGGGCATGTGCGGTGCTGGGAATTTGTATGATAGATTGATGAAAACCCATTTAGTTTCCACTCCAGACGCTGGGATTCAGGGCAAGTAGGTATGTCAAATGTCTTATCACATGATGGTGATAGGATTTTGGTATAACAGGATGCCCCCTAAAGCATGAGTCTTAGAGGGATACGATAAACGAGAGATTTGAGAACAAGTCGTTTCCAGGAGATGAAAATGTCGGCTCGATCAGAGTATGCAGTCAAGTAGGCATCTGTAGTACATCAGTATGTTGACTCATAAACACAAGTAACCAAACTCATAGCTGCAGACCAATACAAGGTAGATCCATGAGTGGAACAAACAAGCATGGCTACTAGAATACAACGTAGATCCATGTGATAGAGGATTCAAACTTGGACATAGCTACCAAACATACAATGTAGATCTATGTCATACAGATGCAAATTTGAGCATATCCACGACCATACAAATGTGGATCCATGCTAGATATACAAAACTACATAGAAACCTGGGGAAAAAGAAATGAGCGCTTTTAAACAAATGCCCAGGGTCTTCATCTCGTCTTCCACAAAGTACGATTCTATCCATGTGATTACAATGAGCTGAAGTCGAACATGGTAGAAACCACTTGATTACCAGCCAATGATGTGAACCATTAACAAGTGCGAGGGAGATCACCATTAATGTCAATGATTCCCAAGGTACCCTAGTACAATCTACTGAGTGCAAATAGATGTCCTGATGTCGAACACCTAGTCGATTCTATCGATCAAAGGTTAATGATGTGAACCTATGTCGAGAGAGAGAGAATCTGTCATTAAGGCATACAGATCTCAAGGTACTAAATATTGTTTCTAAGACTATTTCCCATATGATGAGCTGATGTCGACAGGAATGGTCTCATCGAAGGAGGGCCATGATGAGTCCCACATCGATGACAGGAAACTTGGAACATAGTTCTGGAATGATGTGAATGTAGTAACCATATGGCTGACTCAAAGATACTGACACAAATATTATGTAGACTACAGAGGTAAAACTTCTTCAGATCCCCTTTGAACATCGGGCGACATGACAAAATGACTAGGCAGCATGACTAGACAGGACATATACATAATGCGACAGTGGACAATGCATTCTTTTGAAAGACTCAAAGGATTGGCATGACTCATGAAAGTGGATCGTCATGGAGATCAACTGAATACCCAATTGACTGACATGATTGTGCAGACAAGTGCCATCTTCAAAGGTAATGACAAAAAACTGCCATTATTTTCAAAATTATTCGCTTCCCATTTCCCCAATCATGATCGATGAGTGCCTCTTTTTGGTTTTACGAGTTCAAAGAGGGTAACAAACACTCGGCATAGCTTATCAGAAGACAAGTCCAAAATCATATGTTTTATGAACCTGAGAGAGGAGGGGTTCATTCCCAAAATATGTCTCTCAATGTTTAATTTAACGAGTCCACTGAAATAAAACTCGGTATCGTTCATGTTTAGAGAGTCTGAACGAATACAGAAGAAAAATCCATGGGGGTCCTTTTTCGTATGATTTAGTATCTAAGGCTCGAAAAAGTGTAAAATCATACCTTAGAGAACTCTTCCAGTCATGATTGGCTGGAGTGTTCCTTTCTCATAAATAGTCCTATTCAAACCGAGAAAGAGATAACCTACCGTCGGATGGACGAATCTTCAAATACTTTAATGAGCATGAAGAAGACAAGATCGCTCGACAATCTTTTCGTATTTAGGGAGCCTAAAAAGAGTTTAAAGAGAACTCCATTAACCTTTTTCATGTTTGAATCCAGAGCATGAAAAAGTAATAAACTAAGTTCAAACCACTTTCATGTTTTAACCAGAGCACGAAAAATGAAAAGTAAGCTCAACACCATCTTACTATTTTTAACGAGCTCGAAGATCGGTTGAAATAATGCTCATGGATTGGTTTCATTTTTATGCAAGCTTGAAACCAATGGGTAAACTATGCTTGAAAAATCCCATTAACATGCTATACAGAGGTTGGAATCTTGCCCCCAACATGATTGCTAGCGAAGCCTACCCCTAGCATGGTTACTAGCGGCTCGACATGCCCCCAAGCTTCATTTCATTTGATGATTCTTCTTCCATACCCAACCTAAAAACCTGGTTACTAATGTGAAAATTTTCACCAGGGGGGTAAGAAGAATGAGAATTAGGCAGGAGAAAAGAAGGTTCAAGTTCTAACACTAAAGTGAAGACTCGACTCAAGGGAAGGGGATCTGTTTCATTTTTACGCAAGCTTGAAACAAAAGGTAACTATGCTTGGAACATGGTTTCATTTTTATGCAAGATTGAAACCAAAAGGTAAACTATGCTAAAGGAAACCTACTTCATTTTTTAACGAGCTTGAAATAGAAAATGAACTATGCTTAGAAATGATTTCATTTTTATGCAAGCTTGAAACCAAAAGGTAAACTATGCTTAAGGAGATCCATTTCATTTTTTAACGAGCTTGACATAGAATGGGAACTTTGCTCAAGCATGGTTTAATTTTTATGCAAGCTTGAAACCAAAAGCGTAAACTATGCTTAAGGAGTGGTTTTATTTTTTAACGAGCTTGAAACCACAGGGTAAACTATGCTCTAGACGTGGTTTCATTTTTATGCAAGCTTGAAACCAAAAGCGTAAACTATGCTTAAGGAGTGGTTTTATTTTTTAACGAGCTTGAAACCACAAGGTAAACTATGCTCTAGACATGGTTTCATTTTTATGCAAGCTTGAAACAAAAAGCGTAAACTATGCTTAAGGAGTGGTTTTATTTTTTAACGAGCTTGAAACCAAAAGTAAACTATGCTCTAAAACCTGCTCCTACCAAACATGATATCCAAAGGTTGGTAGGTTGCCCCCATTTCATAAAAATCTAACAGCTTAACTATAGTATGAAGTCCATAGACTAGAGCCATGCCCCCCATTTTACTTATGATGGGAAGAAGCTAACTAGAAGAAGGGGAAGGAACCACAAGAACATGTGGCACATTCAGGGCAGTCTGATTACTAGGAGTAATGTGATGGTTAGGTGTAACAAATGAAAGCTGATCAATGGTCACCATCTTCCCATCATGGGGAAAATGCATAACTCTAAAGACTGTGGACACAATAGCCTTCATGGCATAGACATAATCACGTCCAAGGAGTAGATTGAAATCTAAAGGACCTTGGACCACCATAACATCAATGCAGACAATTTTCCCTCCTAATGTAATAGGAAAACAAGGAAGGGTCCCTAAAGGTGCAGTAGGACTTCGATTAAACGCCAGTATTTGATTGGTGGCTGGCACAAGCTGAGGAGAACCTAAAGCTTGCCAAGCAGTAGAGGATATAATACTAATAGAAACCCCTTCGTCAACAATAGTGCGAAGTGTCCGCCTAGCAATAACATTCACAACTATCTGGAAAGGAACACTCGAATGAAGACGAGACTCTGTTAGGTTACTCCAGTAAAAGGAAATAACCTCACTACTCAGAGAGGGTTCTGTCAAAACAGACAAAATTTCCTCTTGTCGAGAACAATCATAATGAAGCATAAAAACTTCGACAGGTTTTGGTTCATTCTCTACTGGAAGAGAAGAACAAGATGAAGATTTGGTCAAAGAGACTACTTCAGTATTAACACTCTCTGATGAAAGAGTGGGATCGGGTGGAAATGACACCGAGTCGACCACTTTAACTTCACTCTCCAAAGGAAGAGTGGGATCAACCACAGATAAATCCGAATCGACCACTTGGTCAACCAGTGGGGGATCGAGGGATAACTTACTATCACTTGTTGGAATTACCCATTGATGATCAGTAATATTTTCCAACCAACGCGAAGCTTCATCCATGCTTGGACAAAGAAAAGTACGATGCATAGCCTTGCATATCAAACAAGGATACAAGACTTTACCCTTACGAACTTTTACTAATGAGTCATTGGTTGAGGGAGTATCATCAACATGATGATCAGAGGTTGATGACATAGACGGTTTGGATCTTTTAGGCCACTCTTCTTGTATCAGGGAGAGACCGGGACACTTTTTAAGAAGGTGGCCCCCCTTGCAAAGCTTACAAGGGAAATTGGGTTTTTTGGGCATTCTCTTAGAATGAGCACCATCAAGAGCAGATGGTTGCTTCTTTTTCTCTTTCTTATCCTTCTTCTTCTTACTCTTTCCTTTCTTCTTCTTCTTCTTACCCACATGACTACTAACCATAGAGATTTGGTCAAGCGAAGAAGAAGGAAGGGATGAAGCAACAACCGACGAAGAAGGAGAGGGATTAGGTTGAGGTTGATCCTCTCCCGGAGGAGAGGTGACATTTGAGACATTAGGTGTAATAGGAATTACCGAATTAAATAGCCAGACCGGTAATCCTAAAGTTAATCTATGAAGATTTAGAGTGGAAATAAAGGGAGGACCAATACCTTCACTGGGAGGGAATACAAAAGGTACACCTTAGAAAGGGACCTCTTGAGTGGTAGTCCCAGATGAGGATGCCATCTCTAAAATCTCTAGAAACCCCCTAAATACCATGCACAAGCAAGTACTACTCAAACTAAAAGCAACAAGCAAACATGTGAAAGGAGTGGATAAGAGTTAGGAATCTCACAGGACAGGCCAAAAGGATAACTCAGATGGTTTGAGGATTCCTAAAAGGGTCTCCTGATATACGCAAGGTACAAGGGAGCTCAAATCGGTAGTAGTGTTGTCTAATGCATAACCGTTCACAAGGAGCCTTCCTATATTCAATCAAGTACGTGAAGTACCTTTCTATATACCTCAAGGGTACGTGAAAGGCCGTTCGATATACCGACGGTATGTGGAAGAACCACGCGAGTCCCAGGATGTAATGTGGACAAATAATGACAGCTCCCACGCTTAACGACGCCCATACACGTCTCTAACTTATCACTCAAATTTATATGTAAATTTTAGCCTAATACTACCGTTAATTTTATCTTGTGTGTTTAGGTGGAACCATGGAGTGAAAACTTGAAATTAAAGAAGATGCACACTGATCTATATGATAATGCAAGTTTTCCTCTTCAATGAAATTCTACTTAAGAGAGGGAGAGAGATTTACTTTTCTTCCCAAAAATGCACACCCAAATGCAAATGCAATTCTATCTTTTCAAACGAAAAGTGAAATATTAATGCACCCCAAACAATCTTCAAAGCAAACAAAAAAAAGAGATCTAGAGAACATTTAACATAAATAAACCATAAATGTTTCCTATCTTTTCATGCTTGAAAAGATGCATAAAAACTCAATGGAAAGATGATTTCACTAACGTTTCCAAACAAAACTAACTTTAATGCACGCAAAGCTAAAAACATATATTTCTTCTTAATTAAAGTAAGATCTAGAATCTCAAACAATCATGCACAAAACAAGAAGAAAATCGTTCAACAAGCTTGCGGATAAATAAAAAGAGAGAGAAAACTAAAACTTCTCTTTGAAACAGATAAGGAAACGAAGAACCAATCTTTCCTACCAAGCACTGAAAAAATCAGCATGCAAAAGGAAACAAGAATCACCCCAAGCAAAGAAAGACTCAAAACAACATGGATCACTCATGCATTCCAAGTCCAAAACAAACCACAACCTACTCATGAAAATGAAATGTATATCTCCAATTCCAATGAATAATATCTACAGAAAAGAGCAAGATGTTTCAAGAAAAGAAAAGGATGTAAAATCTAATGCAAGAAACACAAACTCTCTTTGAATGCAAAGGGGATATAAAAATAAAAAAAGCAAGCCAAAAACACACAAAAATCAAAATTCAAAGTCTAGAATAGGGCCTACCTGGCACCGCGCAAATGAAGCTGCCGACAGGCGGTTTTGAGGCAGAACCGCTCCTTGCTCACTGGATTCAGGCGGTGGCACTGTGTATTGCTAACTAGACTCAGGCGATGGCACCGCACCTTGGCAACAGAACATGTGCGGTTCCCTGTGTAAATCCAAAACACAAGGAGAACGAAAGATCAAGTTAGAAAAAGGCTAGATCAAGGAAAATACTGTTGAATTGAGTATGGAAACAGAGCATAAAATATTGAAATGACTCAGATCTGAACAGATATGAAAATTTCAAACCCAAATGAAGCAAGTCAGAAAATAAATCTGACTAAAGAGAGTTCAAGAAAACGGAGCCTGGATTCGGACAAGACTTGCAGATTGAGGAAGTTCAGAACAACTGTATACTAGTCCCTAGCAGAGTTGCCATATTTGTTAGCTGGAATATTTCACCTCCTGCGGACAACAAGGTGTTCCATTGGTATGAATGGTTCAAATACAGAACAAATAGAGGATAGAGGTTGAAGACTCTCCCTAGACACTGTAGATATATGGAATACAAGGCTTTGACAGTTCACCTGTGTACCTAAAAAAAATCTCAACACGAAATGAATCAAAGCAACCAGAATATGATCTACTAATCTATGCTAGTGACTAAGGAATCTAGCAACATATATATGTGAAATCACAACAACAACATCATATGTGGGGCAGAAATCAACTTGCATTAGAAATATGAAGAAGTTTACAACCAAGCCTTAGTGTTGACATGCATCTCCATGAAACCAGCTCTTCATCCCCAAAAGATCCGACTCTAGCTCTCTATGCTCTCTCCAAATGATCTTGGGCCAAGAATCAATCCAACAACATAACAATACCTTCAATTTTCTCTTCCCAACCATGCTTATGAGCTCATATTTATAGGGCTTTAATGGATAGAGATGGTTGAGAAATTAGTGGGTGAGGTGGCCTCTAAGATCCTAGGATGAGGGATATCGAGCTCAACCAACCCACAATAGTAGGGATAAGGCAGTCCACAAGGCTTATCATCTATAAGCGTCGAGAAACTTCTCTTTTTCCCTTTTTACCCAGGGTACCGTGCTTCTCCTTCTATACAAAGCGGTTCTGGTAATAACCGCCTATGGACCAAGCGCAATGGGCGGTGGCACCGCTTGTGGACAACTGATGAAAGGCGGTGCGGGCAAGGGTACTGCTCCTGGATAAAGGGGCATGCATTGTACTGGGAATTTGTATGACATATTGATGAAAAACCATTTAGTTTCCACTCCAGAAGCTGGGATTCAGGGCAAGTAGGTATGTCAAATGTCTTATCACATGATGGTGACAGGATTTTGGTATAACAAATGCACACATACCTAGATATTGCCACTAATCTCACCATTGATGGAAAAATACTCATGCAAGTTACGTATACATCACACTAAAGACATCACTACATTTAAACCAAAATCAAACCCCAATGACCTCGAATAACAACACACTCTGCCTCAAACACACCACCAAAAATATATGGCCCTCGAACATACCCCAAAGACTTGAAGCAGTGAAAAACCTAAACAAACCATCCACAACATGAAACAAGGGCATTACAATATTTTGCATTCAAACCAAATCAAATACCAATGACCTCAGATAACAACATATTTAATACAAACAGTAATACCATTTCATTTACTTGGTATCTCATGTATAAAAGACTAATGCTCATCCTGACGGTTTTCTAAACAACCACATGAATTATATAAGCTATGACCACTTGGGCAGTAATGGGTCTCTATAGTTCCTTCTTTTTATTTTCCCCACTACCAAATAAATGGCGCTCCACAACCCCAACATATATCCATGGGAGAAGTCCTTGTTTCCTTTGATTTCTTAGCAGGGGACTGGGCTACGTTTTGGAAATACTATTGAGGACCTAAACATTGGAACCAATCCCAAAAAATACCCTGAAGTAGAGCAGCTGAGAAGATAAAATTACCTTGAAACAGAGCTGAAGAAACCCTCCACTGGTATAGAAATGAGGATGCCACCCCCGAACATACCTTGAAACAGAGTTGAATACAAAGGAGGAGTGGACGAGTAGATAAAAGCCGAATGAACCCTCCACCAGTACATGCATAAGTATATAAAACATGGAAAAAATAATATCATTTTATACTCTTCCCCCTCTAAACCGCCCCTCGCCTCGACTCAAAACAACCCCCCCACCCCCCTTTATCATATTACACCCAAAGTTAAAAAAACCCCTCCACCCTTAATATAATGCCAATATATTGGACTTTGAAATTTAAATTTTAATTAATCCCTTTATGAACAGACGGGTTAAATATTATATATCTAGTGAAGTTGTGGAATTTATCGAACCATGTATCCTTTATATGCTTCATGGCTAATAAATCTACTAGAATTCACATAACTCCTGGACCATTCCTTTGTGAGGCATGCCACCCTTGCAACATGATAATTCTTTGCAACGAAAGAGCACGTGAATCCTTGGGATTATAGGCATGTACTTCAATATATTATGAGGAGGACCATGTGCTTTACCTCTATTTTTCTTTGGTACTTATCATCCCCACATTTTGTACATATCTATTTATCTACATATTCACCTCTATATAAAACACAATCGTTTGGACATGCATGACATGATACATACTCAACAACCAACCTTTTCAACATTTTATTTGCCTCTTCACGACTACCGGGGAAGACATTATCGGTCACAAGTACCTTATCTTTGAATGACCTATAATTAGTGTGCAATATAAATGTACACTATCATCAATCATTCATAAAATTAATAATTCTCAAAGTTTATAGTGTGGCAATATTCCTCAAAATATAAGGGACTTAATGGTTAGTTACCTCAAAAGTGTCGAGAAACATTCATACGACATATCATATATTGATTTCAGGTTGTAAAATCATACATTATTGTACCTAGTTGGGTAGCTTTGACCCATTTCCAAAGACAGGGGTGGTGGAATCTAATTTCAGGATTTTGAAGAAGGTATCAGTTATATGAGCATTATACCCTAGCTTATCTTATTGTAATGCATGTAACAACTCTCTCTTCATTACTCATGTCTCATAAAAAATCATCCATACCAACCTCTATTTCATTTCCTTCATTTCCAACATGTGAAGAACTAGTGTTATTGTAGACATTCTAAATTTTTTACTCAACATAGTGGGAATTGAATTGGTGATTGATTCAACCATGCTTGGTATATTTCATCTTCATGTTATAATTCATAAATATGAATTGACATACAACAATAAATTACTAACATGTAAATCACTAACCAAAAAATAACTACTCTAATCTCCTATCAATACAAACATCAAATAATCAACGAACTATGCAAGAATAAAAAGAGAGAAGAGGGGACATATTTTATGTGGTAAAGCCCCAAGATTGGGAAACATACATGGAGGGTTTATCTTCTTATTATTCATGAAACTTTCACTCTTATAGGCTTTGGCATTCCCACATAAGCATTACATCACATTCCATATTGTATTCATGTGACGGTATCTTTCCAATGTTGTCCCATATCCCAAATGGGTCTCCTTCACCTCTATTATATATGCTAGAGATATGGATGTTCATATCCTATATTACACGTGGGATAAATGCTTTTCCACATCTCTTATCTAAATAATGGTAATCGGAGAATTTTACTCCATGATGCAAGTGGGATAACTCATTTTTCATAAGTTATAGAGTTATGAAGAATATTATGCCTTCTTTGCTAGGTAGGACTCATTGTGTCTACAAAATTCCTTATCTAGGATTGTATAAAAATAAATGAGACTACTAGACATCACACTAAACATCATTACACAATCCATCATCCCTCGTTAATGATGACTAGAGAAATCGAAATTAAATGGAGGAAGGAGACATTACATTAGCATCCCCCCTTGATGAAAAATTCCAAAATTCCCAATAAGTTACGAAGATAAACATACTTCACCTCATGTATTTGATGAATATATCAATCGCTTCTTAGTGGATCATGAAATTGCACTTGAACAATGTTTAAAGATGAACTCAATAGGACACCTCATGGTGTGTATAAATTCCTTAGATAGGCTATACAACGAGAAATGCACCCAGTAGAAAATCATCACAACCAAGCTAAAAATGCACCATGTAGTAGACCTTGTTGAGTGTAAAACTACCTAAGATAAGCAATACAATGGAAAATGTGGCCGGTAGAAAATCATCATGACTTTATAGGAAGAAGATGGAATTACATTTTAACTAGAAGAATATGGAATCATATGGTATTTGATTGCATTACATTACATTCCCTTTTAATGGCAACTTCAAACATCCTGAATATAGTGGCAAAGAGAGCTTTGCTAATGTTAAGGATTACTTGTAGGGTGGAACAATGTAAAAAGCCATGAAAAAACTAAAATTAGATCCCTAATAATGTGCAAGTAGAAGACACATGCTACTGTCAAGAATCAATGTCCAATGGTTAGAAATGACAACATCAATATGATAAGAAACTTAAGATAGGAAGAATATACAAAACCGAGTTGTCTCCAAACTCTTCACAAATATCCTTGTGGAAAAGGGGAATCAAACATAGAGCTAATATGCATGAAATAACTTCTAAGATTAAAGCATAGATCAACGTGATAAGCCCATAATGTTAAAGGAAAATCAAGACATGAAAGAGAAACATGATATTGCTTTTACACAAAAGGTTAGTTTTCAAGAACATATAAATATTGAGAAAAACTTTGGATGCAAAAAATTGATATCACATATAGATGAAAAATATATGGCCACGAAACAACTAAGTCTTTGGCATTGGTTGGTTTCTAGTTGTCACCATATGATTTGAGATTCGTGCTCTTGCAAATGTTAATCATATTCCAAACAAGAAAGTTAGTGGAAAGTAACTCAGGAACAAAAACAACCTCTAAATCATGATGATTAAAACTAAGAAACTAAAAACTAATGCAAAAAAGACAAGAAGCTAATGGTAATCACTTCCAAGAAATTGAAGTAAACACACACCAATGATGAAACTTTGATACACCTTCTTACTAATCAAGTAAACCCTCAGTAAAACAACAAAAGAATCAACTTACAGTCAAATTTTAGCTTGTGAAAGGGGTATACATGACTTCCTATAGGTTAAGCTACATATGTAAGCAATTACCATTAAGGAAAATACCATATGTACACACCTTTTGAGGTTGTAACCTCCCTATTATTCTTGAAATTTCTGATATTGAGTGGGCATGAACACATGAATGTCTTTGACCTTATAGAAGGAAAACAACGTACATGTCCGCAATTATTAGGACAAAAGACTGTGTATGCCAAACACGTGACTATGTTGACAATAACACGTGTATGTTTGTGATTGTCTAAACAAAAAACAATGCATGGCATAGTAGTATGGATTGAAGGCTACAAAAATATAACTACACAAATACAAATGGACAAATATTTTGCAAGAAAGAGAGATCTTTGAGAACAAGTTAAGATACTACAAATTTCTACTTCATATCTAAAAAAATAAAAATAAAAATGAAACTTTCTAAAAATCATCTATGAAAAATAATGGTGAGGATAGGGTTTTTAGAAAAAAATACTAGATATGGTGTAAAACCTCACCGGTTGTCCATATCTGATGTAGAGATACAAGAGAATGAGGGCCCAATAAAAAATATTGAAATTTGGGGATGGAAAAAATTAAATAATTAAAAATTACAGAAGGAGGTAGGGATTAATAACTTGGCTCTAATACCATGCTAGAATTGATAAATATTGTTTAACATATAACAATAGATTACTAACGTGTAAATCAATAACCAAAAATAACTAGCCTAATCTCCTATCAATACAAGCATCAAATAACCAATAAAATATGCAAGAACATAAAGAGAGAAGAGAGGACATATTTTACGTGGTAAAACCCCAAGATGGAGAAACATCCAAAAAAGGATGATCTTTTTATCCTTTATGAAACTTTCACTCTTACAAGCTTTGGAATCCCCACACAAGAATCACATTACATTCAATCTTGTCTTTATGTCACTATATATTTCTAATGTTGACTCATATACCAAATGGGTCTCCTTCACATCTATTATATATGCTAGAGACATGGATGTTAATATGCCATAATACATGTGGGATAAATATTTTTTGACCTCTCTTATATAAAGAATGGTAATAAGATATGAGATTCCTTGAGTCTTCTTTGATGAAGCTAGCCAAGGACATCCAACATTGTATGGAGCGGGAGAAGATTTAAATGTAAACAATAGGACTTGTTTTCACTTGAAATATGCAGTAGGTAGGGGAACGGACACTAGAGAAGAGTTGTATGCTCTTTGGTTACAACTTAAAAGTGCTTGAATAAATGGATGTAATAATATCCAGGTCCTTGGGGATTGCAAGGTAATTATCAATTACATGAATAAAAGGTCAAGAATTGAGAATGTGGGATTCAGAAATTTAATGTTACTAATAGAGGAGGATAACTCTCCTTTCGAGTGATAATCCTTTACACACATCTATAGGAAGCTTAGCCGTAAAGCATATCATCTATCCAAACAATCCCTACTTTTAAATGAAGGAACTTTAGTGGAGGATGAATAAATGGATGGACTCCTCTAGGATGCATTTGAAGTTGCACTTTATTAACTCGTTACAAATTCTAGTTTTCGGAAAGGATGAAGGCATTATGTTTTGGTTTTCAATACCTCTAATCAAGTTCAATATCTGGGCTCAATGTTTAAACTTATGTAAATTCAAGAAACTTTTGTAATCTTTGTTTTTGGAAATGAACCCGCCTCTTAAAGGAATGGTATGATATACTGGTCCTATAATGGAAATTTTTTGGGTTGAGCTAAGGTAGTGGACCATATAGGCCTGCATATGTATATTTCACATTTTTGGAATACATAATTTTTTTCTCCACCATAAAAAGAGAATGGTAATAAGAGAATTTTACTCCATGATGCACGTGGGATAACTCATTTTTCATAAGTTATAGATTTATGAAGAATATTATGCCTTCTTTGCAAGGTAGGACTCATTTTATCTACATAATTCCTTATCTAGGCTTGTACAACAATAAATGATACCACTAGTGTTACATGTAAAAGTTGTCCTTATGGTCAATCCCCTAAATTTTCCTGGACAAGCTACCTTTTGAAAGAGCTTTTTTCTCATTCCTAGGAGGCTTGACGCCATTTTCCTTCTATCATAGAGCATCATCATACTCTGGCGTTGTTTGCCTAAATATGACAAGGTGCACCGGTGACACTTGTTTCATGCATACAAGAAGCGTTGATGCCTCTTGTTAGTGCACAAGGAGCGTCAACAAGGTCAAAAGGGAAACATATAATATTTTGAGAACCTTTTAGATGAAATTCCTTGTGGAGTCTTGTCCCAACTCCTTAGAGTAGGTGGAATCTGTACCCCTAGCCTCTAGGGATGATCCCTCACCTTCCTCCCTAAGAATCTCAATCCCTTTGGGCCCTCTTTGGCCTATATATACAAGCTTCATGTACCATGATGGGAGAGGACCAAGAGAGCACCTTTATGCTGCTGAAATCATTGCTTGTATATCAGGAAAAGAGTGTGGTTGTGATTGAGATTTGTAGACTGTGTAGAGCTTGTGGTTCTAAGTAAAAGACCTTGTGAGAACAAAGCTCTGACATCAAGGCTTTGGTTGTAGTTTTCTTTTCTTATTATTTTAATTCAAATGTATTCCCCTTTCCCATGAATGATTTGTGTTTATCTCAGTTATTCATTACTTTTCTCCTTGATCATTAGTATAGATCATTGAATTATTTCACTATTGTATCTAGTTCCTTACATTATTTTGTAGGTACAACTAATCATAAGAGAATCACAAGGAAAGGATCACCTTCTCAGTGAGGTAAGAAAGCTTGGAATTCAAGTATTTTAACAATCAAGGGAGAGAATG
This sequence comes from Pseudotsuga menziesii, assembly GCA_001517045.1. Lineage (NCBI taxonomy): Eukaryota > Viridiplantae > Streptophyta > Pinopsida > Pinales > Pinaceae > Pseudotsuga > Pseudotsuga menziesii. The sequence goes on from LPNX010621325.1 coordinate 414,771, forward strand.
CATTGCCCCATCTAGACTAGGGAAACAATATTTGTTCGCATTGATTGAGAAATTCTAGCAACAAAACTGGTGACCATACTGGGGATAACTAATTAGATGTATGAGTTTTGATTTTTTTTATTACAAGATGTCAAAGTTTTTTCTCTTGCTCATTTGAATATTTAAGGTATGAAATTCATCTTAAGATAATTCCATCCGCCTCCTCAGGTCAATGTTTATGCTCAACAAATTCCCATTTGATTTGTAATTGCTTATGTTAAAGGTTATTTACTCTTTTTGGTTCTCCAGATCCACCAATGCACCTGGGTTTCTTTGACAGAGCACCAAGATGTTCCTTACGCCTTTTTTATATTTCCATAGTGTGCTGTCGACGCTTTCTTCCCAGATTCAAGAAGCACCATTGATGCTTTCCATAAGAGATAAAAGAGTGTTGACTAATGGACGATGCCCTGGTTCTACCCTGCAGGGTGTGCTGAGGTAGTCCATCTTCAACTCTACAATTTCCTTTTCCTTTTTTTTGTTTCTTATTTTTTGGGTTTTGTATATTTTCGTCTCTACTTATTAACGAGTCTGACAGTGTGTACTTATGCTGAATGTATTTTTTGAGTCAAAATCTTGAAAAGTTATCTGACGAAAGGCTTTAAAATTGAGTGATTTTGTGTTTGGAAGTTTGGTCACCGGTTTATAGTTTGCATTTAGATATATTAAAGCTCTTTCCAGATACATAAAAAGGAAAAATGTTGTGGTTTCTCAGAGGCTACAAGTTTTACCACCTTAATTTCCTCCCACTGCGGAAGAAAGAGAGGAGGTGAGCATGGACTAACCTGTCACAACTTATCCATCTATAGAGGTCATTCCTATCACTGAGTCAAGAGAAGAGTAGTATTCCTTTGAGAATCTATCTACCTCTACCCTGGTACTGGTACAATTTCCTTCTTCACGTGATTTGACCTTTCACTTCCCTACAGAAGGCCATTCTGGTACATGAGATTGGGTGTTTTCCTAGCCATCATATGACCCCGTGGCATCCAAATTTGGTCCAACTTCCCCATTTTGGGAGACTTCCTTAGGACATATAATTTACAAATATGGTACTACTGCTTTGTCTTACACCACCCCCGCCAAACCCAAGATTATTATTATCAAACAATTATTATTTTAGACCCATCCGCGAGATGGTGTCCAGTTTGCGCATGAGGGGGGAGACTATAAGAAGGAGGAGTATCTCTCATTTTCCTAGCCATTTGAAAAATAACCAATTCTGAATACCATGCCCTTGTTCGGTCTCATGTTGCTGGCATGTCAGGAATACCCATTCATAGTGTGGTTTCTTATGATCCGTGCCAAACTTCTATCCCTATCCTACCAGTTCAAAATATCATGTCTGTCCCTAGTTCTTATAAAAATCCTATGAATAGGGGGAAACCCCCATAATAAGTTGTTTCGATGGCCGAGTGAAGTAGTTTAAATATAGGGAAAACGATAGTTAATGCACCCTCCATGACCGCAAATGTGGTTATTCCTTCCCCCGCACTAGGACAACCATCATGGGTCCAACTCGTGTCTAATCAACCTACATGTGGGTATACTTACCCAAGAAATTAAACTTCAATGGTTAATTAGAATTATCAACCCATTACCTTGGGAAATGTTTTCCCAGAATCCCTTATCCTGGTAACACTAATACCCCATGGGGAAACCCAGTTGGGCGAATGTCCCCACATATTGGAGTCCATTTGTGAATTTGTTTGGTGGTTCCCTCGGAGGTCCCCCATATGGGGTCCCACCTAGAAATATACCACATGGAGGTCCTCCATCTAGACCCCCACCCAGAGGCCACCATCCGAAGGCCCACCACTTGGAGTTCCACCACCTAGATCTCCACCACTTGGAGGACCACCATCTGGAGGTCTATCATCCGAAGGTCCACCAACTATAGGCACACCACCCATAGGACCATTGATTGGATCATTTTGAAACCGAACACCATCGAACCAACCTGTTATAGGAGGATCATCGACACTCGTTTATCAATCCACTTACATCCCTACTAGTACTCATATGCCTTACTAATATTACCAATACTCGCAACCTAATAAACAATTTATATTTCTATCTATGCTTGATCTACCATATTTGTCATGATTAATTAATGATCCTATTCACCATGATCCTTCAAGGGTAGCTATTCCTATAAATTTACCTTCGGATATACCAAAATTTGACAGAAAACCTGGTGAGGATTCCAAAAATCATGTAATGAATTATCATTTGTGGTGTTCGTCAAACTCTCTAATGGATGGTTCCATCCGTTTGAGATCTTTTCAAAGAACTCTCATCGTGACCACCACTCCCAATGAGTGGTATATAGAATTTCCTCAGCACTCCTTTTGGGATTTCAACACTCTAGCAATGGATTTCTTGACGCATTTGAACTACCAATTAGGTATGAAACGAGTACAGATATTTTGACATTGCTCTGTCAAAAAAATTCCATCCATATATCCAACCATATACATGAGTGGAGATGACAACGTAGGTTGATTAAGGCTCCCATTATTGACCAATTACTTCCCAATTGGTTCACTAAGTCATTGGTTCCACCATTACCAGGGATGTTTCCATGGTGTGTGTTGTTACCAAAGAGAAAGCCATCGTCCGTGCTTAGTACCTCAACTTGGTTTATTCTAAAGTGAGGTTTCCTCGCTTCTTAAGGGAAAACCCAATGTAAATAATGTAAATATTCCATTACTAAAATATAATGTAAAATGATAAAATATATGATGATAGGTGAGATGGTGAATATACAATTGTTGGCCCACTTTTATAATAGCTGGGGCATTGTCTATTTGAGGGGACACATACTCTCATTAATTATTAATCCTACTTGTATTTAATATTTATGTATTTATTAATTTGTTTTTACATTTCCTTCCCCTTAAGGGAAGCTTTGTCCTCAAATCTCTATTGAAGGCAAGGGTAATGTCTGATTTTTTTGCTTGAACCGTCATCTCTGGATCCTTTCTTTTAGTATTTGCGACACTTGATGAAATGAGATGGTACGAGTTACGAATTCAAAACGAGAATTGTCACATCATCTCTGATGTGTTCCACCTGAGATATATTTTTATTGGAGCTACTTGATTGCCTTGTGGGATGGGTCTTCTCGTTTGTTGTTTAGTATTTTGATTTGATGTTCTTGCTTGTCTAATAACATAACTCTTTGGTGTATGTTCATTTTGACCCTTTCATTGGTCAAAATGACATTTATAATTGGGGTGTTGATAAGGAGTTCTTGTTGTTTTTTCTCCTACTGTATTGAATTCTTTTTTATCTGTGATGATCACTGAATTTAATTCCTCAACTTGACTTTGTTTTTTGGAGAATCTGGATGCTTCTTTCTGGATTTGTGCTACTTTGTTCTCTAGTATATTGTTTTTACTCTAAATCTTCTCAAACCTTTCATCTTGCGACTTTTGTGCTCTTTTAACTTCTTGATTTGTTCCTCTAGTTCTTGATTAAGATTCTTTAGGTGCTGGTTTTCTTCTTGATTTTCTAGAATTCCTTCGAGGTCTTCATTGGACTGTTCCTTCTTATGACTATGCTTTAGTTTTTTAATATTCATAATTAATGTTTTGTTATGATTTCGTAGTCGAAAAAGTTCTTCGGTATTGCTTGATTACACATTTTTTATTTTCGTAATTTCCAACTTATGTGTCTTTTTAATGTTTTCATATTGTTGCTGGAGTTTTTCCTTCTGTTGTTGATGTTGACATAACTCGAATTCTTGATTTTCTCGCTTTCTCTAGACATGATCCAACTCATTATCTTTGTCCACGAGGAGTTTGTTTAAAATATTTATTTCTTCTTCTAACTCTTCATATCGTCCATCAGTTGATTCTTCATCAGTAGTTTGCGATAAAGGGACTATCACTGAGAAGTCTTGTAGTGTTATTTTCTTCTTCTCACGGAAGAAGGTGATGCACTTATTTTTTGTATTAATGGAGAATGTCCCTAGTGTTTCCAACAAGCTATAACCCAACATTATGTCGATGAGATGGTCGTCTATATCTTCGATGGTGAATTGAGCTATAAAATGATAATCATCAATTTGTGATGGTAATTCTATTTGATATTTGTTTGACTCATTCTTCATTGATTCTTGAACTTGTACTTGATTTGCGACATCAATGTTTATAAAATTTTCCTTATTGGCTAGACCAATAGTGATGGCAATTGGACTTTCATCAAATATCCCATAAACTTTCAGCATCGCCATCGGCACTTTCATCGGAACCTTGAAAAATCTTTTCTCTGCTTTATTAAAATATGCCTCTTCCATTTTCGCTTTGTCTTCTTTCATGATTTTGATTTGTTCTCTTTCCCCTTTTTATACAATAATTGTAATTATTACAATTATTAAATATTAATAATTAGTATTATGATATTAATAATGTTTTTTGAAAATTTGAATAATAATAATAATATTATTATATTTTGAAAAAGTTTATATATAATGTAACATATAGTATAATAAATATTATTATAATTTTTTTTTTGAAATAGTGGAATTTTGAGTTTTAAATGGGTGGAAGAATGGAGGAGAAAGACAGATTGGAGCATGGAGGGTGAGCTTGAGGGCAGTGTGAGTGGAGGAAGAAACACAGGAATTGGTGTGCAGGAGCGGTGTGGATGTGGAAGTTGATGAGAGTGGGAGGGAGGGTGCGAGTAGGAGGAGGGAGCCATGAGGGTGAGCTGCAGGAACAGGAGGAGGGGACGAGTGAGGTAGGCAAGAGACGTTGGGTGCCAAATGGAAGGTTGGAGGGATGTGAAATGAGGAGCATGAGAAGGAGGAGGGAGAGGAGAGAGGCTTCGTGATATGTGCTGGCAGGAGGGAGGTTAGAGGTGGAGCAATGGTGGGGTGGGAAGTAGGTGTGCGAGGAGTAGAGGGAACCAAGATAGGGGTAGGAAGGTAGGCCATGGGTGAGAAAAGTGAAGGGAGAAAGAGAGCGGGAGTAGAAGAGAAGTAGCGCAGGCCAGATGGTGGTTTGGTGGTGGAGCACAGATACGAGGATGGTAAGAGGAGGAGGGTAGCTGCATGGGGGATGCAGCTGGCATGTGCAAGGGAAGGATGTGTTAGCTCAGGAGGGCTATGTGAAGGGGTGTGGGAATGAGTTGGGGATGGAGAGGCCAAGGGCCCAATTTTTGGTTAAGGACCAATATCCAGAAAATTTTTAATGAATGATTGGTGGCCAAGGTCCAGAATTAGAGTGGCCCAAGAAAGGCTTTGATACCACTGAAGTGAGGTTTCCTCGCTTCTTAAGGGAAAACCCAATACAAATAATGTAAATATTCCATTACTAAAATATAATGTAAAATGATAAAAGATATGATGATAGGTAAGATGGTGAATATATAATTGTTGGCCCGCTTTTATAATAGTTGGGGCATTGTTTATTTGAGGGTACGCATCCTTTCATTAATTATTAATCCTATGTGTATTTAATATTTATGTATGTATTAATTAGTTGTTACATATTCCCAGTCAGAAACGCTGTACGATCTAATCCCAAACGCTCCCCATGCTACCTCGGACCCTTCAAGACCTTCAATGGAACCACCTACTGATGGCATACTTGGTTATGTTCAGACACAGTCGGTAGCTAAATCCTGAAAAAAACAAAACTACCCACTTCACCTGATAGCCAGAATGTTACAAATCCCAATACTTCTTCTACTCATGTTGTTTCTATTGAATTGAATGCGGTTCAATTCTCAAAATCTTCAGGAACAAAGAAGAAAGGAAGAAACAAATACAAGAAATTTGAGAATCAACGGGAAGGTAATAGGAGAAAGGAAAAATTCCCTAGCCTTATATGTGGAGGTGACCTCTTCACCAAGGAATGTCCTTGGCATGAAGAGGTCATTAAATTTATGAAAAACAATTTCACCTCGACAGTTTTGACTGACCCTTTCATTACCCAACAACAACTGATTGACCATCAATCCTTGAATGGGTATTCTTCATATTCTATAGATGAGGTCAAAATGATATCTAGTGAATCGATGAATATTGTGACTAGATCACAAAAATATGACCCTCATGCAAAAAAAAATGATAGCACTTTGATTGATAAAACTACAACTTCCACCCTTCCTCTTAGCAAGGGTCTTCACATTGAAAAACCTATTCTTGACGCAGTCCTCCGTCCACCCAAGAGTACAATTCGGAAATCAGTATTTAACCCTTGTGCGCGTGCCACTCAATACTACAATGTAGTGGAAGATTTGTCTCAAGCACCATTTGCTATGTCTACCCTCAAATTTCTCCAAATGCGTCTTGCACAAAGGAAGAATCTGTTGCCGGTTCTTGGAGATATGGACCCTGAGAATATCAATGTTATTTCCTTTAAACTGGATGATTTTAAATCAAGGCTCTCCCATAAATTACCTTTCCAATTATCTATGAAATCCATTGGGAAGAAAGTCCATATTAGTATATTGGACGAAGGTGCCTTGACTTTGGTCATGTCTCTATCTTATTGGAGAGCTATAGGCTCCCCTGAAATCAATCGTTCATCTACGACACTAAAAGTGTTTGATGCTCGTAGTTTTTAACCATATGGATTACTGTCCTCTCTGTTGATCAAACTAGGGGGAAAATTAGTGTCCATCCATGTTGAATTTCTCGATTCTCCTCTAGATTACAATCTCCTCCTAGGTAGGAATTGGTTCTACATGATACATGCGGTAGAAACATCCATATTTCGTGTGGTCCAATTCCCATTCCAAGGGAATATTTCTATTGTTGACCAATTAGAGTTTTTTCCTCCAAACATGAATTCTAAATCCGTGAATAATGTTCCACTCCTATCCTCTTTGGATCCACAACACCAAAACATAGGAGTATGTCTCCTTAAATATTCCTCTCTTATTGGGGTCTTCCTGTTGAAAAATCCTCTTCCTCTATCGCAGGTCACGCCTATGAAAATGATCTCCTCAATGAGTCACAACACTTCGACTAAAGGGAAATCAGTTGCCGATTCGATACCTTTGAGTAATTTTGAAGACATTTATCTAGCTATCCAATCAACTAGTGACCCCACCATTAATGATCATCTTTTGGTCGCATTCAACCCTTACCATCTACCATATTGGTTAGATTCCCCCCGCATATCTAGATTATCTTTTGAAACTTTTCCATCAAATAAATCCATAATGGAAGTCATGTATTTAGATGAGATGCCTTGGAAATATCATCATCATCGATCCTCTTTCCTTCCTAGTTACCAAATGGTAGAAATTCATTTTAAAACGTTAGTTTCATCTGATGTTATTACTACTCCTCAGTCATTGGTACTCATTGACAATGTTGAGTCTGAGGGTAATATGAGGAATATTACTAAGACCATTTTGATCGACATATCAATGAAACCTAGAGTTGTTGAGAACATTCACCTGGGCCAAAACTGTTCTTCTCCAGAAATTGAATCTTATATGGTCCTCTTTAGGAAATTTAGATATTTTTTCGCTTGGATGTATGAAGAAATGATAGGGATAGATCCTTTGATCGCCAGTCATGAGATCATGACATACATTGACACCAAGTCAATTTGTCAAAAGTTACATCAAGTGCATCCACAGAAAGCAGCGACCATCAAGGAAGAAGTTGAAAAAATTCTTAGGGATGGGTTCATTTACCTTGTGCCGCTGATGGAATGGGTTTCTAATATTTTTTATGTGACCAAAAAGCAGGTTACAATTAGGGTTTGTATCTATTTTCAAGACCTTAATAAGGATTATCTAAAGGACAATTTCCCTACTCCCTACATCAATCAAATCATCAATAAATATGTTGGGAGTTTCATCTTTTCATTCATGGATGGATTTTCCAGCTATAATTAGATAGAGATACTCCCTTCCGATTAGCATAAGATGAATTTAATTTTCCCATGGGGGACATTTGCTTACAAAAAATTGCCTTTTGGTGTGAAAAATGATGGTGCTACCTTTCAAAGTGCCATGTATTATTGTGACATGCCCCAATTTTGCAAAAACGATGTTATATTATTTGCTTTTATTTGAGTACAATATGTTAAATTTTATGCTAAGTTGTAATTGATGACTCAGCAGAGTCAAGGATATTTGATCTAGTTCTGAATATTTAATTATAAATAAATAAAGTAAGAGACAACAACTTAGGAGAGCTGTTAAAAGAGTGTTTGCTGGTCAAATTGGTGGAGGAGACTGGTTGGAGAGCAAATAGACATGTGGCAGCATCCTCAAACCACTTCCAACTATTGCAGGTAGCAACCTCCCTACATTTGGGGTCATGATTCCCCAAGAAAGTGGAATCAGAGCAGGTGGCTCAATTAATGAAAACTGACCCAAAAGACCTAGGCAATNATGAAGAGAGCTAAGGTAGCTCATTCTAGAGAAGTGATCATTTAGGTGAATGTACTTTAGAGAAATTCAATGGAAGGGAATTGTGGAAAGAGTTTGAGGGGATAACTGCTGAGTGATCTAGTGCAGCTTTTAAGCTGAAAGATCTTACTGTTGATTGCAGGGTGTTTTACTGAGTTATTGGATTAGTCTACTATTTGCATGCTCCACCAGTTCTCAGCCAAGAAGACCAGGAACAGGCTCGAGGGTCCTGCGGAAGCGTTGTTTGAGCGCTCTCCAGGAGTTTGGTAGGGAGGAGCGGCCTCCTAATGCTGTTGTTGTCTATCCTAATCAGGTTCTACATTAATTTTTTTTACTGTTTTAGATAGATAAATCTAAGTCTGAATGTTAAATGAATGTTAAATATTCAGTCTGTAAATTGTTAGAATGGAAAATACTTCTAGTCTGTGTTTTTCCGCACCTGGAAGGACCAGGCCATACTCCAGCATAGATAGAGTCTTTACAGTAGATGAAAGAATATGTTAAGAAACTGAATAGAATAGATATGGTTCTTCATTTCATAGTTAGCAGAGTAATTTATTTCAATATGTAGGTTATTATTAAAAAGAATAATGATATGGTTATCTATGTTTATTGTTTTAACCAGCTTATTTATGTAAATATATTGGAAAATAAATAGCAGTAATCCAGTACATGTAGAAGGATTAATATGTTAAGAAAATATCCCAGTAGATAGATTGTGTATTTACAGATAGTAGATTAATTTTATTCAAGTTAAATCATTATAGAGGTTAAACCGTGCTATGATAGGTTATATTTCTCTGTGTTCACTTAGTAACCGATTGCAATGTAGCAGAAAAATAACAGTCGAATTACAATGATTACATTCAGTTCAGTAAAGAAACAAACTACTAATCATTTAGTTTATTTTAATAATATCAATTCATTTAAGACTAATAATTAATATAAACTAAATAGGGTTATATTATAAGTACTTAACTTATAAAGAGAAAACTAAGTTACATAATTTATGCTTATCTTTGCAAAGAACTCTGAATAAACTCTATCTGTCAGTTTAGTAAATAAAACAATGAGAATAGGATTAATAACTATTATAAAAATAAATGTCTATCTATGTAAAGAACTGTTTTATAATGATCAAACAGGTTATACCTGTAAAAGTAAATCTACAGGGTCGAAACCCTAAACCAAATTTAATCTTTACAAATAAAAACATTTAAGCTATAATCCATTTATTTGGATTATTATATTAATAAGCCATTAAACTACTATAGAATGTTTACAGTCCTTTTAAGGACAAATGAAAAGACAAATGTACAGATACAACTTAAAATTATCACAACACATCTGTAATACTAAATAAAACAAAAGTTAATAAGTAACATAACCTATTTAAAAATAAATTGAAAAATTAAATTAGACAAGGGTTTCATTCAAGAAAACCCCAGTTTGTTCTTTCCGAACAAGTAGGTTAATTTTATAAGTTATACACTATGACTGGGTTACAGTCTTAATTAAAAACAATAATCTATTTACAAAATATAATAGATAGTAAAATTCTTTATTAATAGTCAGTTAGGGAAAACCCTAACATACACAGAGTCACATTATATTTTATCACTGCAAAAACGAGTCTGAGCTCGAAGAAAATCTTTTTAAAAACCAATGGATTACATTAACAGGCCGTAAGGCTAGAAACTTAAACTAATTACAACATCCAGCTCAAGGCTAAGACAACCCAATTACAAAGCGAGGGTTTGCAACAGAGTAGAACCAACTACATTTCAAAAACAAGAAAACATTTATATAATGGTGAAACTGGACAAGCTTCCAAGATTGGGGTTTCACCATCGACAACCCTATTACAAGCAGGGTAAGAACCCATTCGTTGAACCTAAAGCTTACTGGATTGGAGCCACAAGCCCTTGAAGACAACCAACATTATCTTCGCCATGAGTTGCAAGCGTATCCACAAGTTTTTGCACGAAGAAGCACGATACTGTGTGTTAGTCACAAAAATATTTCACTATTAAAAACCCTACTGTAAAAATAATTTACTGTGAATAAAACAAAATATTTACCTTAATGAAGAGTAATGAATAGTATAGCAACGGGACTGTCATCAACTGCGAACCACACATACAAATCTCCAAACCCTACGACAATGATGGAGCACAACCAACAGAAACGAAGCCTTAGCTTCGCACAACAGTGAGAGGTGATGGGGAAGGAAAAATGGAGCTACGGGCAAGCCGTAAGCCAAGTGCAAACAAAACCAACAAACTCTTGTAGAGTAAAAACTCACAGCTACGAAGGTTAGCAACGAGATCAAACACTGAAGACTACAACAACGTTAACCCAAGTTGGAGCAAGCTAGAATAGGAAGAACACTCACGACCGCCATGAAACCTTGCAGAGCAGCCCGAAGGACAGCGTGAACCTCAGAGGGAGAATGACAAGCGATTAGGGTTGCAAGAGTTTTATATCACCAATACTTGGATAGGAGGTGACCATGCGCCCTCAAATATTTCCAACCATGCATGGGTCGATTCCAAAGTCCACCTGCGATCATTTATCCAATTATTAAAACAAAGACTTTTAATCAAACATTGCATGAACTATGATATATGCATATACATATCACGTCGTTAATCATATATAATTTATATGATAATGTTTGATAGCTTGATATTGGAATTTGGGTAAAATAATAATATGTTAACATTGACCTAGTGTAAGGTGGTAACCACTTAATATTTTGGTTAATCCCGAAATCGATTATGCTTAGAACCTTTCAAACTACAAGTAGATTTATATAATTGCAAGACAATGTTAATTAAGCATGTTTTATAATCCAAACTTATCACTCATAAACCAATCAACTTGGGTGGATATAATTTATGGAGTTGAATTGCATAATGAAAGAGTATAAACATAACTTTTACAAAGTTCGATGTTGTTCTAAACTTTCTTAGACTTTAGTTGCTTCTCAACCTGCCAATACTAGAAGTTACCATATTTGTTTATGTTGGACAAGATAGATGGTGATTGATCAAGATAACCTGTACTTAGTATAGGGTAGAATTATGATCATAGTAGAAATATCTACCATAATAGCCACTATAGACATTAACTTATTGTAATAGAGACAATATGGTAATAATAAAATTACAATGGAATAAATATGCTCAAGTCTTTAATCATTGGAATGACACTGATTGACTTAAATTTAGGAAGCAAGGCCAAACAATATTCCATCTGAAACGATACAGTTATTTCTTTTACAATAATCAAGTTTATAATGTCAAGGAGTTTTACAGGCAGTAAGTTTCCCTATAGAATGTAAATAACGATTAGTTTGGTACTTTAGTAAAGACTACGATATTGTATGTGATTACAATAGTACATGCAGTACAACGTTGATGAGGAAGCTGATAACCTGTTAGTGAGCAACTAGTTTGTACATATAAGTAATAGGTTGATACTTACCATAACTAGTAAGTTAAAAATAAAATTGAATCATATATTCTAATGAGAATATTTACTATCAGTATTGATAGAAGCCCTTCCATGTATACAAACAAATAGTACGAATAAGTGTAACATTGCAAGTTAAGCATGTTAAAATAGAAATGATTATACGACAAAGATTACAAGTTTGAGTTCACAGTAAGTATCTTTAGTGTCACTAAGCTTGATAAAGAAAGGACCCGTTTATTTGAACTTTTCTTACAAGAAAAACTGGAGAAGATAAACTACTTTACCTCATTGAAGTTTCTTGAAAATTATCAGCTTATTTTACTAGCATATTATTTTGCAAACAGAAACACTTCTTGATACTTTATGATTTTCTAAAACGTCTACTTGTTCAATCGTACCTGCGAACCTGTAAGAACTAGCAATCTATCTGCATTAGCATAAATGCTAAGTAAGCCCAGGATTCAAAGTTAGATTCCACCTACTTTCCATAAAGAAGACTCATTAGTAAACTGAAAGAAAACAGTACGCAAGTAAACCTTACGTTAAGATAAAGGAACTGCTTTAGTTAACATAATTTGAAAATGTGTAATACTAATTGTTAGACTGTTTCATTTTCCACTAACCATTAGCTGTTAGTAAACCGCATATTCAAAATTATATGTTAGCTCAAAATTTTAAATTTTTGTGAAAATTTGGGGTTTTGACAATTATGCTTTTCATGAAATTAACAATATCGTGGAACCATACCTTGATGATCTACCTGCCCATTCACAACATCAATAGAAACATGTTGACCATCTTAGAGCCATTTTTCTCAGACGCCACTATTACAACATTTGGTTGAATCCACACAAATGTGTTTTTTTGTGTTGAGACAGGAATATTGCTTGGATTCATTGTTTCCAAGGATGAAATTTGTATAGACACATTGAATATTGAAGCGATCTTGACCATACCACCGCCTACCAATGTTACCAAACTTCAAAGTTTGCAAGGGAAGGAAAACTTTTTGCATCGTTTTGTCTATAACTACGCCAAGAAGACACTAGTTTTCATGCGTTTGTTGAAAAAGGACACACCTTTTGTTTGGTATTATCTCGCACAAAATGCATTTGACACTCTAAAAAATGCTATCACACATGCACCAGTGTTGAAACCACCCGATTATTCTAGGGATTACTCCTTGTGTGTGGTTGCGCCTTTGACCACTATCGGCATGGTACTAGTTAAAACAGATGAACATGACCATGAACATGTGATTTATTACCCGAGTAAGAGTCTCATTGACTCTAAAATACGTTATTCGCATATTGAGAAGTTAGATTTGGCCATGGTCATCGTGGTCCAAAAATTTCATCACTACATCTTGCTCCACACAACTACTGTGTACGCAGATTCTAACCCCATGTATTACATGTTGACTCGTTAGGTTCTTGGGGGGAAATACTCTCGCTGGATTGTCATTCTCTAGGAATTTGAGTTAGAATTTTCAAAATCTAGTTGAAATAAGTCTCTTGTCTTCACGGAACTTATGTGTGACCTTCCCTATATTACTGAGGATATGCAACCCTTTGATTCATTACCAGATGAATCATTGTTCCTCAGTAGTACGTCTAACCCTTGGTATGGATATTTGATCCTATATCTCTAGAATCAACTCTTTCAGTATAATGAAACCCAAGTTGAACATCATCGTATTCGTCATCAAACTGAGTATTATCTTATCGCCAATGATACTTTGTACCATCGTGGCATTGATGCAATTTTGCATCATTACTTAACTCATTATGAGGCTAAATTAGTGTTGAATGACTATCACTCTGGATCTTATTGTAGATATATTTATAGGATGACTACTGCCCATAAAATTTTACGTGCTGGGTATTTTGGCCCTCAATATTCAAGGATTGTATGGAAGCTGTGAAAAAATTCCCACCTTGCCAGGTTTTCCAATAAAAAAAGAGCACCCACCCAACTCCTTTAATATATCCCACCATTGTTGTCAACCCTTTCATGAAATGGGGTATTGATTTCATGCATTGTAAGCCTACCTTAGCTGGTGGTCATGGTTACATCATAGTAGACATTGTTGACTTCACAAAATGGGCTGAGGCTATGCCTACATACGCTAAAGATGGAAAAATTGTTGCCCTCTTTCTATTTAACAACATAATCGCTAGGTTGAGTCTTGTAGGCCATCGTGACTGATAACAGTTCACATCTTCAAAACTAGATGATGATGAAACTAAGTACCAAACTAGGTTTTCACCATGATAACTCTACACCCTACTACCTGCATGATAATGGCCAGGTTGAAGCAATCAACAAAGTGTCAAAAACCATGCTTGAACGGATGGTAGGACGAGCTAAGTCCAGTTGGCATTTATAGTTGTTTTCTGCATTATGGTCTTATAGGAATACCGTTAAGACATCCATTGGATTCATATCATTTTAATTGGTGTATGGGATGGAGGAAAATATCCTTATAGAATGTGAGATTACTTCTCTGAAACTTGCTGTGGAACTGATACCCAATACCACTTTAGAGGAATAATGATTGTTGTACTTGAAAAAGATCAATAAGACTCGTCGATACACCACCTTAGAAAATTAGGTGCATAAACTACGAATTAAATATCAGTACGGCCGATCCATTCAAACTCGCCTCTTTAGTGAAGGTGAACTGGTCTTGACATATGACCAAAAAATTTATAAATTGGGAGGTGGAAAGTTGGAATCCATGTGGTATGGGCATTATATTTTCAGTCATGTTTTAGAAAAAGGATATTACAAGCTTATAGAATATGACGAGATACCTTTGGGTGAGCCCCGAAATGGGCTTTACCTCAAGAGGTACTATTCCTAGACCATCTAGCATAGGTACCTTGTACATATTGTTGATAGAGTGTGTTGTGTGTAGTTTGGATTGTTATTTTGTTATGAATGTAGGATTTGTCTTAGATAAGTTTTCTTATATAGTTCCATGATTGAATGGACAAATGACCGCTTACTCTGGCTTCGCGGAGGAACTTGTTTAGGTTTCGCTACAAACAATCTTGCAGAGTATCATGCAGTGATTGGGTTATTAACTAAAGCTTAACAAGTGACGTGAGTCGGATTAGATTTTATTTAGATTCATGTTTATTTGTACATCAACTAAACTAGGTCTACACCATCTGTAACCCCTTACTTCTTCGAATGTTCTGGAGGGTTCGACTTTTTGAGTTAGTTTTGTATCATCACATCCCAAGACATTTGGATGTAGTGGCTGATTCATTATCTAACTATGTTTTGGATTGGTACTTATATCATGTTTGATGGTAATTTTAAAATTTGATCACCTATAAAAATATCATAAAAACACATATAATTAGCCATTCATATAACACATCACATACACACACATGTATGTATTAGTTCCACAACAAGTTTCCTCTAAAGTCTAAAGCCATAGGCTTTCAGTATACCAAAAAAATATGAAACCTTCGAGTTTTCAGTACATCAAGCGGTTAAAAATATGAAGCTTTTAAGCTTTCAACATATATAATAAAAATAGGAGTCACTCCTGACTAATCTTCATGCTCATGATAACACATAACAACACGAGCTACCCTGCGGAGTAGCTTCCCAAAGCGTCCTAATACCCCTACAACGTGGCACTGATCATGAATTTGAATATCATCAATGGAGATGTTGGGAATGCCAACAGTCAATCTCTTGAAGCTCTTCCTCTACCTCCACGTTCTTGATGGAAATCTCTCTCACCATCCCATGCCTATTGATAGGTGACACTCCTGCAAGTTGGGATGGACTAATGTATGCAAAGTAATATGTCATGTCTTAGTATTACCCAAAAAAAATGAGATATAATAGCAAACCAAAAACACAATGAAGATAATGTGTTTCTTACCTCGGTCACTGCACTAGTCATCCTCAAGTAATGGAAGATTAGGGTCACCCTTGAAATCGGTCCCCGCATATGAATTGTCCTCTACCATCAGCAGATGGAATCTTAGCCACCAAAAGAAGATTGAACCATAAGTCATGGTGGTACCTCTAGTGCCTCCATTATGGGCCATAACCTCTACCCACCTCAACATCTGTTGATCCTCGGGCTCTAACCTATTAAGTGGCACCCGATGGCGTAACAAAGGTACCCTCTCCAAGAAGAAAGATACTACTATAGCCCCATATCCAAACTGATTTAGCTCACCTCGTCAACACTTCATGAGCTAATCCTTGAGGCTCACTAATAGCCCCTCACTCTAGTTGAATATAGTTGGAGCCATGCACTCCAATGCATATAGCATATGTGCCCAGGTAGTTTGATGAGAAACCCTACTACTCACTACCTTCTTGATAGTGAAGGATACCATCCTCAACAACTGATCCATAATATGTTTGATCGAAATCTTTCCCCATTAGAGGAAATTTCAACTCAAAATGGGCCTCCTAAAAAAATTAATAAAATAATATTAAAATAATAAAATAATATTTATTAATTTTGGAGGAAGAAAAGAAAAAAACTACTTTTTTGTTTGTATTTTTGACATATCTCCCCGTGTTTTTACTCAAATTTTAATCGGGAGAGCTCGTTGGATGCATAATTAAATTTTGCATCCAACGAGTACCCACTCGGCATACTTTTGATGGACCCTGCTACCCAAAAAAAAGAAATACCTGGAAAAATGTGATGATGACATCATCATCACATTTTTCCAGGTATTTATTTTTTTGGGGTAGCGGGGTCCATCAAAAGTATTCCGAGTGCGTACTCGTTGGATGCGGAATTTAATTCTGCATCCAACGAGCTCTCCCAATTGAAATTTGAGTAAAAACACGGGGAGATATGTCGAAAATACAAACAAAAAAAGTACATTTTTTTATGATACCTATCCCCAAATTTTATATTAAAAAAATGTTTAAGACATATACGGTATTTCAAATTTAAATCAATTTCATTGGCTAACACATGATGAGATGGAATTTGAGTTAAAGTTAAAAAGGCCCATTTTGAGTTGAAATTTCCTCTAATGCCTTGGGATCTTATTCCAATCACACAGTGCTCATTGATGTGATCGTCAATGGTCATGTACCCTCCTATGGGACCTAAGATTTATACTGGACTTCCTCTCCTGGATAGTTCAGTCATAAAGTATATGTCCTCGACATCAATTGTCAGAATGTGAGTACCAACCTGGAAATGTTGTTGATCTAGGTCCCACATCCCTATCAAATGATCTAGCAAACGAACATGTTCTCACATGCCCAAAACCCTAAAGTATTTAAGGAGTCCACACTACCTCAATTCTATCACCATAATTGGGTCATTTTTCGCTTTGGCATCGTCTAATTCATGCTTGTGCTCTTTCCAAATAACCTTTTTTTGAGTCAAACACCTGTGGGACATCCACATGACAACTATTAGACTCATTTCATGGAAGAAAAACTTAAAATTCATTCTATATAATTTGTTTTTTAAAAGTCATGGCTTCTAACACACTTTCCCCAAGGGAACAAAGCAACGACGCCTCTTCCTTTATAGGAAAGAACACTGATGATGCTCTTTTCCCTTTCAGGGAGTGGGTTGGCGCACCTCCAGAAAGGGAGAAGAGCGTCGCCCATGGTGCACTCTTTCCCTTGAAAAAACTCATAAAAACCAGAAAAATCATGATGAAAAGGGAAAACTCAACCATAAAAAGGAAGAGGAGGATGATAGCTCTTACATGCTTCTGACGGTTCGTCGAACGGATGGCTGTAACTCCTAGAATATTCATTGCAAATTTCTCTCTCAAACACAATTTTTACTCAATTTCTATGGTAAAAACACAATGGTAAGTAATTTTTACTATTTCACCATTTTTATATCAATTTCTTATTTTTAATAAAAAATAATTGGTGAAATATTAAATATTATGGATTCTTACTATATATTTTCTATAGTTTTTATGGTGAAAGTGTCGTAATGTTGCTTTTGAAGATTTCAAGACCTTACTAGACGTTTTGTGGCTACGATAGAGCTTCTTTTTGAATTTTTCATGCTCTGGCTCAAATTGAAAAAAAATCAGAGCACCTTTTATACCATAGTAGTGCTCGTTAAACTCAGAGAAAAGCTATCGAGTATGCTTTTCCCATTTTTTCAGACTCCATAAAATGAATACAAAAAGGAAACCCCCTAGAGTCATCTTTAAGCTCTTTAATCACGAAAATATGGCCAAGAGAACTTGATTCTTTCACGCTTGTAAAATTATTTGAAAGGTCATATATCAGGTGATAGTTTACCCCTTTTTCAGACCGTTTAGACTCATTTACAAAAAAGGTACACTATAGTTCATTGCAACTAGAAGAGTTCTCCTAGGTATTGGTTTATAGTTTTTTGAACCTCGGGGACTAAATTTGAGAAAAAGTTCACTGTGGAGTCTTCTTAGTCATTTCAATCTCTCTAAATATGAAATGATAACTGATTTTACCTTCTTCAAACTCTTAAAATTAAGCAATGAAGGACTCCTTTTCTGGGAATGAACCACTCCTTTCTCAGGTTCATAAAACATATGATGTTGGACTCATCACTTGATGATCTATATTGAGCATTTGTTACCCTTTTCAAGCTCATTAAAAATAAAATAGGTACTCATTAGTCGTGATGGGGAAATTAAGGGAATGGGGAGACATTTTTCATTTGTATTAATGGAAACTCCTAGTCACCTTTGGACATGGCACCTGTGTTATGGAGAGAAATTCCTATGGCTTGGGGTACCACAACAGACAGCTAGACTCCAGAAATCAATCTTCTCCAATATGCAATAGAAATAAAAACATCTAACACTAAAGGATCGAACCTCGTACCTTATTCCGGACGGTTGAAGTAGATCCCCGTTGAGCTTTCCAATCTTCAGCTTGAATTGTTATAGCACGTCCTCAACAACAAGTAAACAATACAAGCATACTATATTTCATGGTGTTAGATCTATTCTAGCATATATAATCAATAATGTATAAGAATTTGACATATTCCAATGGATGCAACATTCATTCAAATACACATTACTGGACAGGAAAAGATATTTCTATTAATATGAATCAGAGATTAGAAGTGACAACCTCTGACGGCACGTCTGCGAACCGGAGAAACTGAATCCCCCACTTGGGCCTCCACCACCTCAATCCTCCATCACTCCGATAGCAAGCTCAAAAACAAAGGCAAGCTTGGGAAGAACACCACAGTGCTCCAAAGGGACAAAGGGATGCAGACTCAAGTATAGTTCTGGCAACAATGGACTATAGTTTCGGTACTCTCAATTCTCTCTTATTGCTTTCAATGTCTCAATGGTTCCTTATGAAGCTTTCCAAAGTGATACTGAAAGGTCGAATCCATGCGATCTCAAGGCATATGGAAGGCCAGGAGTCATATGAGTCGGATTCAAGGCAAGGAACGGTTCAACAGTTTTGGATTATGCACACATCCCGATGTACGCGACTATAGAGGGAATATCCGCGTATGTACGCGGTTATCGGGGAAAAGACCGCATATATCATTTTTGTAATGTTTTTAGGGATGGTCAATGATACATCAAAAGGCAATAAATGGTCCATAGGGGATAATGAGTCTGCAGCGGGATAGGGGAAGGCCATACAATGTGTGATTCACCTAGTGTGGTGAAATCCGCTATAACAGATGCCCCCTAATGTATGAGATCAGAGGGGTAATACGATGGCCGAAATACATTATAAGTCCATCCCAGAAGTGAAGTGATGAAGGTACCCAAATGGAAGACTAGCCACCCAATCAGCATAATACCATAATACAACTCTGCATATAACTGCAAGTACATAGAGCAGTCCCGGATACATAAGAGTACAATGGCCATAAATAAGCATGAAACATGATAGAACATATGTGGTCATCGCCACATACAATATACATAGATCAGAATCTCCATAATGAAGATATACAAAGTACAATGATCTCCACATAGGATGAAGATATATAACAGATCAAGATCTCCATAGTGGCTGGAAATATCTGACATATACTGGAACAAGTCACGAGAGCTGGAATCTCATGAACACTGGCACGATCAAGGAGGTAGCATATAGTGGATGCCACCAAAATGGAAGGTCATCTACATAAACCGCTACGAGTACATGTCCTACTATGCGAATAGAGGTGTCGAGGTCGAACATCGTAGTCCATTGTCTGATTACCGGTCATTGATGTATACCGTTAACAGACGCGAGATCACCCACCAATAATGAAAATGGGAATCAAGGTACTAGAGTGCAAACTAACAAGTGTGAATAAATGTGTTGAGGGCGAACCCTTGAGAGAATCCATCGATCAGGGGACATTGATGTATTCCCAAAACTGTTGATGGTGAGAGAACCTGCCGCTGATGACTGCAAGTCTCAAGGCACTCAAAATGACTCTAGACTCCAATCCCAGAATAAATGATCTGAAGTCGATGGGATGAAATCCACTGGAAGGAGGGCATTAAGGCATCCCCCATCATCCAACACGAGGTACTCAGCAAGGCTGTATAATATGGAAGAACTTGATCATAAGGTGCACGAACCAGTAATTGTACCGGGAATGGCCGACATGCAAAGTCAAGGTAACTGAGGAATGGCCGACTCAGGTTTCAACTTCCTTCGAACAAGAGCATAACGGCGTATGGTGACTGAATGAAGGCAGCATAGACTCGATATACAAACTGGGACATCTCTATGACGCAGGAGGCATCAATAGAGGCTCCATAGGGACTGGAAGCATAACCAGTCGGTGGAGATAAAACTCAGATAACGAGTACAGCTCCTAAAGTCAAACTATAACCCAACCAATGGATGTGATATACAGTGCTCTGTTCGAAGGCGACACGACTCGACAGCTGCCAAAGATAATATCTTTTCTTGTCCGGCTTTTTGGTTCTTTTATTTTTTTGGTCTTTTTCAGTTATTTGAAAAGCTTGAAAAAAGAATAAACTAGCTTTATAGTTACAAACTAGGAGGAGACGAGTGTCATAAAGGCAAACAAACTAGTTCCAAGCAGTGGAACATACCTATGCTCAATGCAAGGATACATGTGTAGGATATCGACAGTCGGGGGAAAATCCCCTCCCGGTAAAAAGGGAATCAAGCTGCGAAAGATATAAATAAAGGCTCTGCATGGCTAGACATGAGACAAGCTCGGGCTATATGGCTGAAACGCAATGTCAGGGGAGCCGGCATAAAGCTCAATAAGACAGGCAAAGCTCATGATAATGCATTCACAACTTGATATAAGGGGAGTCCGGGGGAATACAGGCCAGCATAAGATCAAGAGGAGTATGAGGCTCTTGCTAAATGTCATGGCAATACTATACAACGGACTCCCACACCCTAAAGGGGGAAACATCGGCATGGGCACTAAATGCAAATAAGGCGCTAACTAGGGTACCCATGTAAGGTGAGTCTCTACCACTCACATCATGCCACTTCTATAGCAGCAAGAAGGTTCCGTGACATGATAGAGTGGGTTCGTACCTAAGGATATAGTGACATGGTCATAAGGTCATGCA
The DNA here is from genome assembly GCA_001517045.1 of Pseudotsuga menziesii. Taxonomy (NCBI): domain Eukaryota; kingdom Viridiplantae; phylum Streptophyta; class Pinopsida; order Pinales; family Pinaceae; genus Pseudotsuga; species Pseudotsuga menziesii. The sequence continues at coordinate 436,229 of LPNX010621325.1, forward strand.
AAATGAAAACGGTGGTGAACCTAACCTATATGCCAGTATAGACGTTATACCTGAGATCAGTACGAACGGGTCAATCCAAAGGCTGAAACATCGCTGAAAACGGTCTTCTACATCACAAATTAGGTCAGAAACGGTCCAAAAAGGTTAGAAACGGTCAAAACTATAGAAAAGGGGGTAAAAATTTTCAAATATTTGAAAAATTTTCTATAAATAGTAAAAAATATAAATCATTTGAAAACTTTACCCATTGGAGCTCTGATATTCAACTGCAAATTCCAGGAGATTCAGCCGGCGGAATTCACAACCGATTCTTCCAGGTACTTACTCATGTTCCCAGCTTGCATTTCAATACAAATTTTATAATTTTCCATGTTCAAATGGATTTTTAATGGCCAAACTTACATGAGCGCCATGTCCCACGCGGATATCGAGGTTTTTTCCACGTATAGGGCTGTCTATACGCGGAAAAGGGGCCTGAAACCGCGTACATACGCGGCTGTTTTGAAAACAGCCGCGTATGACGCTGCGCACTAAGATTTTTATGAATCTAATGGAAATTTTGGTCAACTTCTCATGCAGGATGGTGCTAGAGTGGCGAGAATGCGAGCATGGTGATGTAGAAGAGGCAGTAAGAGCTGATAGAATGGCTCAAGAGGCTCTAAGAAGATGCGGTCTCTACAAGTTTTGGTGCCTAGGAGGCTTGAGGGCCAAACCAAGACTACTACAGATGCTTGTAGACTATTGGGATTCGGACTCAGAGTCCTTCCAGCTAGATGGTATGTCCCTCACCATTGAGGTGGAGGATATCTATTTTATCACAGGTCTATCACGGCGGGGTGAGACGGTGAACCTTCGTGCCCGCGGAGGGCCAGGTCATGGGCTGACTATAGATGAGTACATCGCAGTATACTGCTATCCAGAGACAGAGAAGGTGGGGAGCCAAGTCCCCACCAATGCTATACAGGTACTGGGCCTAAAGGCCATCTTACTGACGCTGGGCAGGATATCAGGCTTAGCATCACTCCATCAGGCCTCACGGCCATTGATTTTCTATGCGGTGGAGTGCATGACACCGACCATATATGACTGGAGCACATCACTGTTGAGCAACATGAAACATCAGCTCAGTGAGTGCAAGGCAGGTAGGATACGGAACTTCGGGTTCAGTAGTATCTTGAGCACTTTCTTCTTCGAGCGAGTTCCAGGGTTGAGCCCTAGAGTGGATGTTCCTCTCCACGGGGTTCGAGATTCGGCCCAACGACGTTGGGCAGACACTATGCGCAGACTGGGGGGCGGTAGGGTGGCCAACCCTTATCCAGCAGATTTTTTTCCTTGGTGGCGACGGCAGATTATTGCCATAGAGGACTACCCTTATGCAGGGATAGACTTCCGGGGAGACCCGGACATGCCATTACCACCAGGGTCAGCATATGGAGACATAGGTAACGAATCTCGACCCTAACTGTTTTTTTTTAATTTTTGAAGTATTTAAATTTTTTGTGTTTTCTTGATTAATGGAATCACAAAGACATGTTTTTGGGTGACAATACATAGTGACATCTACTATTGATGTGCAGATGTGGGACCACGGCGACCAGAGGGCTTCCCACGTCATCGACGGAGGGGAAGAGGAGACGATATCACCAGTGTGGATACGGAGCGAACGCTCCAAAGCATCCATACCAACTTTGTGCGACTGACTCATAGGATTCCCATGGTGCAAGTCAAGGACTTGCCTAAGGCTATGCAGAGACAGGTGGTTGGTGTACCACGCGCATGGGTGCGTTTATTCCGGCGGCTAGCTAGAGCCGTGGTGACATATCATGATCACAACCCTCATCCTCCTCCACAGGAGTAGACACCTGGGAGTGTATTTATTTTGTACTACCATGTATATGATGGTGGCTTTCAAAGCCCCAATTTTGTATTATGACACTATGTATTACCACATTTTGATGTATATATAAAAAGTTTTATGGTGATCGGTTTATTTATTTACATGTGTAAACATTGTGTTTATGATTAATTTATGATGAATGAAACAAATGCCAATCTAACACATAGTTAGCATATGAGTCAGCAATTTGATTAAAATTTCTTGGAATGTGTATATATGTTATGTTCTCAAATTTTCGTTCTAGCAATCTCACACGTAAGAATCTCCTTAATAACGTCGGATCTCTAACATGGTACAAACCATTTAGCTGTGATACTACTAACTCTGAATCAAGACGTACCTCAAGAGAGAGAACACCATGCGAAATGGCATCCCGTAGAATCTCGATAACGGCGCTATATTCAGCAACATTGTTGGAAGATGGCCGTAGACATACACCTCCTGAAGACAGTACCTGACCCATAGGAGTAAAAATCACCCAAGCAGCTGAGGCTGAGTGTTGAGTGTGACGGCTTGCACCATCCGCGAATCCTACGAAGGTGGAAGATTCCATTGACATTTGCCACAAGAAATGGAAACTAATAACAAACCCGATCACGATAAACAAGACCTAACTATGCAAAAAAGCTGTACAATAATATACAACAAACAACCTTGGCTAAAGATTATGCATAGTATTTTTTAAGATAGAGCCCATTTCTAGGCTCCGCCAAGGCCGTCCCTTCGTAATCCACTAACTCGTAGGCACCCTTCTCTAATACTCGCTTGACCACATAAGGACCACACCACATAGGATTGAACTTCCCTGCCCCCAAGGGTTCTTTCGATTGATCCCACAAAAGGACCAAGTCTCCCTCACTAAACACTCTCGGACGAACAGACTTATTGTATTGGGCCTTCACGCGATGCTTATTAACTTCTAGAGTCACCAAGGCATCTCTACGCTGCTCATCGAGTTGCTCAAGGTGAACCAAACGCTCCTCCAAAG
>LPNX010621325.1:441502-520003 GCA_001517045.1 Pseudotsuga menziesii
GTAAGCAATCATGGCTGCAGGCAACGGCACACTCGTTTCAATGGCATCACTCGAAGAACTCGGTGAAGGAAGAATCCAAGGATCTCCCATATGACTTGTGCGAAAAGGCACCGATCTCGTAGACGTGGAAGCACCATTGAAACTAGATCCTATCATGAGGACAGGTGCAGGACAACTAAAGTTTCCCATGAGGGAAGGATACATACCTACACCAACACTCCCAGTTGCCGGCTGGGAATGTTCAACTTTCGAAACCGAAGCTTCCGAAGATGCACTAATAGGCAGATTCTTGAATGACATCTGATCGATCGTCACAATCTTCCCATTATGAGGAAAGCATACAATGCGAAATACGGAAGACACGACGGCTTGCATACTATACATCCAATTCCTTCCCGGTAAGAGATTGTAGTCAAGGGGCACATCAACCACCTCGACCTCTATCGCAACGGTCTTTCCCCCCAAACGGAATTTAAGAGAAGGAAGGATACCGTGCGGCCTAAACGATCTCCCATCGAAAGCAGTTAACATGGTCGTAGACTTTGACAACTCAGGAGAACCAAGACCCTTCCAACAAGACAAAGACATCACAGAAGCAGCAGCGCCCTCGTCAATCACAGTACGCTTGACGATCATATTAAGACATTCTACATGCACCAAAAGGGACACATAGTAGGGCAAGCGAGGCTGATGTCCTGCGGTTTCAAACTTGATCACTGAGGAAGAATCATCACCATTCACACCAAGAGCGGAAAGCAAAGCCTTCCTTTGCGACGGACAACTCTGAAGCACCTCCAATGCAGACATCGCACAAGGAGTATGACCCAAGTCCTCGACAGCTGAATAGTTCTGGGTGGCTCGGGCATTTGGATTATGCCCTGAGCGCTTAAGTACCCCCTTAGGAATGCGAGGTGTAGCTTCAGGTTTGTCCGCAGGTTTCTCAATACGCAAAGGAGTTCCTGGTGGATCAGGTTCTTTACCCGGGTTGGGTTGTGACGAAGAATAATCTTTCGCACGCGTCACAACTTTCACGGCACAGACCATATTAATGCACCCACGACCACTAGTCTCAGGTGGATCATCATCACTAGATTGATCATGGGACTTCGAGTTCATATTTTGGTTATGCGGTAAAGGGTTTGTTAACACAGCTGGGCCCTGTGCTATGAACTTCGAAGCTTCATCCATCCTAGGGCACAAGTAAGTGAGGCGATCGTCCTTACAAAGCTTGCAAGGAAACATAACCTTACGCTTATTCTGCTTGTCCCCCCCAGCATTTTTATTGTTCTTGTCATTATTATCGGCATTCTCATTTTTATTCCCACCCTTCTTATTATTGTTTTTACCCTTTTTTATATTCCGTCCAGGTTGCTGGTTACCTTTCTGGTCAGACGATTGCACAGCAAGCACATTCTCCATTTGGGTGGGCTGAGACAAAGCCGTAGCTTGTCCCGAAGCAGATTGGTTGATTGACAATTGAGAAACTTGCTTCACAACCGAACCTGCAGGTTTCTTACTCGCACTACCCACAATGCCATCGGCATGTGGTCCAGGTTTGACTTTGGGATCGAAACTAGAACGAGGGGCATTAGGTATGATCTCATATAACAAACCAGACTGAGCATAGATCAAGTCTAGTTCCTGCGCCCTAAAGATGGCTTGTTCCTCATTTTGCACTCCGGATGTGGAGACATCCTTCGTGATATATGGTAATAACGATTTGAGGAACCACTCAAGGAGGAATTCTGGCGGTATAAAGGCTTTGATTAATCTCTTCCTTCTACGCCACTCCTGAATATGATCAGAAATATGGGTGGCTTTATCTTGCCGAAATGTCGACAAGAGTTCGGTACCGACATCATATTGTACTGGTAGTTGGAAGTGATTAAGGAAAGTCATTGCAAGATCATCGAACAAAGTAAAGGCACCCCTAGGTAACTCTATGTACCATTTCACCGCAAGCCCTGTAAGGGTGTGTTGAAATAGTCTCAAGCGGACTGAGTCCTAATGCAATGAATTGGATGAGCACCATAGGTGGAATGTCGTAACGTGTTCGCTCGGATCCTCTCCTGGTTTGCCTTCGAACTTAGGTATGTCTGAAGGAAGCTTGGTAGGGACAGCCGGCCAGGCCAGGTCATGAGCCACAGGATCGTTCGTCAGTCTCGATAAGTCAGGTAAATTTAATGTCGCGAGGAAAGGGAGCTTAGCGTGATGAGGTTTAGGGACCGCTCCCTGGTTCACATAGGATTGATTACCACCATGACCTTGGCCATAGTGACCTCCTCCTGTATGACCCATATAGGGTGGCGTGGAAGTTGCATAATAAGGTGGACCTTGGCTAGTAGGAGCTACAAAGCCATAGTTGGGAGAGTAAGCAGGTTGTGAATACCTGCCTCCATAAGGTTGAGAGACTGGACCATACTGCGTCCCATAGTAGGGTCCATAGGTCATCGGCTGCGATGGCCCATGAGACACTCCATAGGTAGGAACATACATTCCGGAAGTAGGAATATACATACCAGAAGTAGGGATATATGTCGAAGAAGTAGCAACTTGACCTCTAGAAACATGAACATAACCCCCCGACACAACGGGTGGTATGTAGGCTTGAGACACAACTGGTCTAGTAACCGCAGTACGGATCTGACTCGTAGCTACATGACGACTCGAAGGACCACGAGAGTAAGGTGGAGGATTCGCATTTGAAGAACTTGGAAGTGAGGACGAAGGAATATCTGTAAGAAGATATGTGCTAGTGCCTATCATCACTCGTCTAGAACCTGGTATCGCTATTGGATCACTAACTCTAGACCTAGAAGGTACATAAGATGGGGCTTCCACCACTGGAATGGAAGGTGCAATGTGACTAGTACTCCCAAACCTCTCCGCAAGGTAAGGCATGGGAATTCCCCCAGGTATAGTGTTAGGATCAAAATCGGATTCAACATGAAATGTCAAATCGTGCATAGGAAAACCAGTGGTAACATAACCACCATAGCTGGTGCTAGGAGGGTCAAAGTGAGTCTCGGCATCTTCCGGCATTCCATACCGGTATCTGGTCAATGGGGAATCTGGCCTAGTAAATGTAGGTCTATCATGTAAAGATCCTATCTGGGAAATAACGGGACCAAGCTCAGCTAGGTCAGGTGAGGGATCATATGTAGGAGTAAGTTCCCCATCGTCAATACGAATAGGAGGAGGTGGGTCAGGAATAATCTCTGAATGATCCTCCATGGTGTGTGAATCAATGTGTGACACAGTCCGCCTGGACCGACTAGGCCCCTCTCCCAAAGGAGGAGGAGAAGTGGAAGGCGGAAGTCCTGCTAACCGATGAGAACAGCGCGGAACCGCACTCGACTCCACAATGACTCAACAAAAAAGCAAAGACTCTCTATTTACGTCAACCCTAGGCCAACTAGCGTACACAGAGCAATCACTATCAAATCTAAAGCCAAAAGCAAGCAAACAAGGGATGGATAAGTGAGCTCCCGAATGTGGCCGGTATGTCTCGCCTAGGAGAGGCTTGAGAGGCCCTTGTCACCACAAGCGGAGGTTCGAAACCAATTATTGTGGCCCTCAGCTTCAACGTGTATAGCGACTGTGCTGTCCGACCCCAACCTGGCCGGGACACATGCAGAATAACCTCTACACGTACCCCCTCGATATCCTAGGTAAGGTCACTACGGTCACCTCAATATAATCAACGCTCAGGCGGACATTCGCAGGCGGGATTGACCGTATGGGCAGGGTAGCAAAGCCCGAAACTCCCGAAAGAGCCCCCAGATACGAATACAATCCTGGCTATATCGCCGGTGCTACACAGTTACCAACCAGGGGTTATCCCGATCAACAACCGCTCACACTGCCTAGTGCTTGACTCCCTTTTGAGAGGAGCTTCCTGAGAACGCTGGTTATATAAAGGATTTCACACACTCCCTGGACAGACACCTAGTTGTTGTAGTTTAGTGATCTTGGAGAATTAACTTTCAATGAACTATTCCAAGATCCTAAAACCTAAGTTTGTTGGTGCACCCTAAAAAGAAAAAGAGTGTAATTCATTTTATTTAGCGTTGATTTTAGTTTGGCTTTATTTACTCAAAAATAGGATATGGCCGTGCAACTAATGGTGTTATGACGCAACAAGAAGTAAAATGCACACCTAACAATCAATGCAAATGCATTGTGTCCATGAAAACAGGGTATGCGTACTACGTGAATGCACAATTTCTTCTTCAAATGCTGAATGCAAATTTCCCTATATGAATTCCTAACTATTACTCCAAAGCAAAGCTAGATCTATTGCAAGTACAATGCAAAATGCATAATGCAATGCATGATGATAAGCAAATATTTAGGATTTTTTGAAAATAAAGAGATATAAAAAGCAAGAGAATGATTCTAACCACCCCAGAATCTACAAGCACACATAAACAACATTCCAGCAAAGAACTAAGGCAAAAGGACTCTAATGCACTAATCTCAAACAAAAAATCAAAGATGCCATGACAAGAACTTTCCTAAAAGAAAAAATTTAGGCTAAAAAAAACGTTTCTGGTCAAAAACAGAGGCCTTAACAGACTCAGGCAGTGCCAAAGGAGACTCAGCAACTAACAGCATTCACCCAGCAATCCATAATCTTCCACAAAAAGGTAAAAAACCAGGGTATACGCGACTGTGAGCAGTGAAACCACGTGTATATGCGGAAATTCCAGAGGAACCCGCGTGTATACGCGACTGTAAATAACAAACCCGCGTACAGGAAGAAAAGATGCAAAAATTCAAGGAAAACAGATAGGATGAGACTAAATTCACACCAATCAGGCTCTACCAGGCATACATGCCCCCATACCCGACACAGAAACAAGAGAGAGAGAGCACTTCAAATACATTGAATGCCAAAAGATCAACCCCCAAAGGACAATTACTAGGAACTCCCCAGCGGAGTCGCCAATTCTGTTACGGAGAGAAATTCCTATGGCTTGGGGTACCACAACAGATAGCTAGACTCCAGAAATCAATCTTCTCCAATATGCAACAGAAATAAAAACATCTAACACTAAAGGATCGAACCTCGTACCTTATTCCAGACGGTTGAAGTAGATCCCCGTTGAGCTTTCCAATCTTCAGCTTGAATTGTTATAGCACGTCCTCAACAACAAGTAAACAATACAAGCATACTATATTTCATGGTGTTAGATCTATTCTAGCATATATAATCAATAATGTATAAGCATTTGACATATTCCAATGGATGCAACATTCATTCAAATACACATTACTGGACAGGAAAAGATATTTCTATTAATATGAATCAGAGATTACAAGTGACAACCTCTGATGGCACGTCTGTGAACCGGAGAAACTGAATCCCCCACTTGGGCCTCCACCACCTCAATCCTCCATCACTCCGATAGCAAGCTCACAAACAAAGGCAAGCTTGGGAAGAACACCACAGTGCTCCAAAGGGACAAAGGGATGCAGACTCAAGTATAGTTCTGGCAAGAATGGACTATAGTTTCGGTACTCTCAATTCTCTCTTATTGCTTTCAATGTCTCAATGGTTCCTTATATAGCTTTCCAAAGTGATACTGAAAGGTCGAATCCGTGTGATCTCAAGGCATATGGAAGGCCAGGAGTCATATGAGTCGGATTCAAGGCAAGGAACGGTTCAACAGTTTTGGATTATGCACACATCCCGATGTACGCGACTATAGAGGGAATATCCGCGTATGTACACGGTTATCGGGGAAAAGACCGCGTATATCATTTTTGTAATGTTTTTAGGGATGGTCAATGATACATCAAAAGGCAATAAATGGTCCATAGGGGATAATGAGTCTGCAGCGGGATAGGGGAAGGCCATACAATGTGTGATTCACCTAGTGTGGTGAAATCCGCTATAACAACCTGTCTGCATTTTCATTCAAAGAAATGGGTATTAATCTTGTCATCAACTCGATCCACTTTCATGAGCCATTTCACTCCTTTGAGTCAATTCAAAGAATGCATAATCCTGTATTTTCATTATGTCTGGTCTCTACCTTGATTGATTCAATTATTCCAAGTTGCTTGTCATGTCATTCAATGTTCAAGGGGAGTCTTTACCACAATCTACCTCTATAGCTACTTTTCCTTCCTTTGAGTAGGTCATTCCGAGTCAATCCCATGGTTGTTCCATTATCAAGATCACTTCCAAAATAAATTTTGTTTCAAGTTTTGTGTCAATGATGGGGGAAACATCATGGCCCTCCTTCGATGAGTCTATTCTTGTTGACATCAACAAATTATCTAGGAATTAGCCTTAGAAACCGGTTAAGTACCTTAAAGGCTGCACACCACAATGGCAGGTTTCCTCGCTTTCAACAATACGATTTCATCATTGGCCTCTAATTGGAAGATTCCGTCAATTGTTCGACTTCAACTCATTCATTCATAGTTAGAGGGATGTACTAGGGTACCTTGAGAATCATTGACATTAATGATGATTTCCTTCATACTTGTTAATTGTATGCATCAATGACTAGCAATCAAGTGGTTTCTACTATGTTTGACATTATGATATCTATTCACATGGATATAATCGTACTATTGGGGATTGGAATGAAGAGCTTGAGTGGTTAGGTATTCAATTGAATATGTTCATATCCTCAGGTTGTGATGGGGTAATTTTTGTGTCATTTCATGGATCCACATTATATGTCTGGTGGCTATGCTCAAGTTTGAGTCAGGATGATAATGGATATACAATGTATTATTGATATCCATGAATTTGTCATTGTACATGGATCTGCAGTGTATTGGTCAGCAACCATGATTTGAGTCAGATAGTTTGTAACTGGTCCTATGTCAAGTCTTCACTCACAACTCTTTTGCCTCTAATTCCATATCATATATATAAAAGTATTTCACCTATCACATCCCTCTAGTTTCATACTTTGGGGAGCATTATGTTACACCTAAATTTTTTCCTTACGCTCAATCCCCTAAAGTTTCCTGACCAAACTACTTTTTGGATGAGCTTTTTGCTCATTCCTAGGAGGCCTAATGCCCTTTTCCCTTTGACATAGAGAATCAACATACCGTAACGTTGTTTTCCTAATGATAAGGTGCGTTGGTGACACTTTTTTCCTGAGGACAAGAAGCACCGACGCCTCCTGCTAGTGCACAAGGAGTGTCGACACTGTCAAAAAGGAAAAAAGAGAATATTTCAAGAACCTTCTAGATGAAATTCCTCGTGGAGGGTTATCCCAACTGCTTAGAGTAGGTGGCATTCGTACCCCTAGCCTCTAGGGATGATCCCTCACCTTCCTCCCTAATAATCTCAACCTCTTTGTGCCCTTTTTGGCCTATATATACACGCTTCATGGACCATGGTAGGAGAGGACCAAGAGATCACCTTTATGCTGTTGAAATAATTGCTAGTATAGGAGGAAAAGAGTGTGGTTGTGAGTGAGATTTGTAGACTTTGTAGAGCTTATGGTTGTGAGTCAAAGACATTGTGAGAACAAAGATTCGACATCAAGGCTTTGGTTGTAGTTTTCTTCTCTTAATATTTTAATACAAGCATGTTCCCCTTTTCCATAAATGATTTGTGTTAATATCAATTATTCATTACTTATATCGTTGATCATTAGTATAGATCATTGAAATACCCTATTGCTTTCACTATTGTATCTTGTTCCTTACATTCTTTTGCAGGTACAACTGATCATAAGATAATCACAATGAAATGATCACCTTCTCATTGAGGTAAGAAAGCTTGGCATTCAAGTAGTTTAACAACCTAGGGAGAGGATGCATTGCTATAAGACTTTTGTCCTAGATCTTCCCCATGTAGACTAGGGAAACAATCTTTGTCCGCATTGATTGAGAATTTTTGGTAACAACTAGACATCATTACACATTCCAACACTTTGAAATTTGCTCATTTAGAAACATTCTCTCAATTTGACATTGAATATTACATCGGTGATATCAATAAACATAATGCATTTGGTTTCGTCAATCATTATACCAAACAATTATTAGAAGAATAATTTATTTTTCTCTAGTATATGTGTAACCAACCACTTTATAAAATATAAATGTCGATTTAAGCAATATTTTTATATTAATTCAATTGAAAATAATAATAAAAATACAACTAATTAATGATATTTTTCTTACGCTCGAAGGGGACATCTAAAGGTAGCCTCAATGCAAGGCGTATTTGATGAGTGGTTGGTGGTATACAAAAGTTATAGTTTATCAACAACTCGTCATTAGTAGATAAACTACGTATTGCATGCACATCAACAAATCTAAATGCTTTCCTTTTCATAAAGCACTCCTTGTCATTGGAGTGTTCCTCAAATGCACATTTTGCACTAAATAATGAGCACCTGCAACTATTTATGAACCTTTCATCATTTCCATTAGTGCGTGGACAACCATAAATATACAAAATGTTCTTCATTTTAACGTTTCCATAAGCATAACCAATCATGCACACACTATACATGGAAATGTTATGCTTGTATTTAACAATATTCAAGTAATCAAATGGATGATAAATAGGACCACAAAATGGTACAAGTGCTACTAACTATTATGGATGAATGAATAATTGTGAAATTATAAACAACCAAAGATTTGCAACATCTATTTTGGACTTGGAAGTCATATAATTATTACCAAAAAAGGAGAATTCGGTCCCAATATCGGGCACATGCAAAGAAGACAACCAAGCTCCATACAACATGTGATTGTAATAGGTTTGGTATCTACTTTGAAAATGGATGATAAGAGATCTACGAGATGTAAAATAGTCAGTGGAAGGTGATGAGTTAAGACACCCCTAAGCTGAGTGGTTTCCGGTTCAAAACCCCGACAATACAAAAAATCCAACCATATTAAGGGTTGGTGCAATCTAGGTCGGGTGCGATCCCCGAGTGATTTTGATGACTTAGATGCCCTTGGTTCATGGTTTCTTAGCTAAAGGAAAACCATGCAAGTAATGGGTACCACTTTTCAACAAAAAAATGGACAATAAGAGAGAATTCATTGCTACCCTCTAACAATTGAACCAACCTTAGTGTGCACTTAGACATTTTTTTTCTTAGCTTGTACAATTTTTTGGATCTCCTAGTAGAGATGTTTTGGGTGGTATTGATATCATACTTTGGCTCACTATAACTCTAAGTTGACTCAATAGACATATATGGGATGGTAAATTTAGGACAAAACATAGATTTTTTATCTTCCAAATTTAGAAAAAAGGAGTGTATGGAAGTGTTTCTACGTGTCTTTTCTATATCACCTATTGACTTTTTAACCGTCATTTACTCAATAGATAGAAATGAGATGGTAAATTTAGGATGAAACACAGACTATTTTTTCTTCCAAGTTTACAAAAAAGGAGCATATGGAAGTGTTTCTACATGTCTTTTATATATCACTTGTTGGATTTTTCACCATAGTGGAAGGTATTAGACCATCAACATTGGGTATTCTATCATTAATATAATGAGACAATGTGACACATCAAGGGTTTCTATTCAACCCTTGACATTTTGAACAACAACATACTACTGGGGTGTTATAAAAGAGATCCAATCCACAATAAAGTACCATAGACACATGTTGTTGATTGGAAAATGACATGTTACTATTGGCGAGATGAAATGGCTCTCCATTTTCATCTAGAAATTGCTTGCGGCATCTTGCCTTGATCGAATCTTGTGACATTTTTAAACTAGTGTAATATCTTGTACATCTAAAATCGATCTCGAATCAATATCTTACAAAATTAAACCCATAATTATTCACATGCACATGCATAAAAAATATAAATTTGATTAGATAATTAAAAGACAAATAAAATCTAAACTTACCATAAATGGCATTGGAATGAACTCTCAATAACATGGAATGAACTATACTATGAAGAATTGGCCATTTGATATTATATTTTTTTCTTCCCACATTTCAACCAAATCAACAATCAATACATGTCTACATTATTAAAATCAAGTTTGGGAATTAACATATAACAATGTAACTTCAAGTAGACTTTCGAAACCTTTTTTTAGGTATATGGTAGAAGTTTAAACATCACACGTACCTTGTGGATTTTTTTTTAATTTGTGATTGAATTCTCAAAAGAGTTTTTGGGATGCATGTAATATTTTATCTTAAAAACTACAGTCAAAATAATTTTAAATGTAGTCATTGTGTTTGTAAACTTTATACACATCGATGCATCTATACAATATAACACATTAGTGCGTATATATATATATATATATATATATATATATATATATATATATATATATATGGGGGCATCATGGAGCTCTATGAAAAGGAGTGGAGGGAGCAGATGCAGAGGGAGCAACAGAGAATCGGAGTAAGTAGGGGCAAGACAACACAAGAGGGATTTTCCTCAGTGTTAAAATTTTTCTTTTGAAATATTAACACTCGGGTGATGGAGGAGTGAAGGTTGAAGGCGAAGAAGCATGCAAATAGAAAGGAAGACAAGGTGAAATCAAGATGTGGATCGACAAAGTTGACTACACCCCTGAAGACTGGGAGACCTCCGTGTTTTGTTCAGAAGAAGAATTTCGGGGCAGGAAAAAAATGGAGATGTAGGAAGAGGGCGTCGGAGGACAGTTCACACATGTGAAGGATCAAAATGCCATAATAGAGGAGGGTACAGAAGCCCATTCTAAACCATGCAATCTAATGAACATCTCCAGCAACACCAGCTCTGAAATCATTGCAACAACAAAACACATCCACACAAAACAAAGGGTGTATGACCGAGGAAAGTCAATGCTGAATTAACAGTAGGCAGGGAAATTGAACTCGAGGAAATCCCCCATTACATGAAGCACACCATTGTGGGTCAATTCTGTGGAAAAACACCATGGCGTGAAGCAATCATGAACTGGATCGAGCAGAACTAGAAAAACGAGCTTGGATACAGCCTAGATTTTCACATACTGCCAAGAGGTTGGTTCATGATGAAGTTACGACATGAAGAGGATGGGGAAAAATTACTGGACAGAAGTTGGAGATGGGGGCCAATAGGCTTAATTTTGCAAAAATGGAGAATTGATTTTGATGTGACAAAAGGACCCTTCAATATTCAGCAAGTGTGGGTGATATTGCTGGGACTATCTATGATGTTTTGGGAGGAGGAGTGCCTGAAAGAAATTGGCAAAAGGATAGGCAAATTCGTGGCTTTAGAACCTGGCTGGGAAACCAAGGTTGACCGCAGGTGCATGAGAATTCTAGTTGAGCTATACCTGAAGGATGGGCTATATAAGGAAATCCTGATAAACATGCATGGGATCCAATGGAAACAACGCCTAGATTATTGGAAAATCCCTTTCCGGTGCTATGGCTGCAGAGAGGTTGGTCACCTGTTAAGAAATTGCCCGAATAGCACAATCAAAAAATGGTTATGGAAGGTTTGGTTCAGCAAGATAGGGTGCAAGGAAGAAACATCAATAGACCCACCCAAAGAGACGGAAGAGAAAGAACCGATGTAGAATAGGGAAGATGAGGAGAAGCACTCAAGAAAAAATTTGGTAATCAAAGAGCATAGCCCAGAGCCGGAGATGGAGAAAGAACGAAAAGGTGGCAAAGAAAGCAGTCAGATTCAGGAAGATGAACGCTTGCAAAAAGGTGGTGATAGTGAAACAGTAACCAAAAATGAACTCAGGAACCATTGAGCGACTGAAGTGGGGAGTGAAGGACACATCATCGAAGATGCGGAAAACACAGAAATTGGTCAAAGCAACTCAGACATCAGCAAGTCTCAGTTGTCAACAATGGAACCTAAAGGTAACAACTATAACCCAATGGTTAATTTTAAGCATGATGACAGTAAAAATAATTCCCCTGGAAAAGAAAATTAAAAAATAGCTCAATGCAAGGAACTGATAAGAGAAAGGAAAACATAATACAATCTAAGACCTAGGGTTTCAAAAGAAAAGAATGATTGTATTTCAACAGGAGGGCTTGCCCCAAACATGGAATCGAAACCTCAAATGGGTAGAAAATCCCTCCTTTCAAAAGCTCGGAAGCGTGTGATCTTAGAGATCAAACAAGGAAAACAAGGCACAATTTCAAGGGCGCTTAGAGAAATAGGTCCAGGGGGTGTTATTAAATGAAATATTATCCATAAATATCAGAGGGTTAAGGGCAGAACCCAAGAAACTTGCCCTGAAATGGCTCATAACCACGATGAGCCCGATGGTATTATTGCTACAAGAGACCATGATAGAAGGTAAGAGGGTAGAAGAAATAGTTAAATAATGCATAAAATATTGGGGAATGACTAGCAGTGATGCATATGGGCACTCAGGAGGAACCCTAACAGCATGGATCCTAGCCTTAAAGATGATTTTAGTTAAAAAATTTCATACAACAATAGGAGCAGAACTGGAGGATAGTGAAATAGGAAATTTTTTTATGATCCTGAATGTCTATGGACCTTTCTATGATAGGAAATCTTTCTGGGAAAAGATGAAAGACTCCAGAGCTCTAGATGTACAAAACTTGATACTTGGAGGAGACCTAAACCTAACCATGTCTAGCAGCGAAGTATGGGGAAAGAATGACAGAGCAGACTCTTTGGGACCCTATTTTAGATATATGTTTGAACAAAAGGGCCTGGTGGATGTAGGCCCTATGAAAATCATGCCCACATGGAGAAATATAAGGAGTGGGGATGAGGAAATATCAAAAAGACTGGATAGGTTTGTGGTTTCAAACCACTTAATAGGAAGCAACCTCATTCTAAAGACATCAGTAGAAACAGGAGGCAATTTAGATCATTGCCCAATAGTCCTTACTAACCATAACCCTGAAGAAAAAACTCCAGCCCCATTCAATTTCAAACCTCAGTGGTTAGAAGAGGAGGAGTATTGTAATCTCATCTCAGAAGCATGGGTACCTTTAGAACCAGAAACAAATCACTCTCAGATGCAATAATTTATGGAAAATTTGGAGAGAGTGAAAAATATTTCCAAAAAATGGGATGAAAATTTCAGGAGGAGACAACAAGAAACTCTAAATAAAGTAGAAGCACAAATAATGGAGATGTATGAAAATAACAAAGAAGGAGTCTTCAATAGGTTAGAACTTGAGGAACTAAAAAAATTAGAGGCAATGAAAGAGAGCCTATTTCTACAAGAAGAAAAAAAGTGGAGGTTGAAAAGAAAAGCTCTGTGGCTGGCTGAAGGATATCAAAATACGAAGTTCTTTCATAGCTATTCCTATCAAAGGAAAAACATCAACACAATCCAGGAGGTCAAGAATACAAGAGGCAACATTACCAAGACCTTTGAAGAAAAATCAAAGGCTACTATAGAACACTTCTAGGAATTGTTTAAAGAACCTGCAGGATGCCCAATTGAAGAAATGTTAGAAGTTCTTGATTTGTTCCCAAGAGATATGACAAAGGAGATGAATGATGAGCTTACTAAAGACATTTTGGAGGAAGAAATCACTCAGGCATTACACTCCTTTCAGAAAGGAAAGAGTCCCGTCCCAGATGGTTTTACACTAGAATTTTTTCTAGGTTTTTATGATCTAATCAAGAAGGATATACTAGCAGTGGTTGATGAATCCAGAAAGTCAGGGGAAGTTCTAGGCAGTATGAATAGCACCTTCATTTCTCTAATTCCTAAGAAACATAAGTGTGAAGAATTTGAAGATTACATACCAATATCATGTTGTAATATGATATACAAAATATTAGCTAAAATCATAGCACCGAGAATCAAACCAATTTTAAGTAAGGTCATTACATAGGAGCAGTTTGGTTTCTTACAGAATAGGCAAATACTGGATGCAGTCTCTATAGCTAAAGAAGTGACAGACTCTATAAAAAAAGAGAAGCAATCAGCGTTTGCTTTAAAATTAGACCTCTCAAAAGCTTATGATAGGGTAAGCTGGACCTTCATTAGACTAGTCCTCATAAAACTTGGGATGAATATGGAGGTGGTAGAGTGGATATTGGGATGCATTCAGTCTACTCTTTTGCAGTATTGATCAATGGCTCTCCCTCAGAGTTCTTTAGGCCCTCAAGAGGCATCAGATAAGGATTCCCTCTATCACTGTTTATTTTTCTTTTGGTGGCAGATGCTTTAAGCAAATTAATTGTGAAAGCCAAGACAAAAGGAAGGATCACAAGAGTAAAAGTATCAGGGTCAGAAGAGGTAACTCATACCTTATTTGTATATGATGTTTTTCTCTTTGGGATAGGGGAGGAAGAGAACTTGATAGAATATGCAACTCTGATAGAAAAATACTTGAGGGCCACGGGTATGATAATCAACATAGAAAAATAAATATTGGCTCACAATGAATTCCCAAGGGAGCTGGTACAAAAATCAAGGGAAATATTAGCCTACCCAACAAAACCATTGGGAGAAGGATTTAAGTATTTAGGTTTTTTCCTCAAGCCAAATTGCTATGCTTTTAAGGACTGGATGTGGCTATTCCAAAAGGTAGAGGCTAGAGTTTCTTCTTGGGAAAACATATTTCTATCCAGGGGAGGAAGATTAGTCTTGGTAAAAGCGGTGCTTTAAAGTATTCCTGTATATTGGGATTCGATAGCCTACATTCCTAAAGGAATTCTTACAAAGATCTGAAAGGCATGCTTCACATTTCTGTGGACATCTAGTAAGCAAAACAAGGGTATGCCAAAATCCTTGTGGGGTAGAGTGGTATGTTCCAAATACTTAACAAACATGGAAATAACAGATTGGATCAGAAGCCCTAACAAGACCTGCAAAAATGGCTCAATTGGATGGAAAGCCATGGTGTTAGCTTTCCCTCTGATAGGAACATGGATAGCGTGGGAAATATGGAATGGAAAAAGCATAAGGATAGGTTTGGATCCTTGGGCTGGATCAAGAGAGGAATACGGACTTCCACAAATAGTATTAAAAAATCTTGGTGATCAGAGATGCTATAAACTTGCAAATGCAAAAATTCAAATCCTAGACCACACAGGCAAACCAAAATGGAGGGAAGCAAATGATTTTCAACTAGAAGGAGAAGAAGTTGAGAACTGGAATGAGTATCTCAGCTTGTTGGAAACAAATTGCATAAGCCTAGAGGATGATATAAAGGATAAGTTAATATGGACAAGAAATGATGAAGATGGAGAATTCACAACAAAAAAAGGGTATGAAGTTTCCATACTAGAGAAATTCAATGGAGAGAGAGCCTGGTGGTGGAAGGGACTATGGGAATGCAACAGTCCAATAAAAACCATTCTTACTTTCTAGCTAGCAATGAATAACAAATTATTGACATGGGAAAATCTAAGAAAAAGGGGCTTACAAGGCCCAGGGATGTGCATCTTATGCAAACAAGATGATGAACTCACTTCCCATTTGTTCAGTACTTGTTCATATGTAGGACAAGTTTGGATGGACGTTGCTAGAACTCTTAGTAAGGGAAGCATGATCAGAAGGGAAGACTCATGGGAGCATAACACAAAGTAGTGGTGGAACAACAATGCGGTATGCGAATTCAGAGCTTTCCCTGTGCTTTTCATTTTTACAATATGGGAGGCCAGAAACAAAACAATTTTTAAGAACATTTGGACTCCCATTAACATCTCTTCAGCACTGGTAATGTAGAAAGTTCAGGAACATAGAACAACCCCCAAAATAGGAAAAAAAAGGACAACCATAGCCCCAGTCATAGATAAAATCATTCCATGGGAATTCTTCGATGGTGCAAGCCAAGGAGATCCAGCCATTGGTGGGGCAGGAGGGGTCATATGTCTATCGGATTCCAAAAAAATTACTTTCAAAGTGGGCATGGGAAGAGCAACGAACACTAAAGCTGAGCTAATGGTTCTTTGGGCTACACTAAAAATAGCAAAAGACAAGCAAATATTCAAGCTAAATATACATGGGGATTCTAAAACAGTGATAGAGTGGGCTCAAGAAAGAAACACCATCCGAGCCCCTCATTTACAAAATCTGCTGAGAACAATCCGGTCAATGCAACCCATCTTTGAAGCTCTTAAGTTTAGCCATGTATATAGAGAATACAATTTAGAAGCAGATATACTCTCAAAACAAGCACTAGCAATACAACCAGGGGTAATCAAGGGAGAGATCTTCGATGAAGGGGACTCCATTATGTTCCACATTCCGCTGTGAAGAAACAAAGAAGTATGGATCTGGTCTTTTTGATAGCAGACAGAAGACAAGGAAATGAAAATGAAAAGGAGCAGTAATGTAATGACAACATAGTTAAGAAATGTAAAGACAACATAGAACATTTTGTAATGAAAACCTTGTAAAGCATTTGTGAGCAAGTGGCGAGCCTGACAAGGAAGAAATGTAACCTCCCTTTGGAGGAGTCCATGATTATTCGAAAGAATAAATTTTTTTGTCGGGAATATATATATATATATATGAGAGGATCCAAAAGGAAACTTCCACAAAAAAATCTGCAAACTTTGAATAACATAAGTTTTTATTTGCATTCTTTTATTTTTTATACAATCAATGCATTTTTCATATATTGATATTCGATGCACTTTTATATTTGAAGTGCATTGGTGTGCAATATATTTTTAATGTGCATCGATTTCCAAAATATTAAAAGATGGCTCATGCTTTCTTATAAATTCATGGAATTAGTAAGGATAAAAATGAGTGGGAATTTCGTTATTTAAAAAGTGAGTTTATAAAAGAAAACCTAATCACGTTTTGTTTCTTCTTTTGTCGAAAATTAGAGGGGAGACTTGTGCAAGAGAAATTTATTAGGGAAAACTTTGGAGTGGCTTGATTTTTTTAAAGAACCATATTTGTAAGGGATTGTGGTTCACATATAACTTTTTAAATAATAAATTCAAGGCATGTAAGTTCTTATTATTCATTTCATTTTTTTTATGTTATTCATATTTACAGTTCATTTTGAAGAAAAAAGAGGTTTCTTACTTACCGCCAACATTGGAAACCATATCACTTCCCTTCTCTTTTATATGGCTGCAAAGTTTAGCATTGGGGTTTTATCTTCTCAATTATTTTCAAAATGAGAATTCTTTTTATAGGCACTAGAAATTTAATGGGTTTGTGCATCTATATACGAGGAGTTGAGAATTTATTACAAGGGACTAGTTATTGCTTTAGATCTAAAAACTTGTCATTGTAATTATTTTTTGTAAAAAGGATTTCATGGTTTTCACTGCGCACTTTCCAGTATAACACACAAAAGCACTTTTAATAAAGGCAATTCTTTAGGTTTACATGTAAAAAAAATATGGGTTATCCTCTACGAAATATATAGAAGTACACACCTATGAGTTTATTAGTGTATAGCACACCGATGAAATTTTATTGCATTTTAATATTTGGCACACTTTTAATGATGCACATTACTATATATGGCACACCGATGTGTATTCATGAATACCATGCACCATTAAACCATAATATTTTTTTGATTAAAATATTTATTTTATTTGTAAAACATATTTCATAGCACACCGATGTGTATTCATGAATACCATGCACCATTAAACCATACTATTTTTTTGATTAAAATATTTATTTTATTTGTAAAACATATTTCATAGTTTTTCTATTTTAAGATGCAAGGTGTTTATTGATAAAAGTTGTTTGATAGAAGTTCAAGGAAAAAGAGAGCCAGGCAATATTTTTGGAGTTTTAAAATAAAATTAATTTGTGAGTAGTTGTGTTTTCCTAAAATAATATTTCATCATTGTTGTGATATTTATATATTAATTAATTTACACTCATCTTTGGATGTCTCATAACAGGTGCTAACGTAAAAAGAAGATCCATTGGAAAAATTCATTGACACTAGCTATGGCTTGTGAGTATATGTTGGAGTATCAAAAGTTAATTTTGCAATTTGTAGGTAGCTACATTGGTTTAGTTCCTTGATTTTATAATTAATGGAATAAGAAGAAACCTTTATATTGAATATATGATTTGTCATGGAGCTTAACTCTTCTAGGAAACAAAGCATGGAGAGGAGCAAACAAAAGAGTTGATGAGAGATGGCATAAAATATGACCCTAATAGAATGTCTAATAGTTATGAATAATTTATTGTGATGGTATTTTTTTTTAATATAATAATTTTTACTATATTACATAAATTTAGATATACTCATTGTTAAAATTACAACATCATGAGTCATTCTCTAAGTCAATCTTGTGCACCAGTATTGAGTCTCGTGTGTCAAGGTAGTGACTTAGGGAGCCTGAGTTTGACTAAGGAAACTTGGATTGGAATCTTGAGTTGGACTCAAGAATGAATAAGCCTTATGTGTAAATGTTAAGCCTCATATGTGGAGAAAAGTGCTTTTTATGTCAAAGTGATGGTGATATATAGTCTTGATTTCCAAGACTAAGGTCTTGTGTGTCAAGACGGATCATCATGTTTTGAGGTAATGATTCACAATTCGAAGCATGAATAGTGCGTGATGTAATACTAACCATGGTTTAGATATTGATAGTATATTAAGTCTCCTATAGAGGTTGGCCACCTCTAGAGTGAATAACTTTAGCATATGACCACTTGAAACGATAGTAGGACAATATGATCACATCATTGGAAAAATATCCTTAGTATATTTGATATGATAAATAAATTAAAGTTGGCACAAGTGGACCGTGCAAATAAGACAAGAGAATAAGATAAGACGTGATAAGAGAGAACTAAAATTGTACACTTCAATGATGTTAACAAGGAATAATTCAGATACTCAAAAGAGAACTCGAGTTGTTCACTTCAGTGATGTTAACAAGGACTTCAGTTAAAAGAGTTAATTGAGTGTTAACAAAGAAGATCTAATTAACTATGTTTACATGATGAAACTCGAGTTAAAATAAAAGACAAAACTTTAGTTACGACACTTGCATGATGAAACTCGAGTTAAACTAAAAGACGATACTTGAGTTACGACACTTGAGTTAAACTAAAAAACAACACTTGATTTAACATCCTAACTAAGTGGTATACCATTCAATTGAAGGGCGAGTCCATCCTTAATTCATAAGACAAAGAAATAAGCTGAGCATGAGAATGATTATGCACTTGTTATGCATGATTTGATGAGATCAATGTGTAGAGCGAATTCAGATTCGAAGGCATTCACTATTTTGTGCATGTACGCAAAAAGTGCGAATTGATTGTGTGTTATATATACTATTTGGTTCTTCTATTATTCTCTCTTCTCTCCTGCTCTGATATTTCACCAGGGGTGCTTGGTATTTCTCTAAGATATTGCACTAGGGGTGCTTGATGCAATCTTCTCATTGTAAATACATTCTTTTCTATCTATCAATATACTAAGGAATATTTTTCTAAGGTTTTCTCCCTCAAGTTATAGAGGGTTTCTCTAGGGTAAATTCAATGTCATTTGTGAATGCTTATGATTTTGATTATTCATTGTTTTCAAGTACTACTGTAATTCCATAATTAAGAAAAAAAAATCAATATGGTATTAGAGCGTAGGGCATGAAAGAGCTAGTTTTGCAGTCAAGCTTGAGCCTATGTTGATTCTGAGTGGTATAAGTTGAGCACAATACTTGAAGAATAATGGATTCAGTCTCAGTAAGGAAAAAAGACAGACTTGAAAGAACTTCGTACTTTAGTACTTGGAAGGCTAGGATTCTGAATATCCTAGAAGAGCATGAACTGGATGGATACGTATCAAATGTTGTTAAAGATCCTACTACTAATGTTGTGCGCATTACTTTCAAGAAGAATCAAGCCAAAGCAAAGGAAATCATTTATGATTCTGTGAAAGACAATTTGATGCTAGTTATTACTCCATTGAATACTGCAAAAAGAGTGCTTCGACACTTTGACCGATATTTTTGAGAAGAAGGATCCCAATCAGAAGAGAGACTTGAAGAACAAACTTTGTAATCTAAAGATGGAGAAGGATGAGATAGTTTATTCCTTCTTCACAAAGATCTCTCAAGTAAGAGATCAACTCACGAGCATTGGAGTAATTATCAATGATGATGATCCCATTTAGACTGTTGTCGACGGTTTTCACTTCAAGGGAGACATTCTTAGCCACTGTAAATGGTAGAGAGTTGTAACCAAACTTTGAAAGTCTATGGCATGATTTCCTACAAGAAAAAGGGTGGTTTCAAGGAAAAAATGCTTCCTCCAAAGAAGATAATCTTTCTCTTATGACAAGAATGAAGAGAAGAAAGAAATTGTTTCCTCAGAATAAGAATAAGTTTCCACATCAAAATGAAAAATAATACAACAAGAAATTTGATAATTCTAAAGTCAAATGCTTCAACTGCAATAAGAAGGGTCACTTTTGAAGAGAATGCCTTGCTAATCAAAGAGGAAAGGTCAAGGGAAGGTTTCATGCTTCTATTTCTACAACAAATGAACCTATAAGAAAGAATTCTTCCAATGATTAGGAGACAAGGAAGGAGTACTATGTTGTCTTAGCTCTACCTAGATCCATTATCACTAGTATTGAGACATGGTTGGTGGATAGTGGTGCATCCAAACACATGATTCGATATAGGAGCGCTACCGCATATCTGAAGGAAAATAAGTTCTCCTATTAGGTGGAGATTGGATATAATATCACCTATATGATCTAAGAGTTGGATCCACTTATTTTCTATTGAATTCAATATATTTACTCCATGTCGATGAAATTATGTATGTTCCCATTCTAAAGGAAAACCTCTTGTTTGTTTTTGTTCTAAACGATAAATGTTTTAGAGTATTCTTTATGGACAACAGAGAGCTCTTATGGCCTAAGAATACATACTTGAATTATGCAGCTGTAATTGGATTTAGAGAGGGAGGTATCTACAAATTTCCTGGAAAGTTCATTAAAGTCATGGTCCATGACACAATTAGTACTTGTGAACTATGGCATAGGAGGCTTTTTCATGTCCATTTCAAAGCACTACCTGGATTGCATAAGTTGGTAAAAGGTATACCTAGTTTTCAATATGATCATGATGGTATTTGTAGAGGTTGCTCTCTTGCTAAGAACATTAAGAAGAGATTTCCAAGAAGTACTAAAAGATCCAAAGGGATCCTAGACTTGATCCATTCATATCTATGTGGTACTATGTCAACACCATCATTTAGTGGTTATCTATAATATTTGCTTTTCATAGATGACTTCTCTCACAAGTCTGCGATCTATTTTATGAAGGCAAAGAGTGAAACTTCAAAAAAGTTTCAAGAGTTCAAAGCACTGGTTGCGTATCACAATGGAAAGCACATTGGTGATTTGATATATGATAATGGATGAGAGTTCAAGTCACATGACTTCAATGATTTATATTGAGAAGCAATGATAATAATACAACAGACTATACCTTACAGCCCCCAACAAAATGGGGTTGTTGAAAGAAAGAACAAAACAATATGTGACGCTACCAAATCTATGATGTGTGATTAGAATATAGCCACATCCTTATGGGTAGGATCCTCCAACATTGTGGTTTATATTCAGAACAAAATCCTTCATGCTATCCTGAGAGAAAAGACTTAAGAAGAAGTTTTCACTAGTGAAAAACTAGATGTTCGACACTTGAATATTTTTAGTTCTCCCGTCTACATTCATCTGCCAAAAGAGAAGAGGAAAAATATGGAGCAATATAGAAATAACACGAACATTTGTTGGTTATAACAATTCCTTCAAATCTTATAGAATCTATGTTCCAGGATAAAGGAACATTGAAGTTGGTAGAGATGTAACATTTCATGAACATGCTACCTTCAAGTGCTATAAAGAACTTCAGTGTGATTTATATGTGTAGGAGCATGAGAATCCTGTGGTGGAGGATCTAGGTTATGGTTCTCCTCATTTATATGTTGAGAGGGAGAATGCAAAAGAGACATTATATATGCTTGATCTTGAAGAGCCAATAGAATTGGTAGAAATATCTCTTGATGATCCTCTTGCTAATAGGAGATCTGGTTGGTGTCAAGACATTCTGTAAGGGGAAGAAAAAAATGGAGCACCATCAAGCACATCTAGAGAGTGAAGGATGCCATATATATATTCAGGATATGAAGCACAACTGAGTCACATCAGTGATTCATAACCCACCACCTATGAGGAATCTACTAAGCAACATGTATGGAAAGATTCCATGGTGCAAGAATACAAATCCATCATGAAAAATGATGTGTGGGAAGTGGTTCCTAAACTAGAAGGGAAGTCTGTAGTAGCTTCCAAGTGGATTTATAAAATCAAACATGCAACTGATGGCATTATAAAAAAATATAAAACAATATTTATGGGTCATGGTTTCTCAGATAAAGAAGGAATAGACTATGACGAGAAATTCACTCCCATGGCCAAGTACACTACTATTCAAACCATGATTTCACTTTCCTCAGCTATGGGGTGAAAGATTCACTAGATAGAAGTGAATATTTCCTTTCTCAATGATGAAGTTGAGTAAGAATTATACAGACAATAACCTGAGGTTTTTTGTATTTTATGCGAAGGAGTCCCATGTATGCAAACTTAATAAATCCTTGTATGGGCAAAGCAGGTCGGGAGGGTGCTAGCGTTCTTTCAGTTGACCTAGGTTAAGATCCCTTTTTTTTTCAAAAAATCTCAAGATACTGTCCCAGTAGAGTAGGACCTAGTCGGCATCATCTACGACGCGGATGCAGTTTCACTCGATATATCTATTGGGAACTGCCAGAGCCAGGTTTCTGTAGTTATGTGGGGATTTCTATTCTCAAATTACTCAACTAAATATAGGAATTATACTTATGGCTATTTGTTTATTCATTCAAGATAAAAATATACTCATTCGTCAACACAGATCACAACATCTAACATAATAGCATTATCACATATTCAATCTATTAGTGGTGCGACATATATATATATATATATATGGGTTTATTCATAAACAGACGTTGTGCAACACATTCAGACCTACTAATTCACAACATACATGCATTTGACATAAACATAATTATCAAAGACACACAGAGACAATGTTTAACATGGAAACCCATTGGGAAAAACCCACAAAGGTGCTCTTTATCTAGCATGAGAAATAGCTTATCACCTTTGGTCTGCGCACTCAACTTCCAGACTCTTCTTTAGATATATTTTAAAATTCGTAAAGATATCCCTCCTCTCATTTTCTCAGGTTTTGGGTCTATGTAATTCTCCTCTTCTTCTCTCAACCTTCGACCCACACACAACCTAGATCGATTCTCTAGCTAATAATCTCTCTTCTCCTCTCTATTGTCAATCCACACACAACGTGGATAAATTCTCGAGCTAGGATGCTCTCTTCTCTCTCAACCTAGACTGACAATAACGACGACGAACAACCCGATAACCAACGTAACAAAAACAATGACCAACAATGATCAACCCACACACAACTTAGGTTCTCCCTTTTATAATATTTTACATGTATTAATGAACTGAATCTTTTCTGTTAGCCAAAAGGCTATCATTGGTATTTTCATACATTCAGTTACAACTAAAAATATGGCACCATCGACCCAAAATACAATTACGCTTTATTACCCAAAGTGTGCTATATTCTAACTAATTACTTACCCATGATCAGTCGTACTGTCCTTTTCAACTACTCTATTCTTCTTCTGTCATGGTTGCTTCTATCACAACTCTTCTTTCATCACAACTTTACTTTATTTGCATCTCCCTTTTTGTCTTGCAACTAAAATATTTATCTTCTCGAGCATAATTCTGACCGAATTCTGTCTAATGTTTCCTAGGTCCAACAGGTCTCCAACACTCACCTATGGATCGTCCTGAGCCACATTACTCTGAAACCTCCATTATTGCAACCTTGCTTTGAAAATCCATAAATATTTTCTTGACTTGTTCAGTCTCCTATCGCACTTCTGCTTCTATTTTCTTCAAAATTTCCACAAGTTCGAAGCTTATGTGTTCCAAAGTTGTAAGTCCTACTGACTCTACTGTTTGTCACACATTTTCATGTATAGGTTGATGGATGCCTATAACTTTCTCTGCCTCTGCTTGTAACTTGTGGCTCTGTCAATTCTCATTTGCTGCTTTGTTTATAGTTATGCGACCTGCTATTGTAGCTTCTTCATATCAGCAACCTTAGCCATTTTCTCAACTAGTTTCATTTTTTTTACTTCGTTCTTCAGCTGGTTCACATTTTCTTTGGCATTGCACAACTACTTTGTGATTTTTTCTATATTTTCATCGTCGATCAAAGCTTTCCATGACTGAGACACTTGCTCAACCTCCTTGGAACACAATGCCTCCAATTCTTCTATCTTCATCACAACCTCAGTTATTGCTTTTCTTCTTTCTTCCAATACTTCTGTAGGTGTAATGGGGTTCACTTGTAATTCGAACTCCACGACCCTCTTGGAGAGGTTTTCTGTAATTTCGTCAAGCCGATAGACTTTGGCTTCTACAAATATTTTATGCGTGATGCCTTCATCAATAAAATTGATGCAAGTGAGTGTGACAGCTGTGTGGAGCTGATGCCTGTTCTCCTCCTAGGTATTGACTTTTTGCTTTGTTTCTTGAACTTCTTTCTTCATCTATTGACAGTTTTGTGCGAAGATTTTACATGATTAACCAACGCATGTTCTCAAATATTCATTTATGTGACTGCAAAATTCTAAATGGCATGTAATTCATACATTGATAGTGCAAAGAAATCGATGGTGACATGGCCTAACTCTTTGACCATGATATTAAGTTGTGTTTTCCCCAAGTTGATTGCTTGACTCAAAACAAGAACCCTTACTAGTGGAGTTGGCATCGACATATCACTAGGATTCTCTTTAGACGAGCCAGCTATGTCTTGCGACTTGAACAATTGTGGCATGTAGTCAACCTCCACTCGAACTTCTTTTACTTCTTTACAAAGTATCTTCAATAACTATACAACGCTACTTATTAATTTTGTCTAACACTCATCTATATTTTTATAGCTCACATTGATGAGTTATGCCATTGTTTCCATAAGAAGTGTGTAATCATCATTTGTAAGGCCGATAGTTTAAACTGATTTAACACCCTTCCTCTTCTTATGACCCTGCACAGAGTTCTCTCACTACTTTTTCTTATCCCCCAACGTTGGGTATTTTGGGGTCGTACTTGAATCATTCTAAGTATTACTGGGGGAAGTATGTGGGGTCTTTTCTGGGGATAGATATTCCCCTTTACTTGCATATTTATTTTTTGATTGGTAATCCTGTCATGGCTCTTCTTCTACAAAGAGCTGATCATTTGCGACATGGAATCTCAATTATGTCGGACAGTCTTAAACGATGGCATCAACTTCCACACCAGATAGCTGAAACTACGTAGCCAAGCATTGCTTTTGCATATCATGTCGAGGATATAAGAAAATATGATGGGCCCTGACTTAAAATATAATAAGGTTATGAAACCTCTTAACGATCGCTATGGTGATATTGACCTGCTTCCTAATAAAATTTCGAAGGTCCTCACCTTGTAGAAATAATTCTCTATAATTGTATTTCTGTTGTGCATGTTTCTCCTTGTCGAACTAGATATTCTGGTATCAATCTCCTCGACATAATATGGGAAAATCTACCCCTTGGTAGTTTTTTGGTTATTCCCATGCGACAAAAGAAAAAAAATCAGTAGCCAAGAATAATGAAATGGTATACCTTTTTCCTATACCTCTTTTGCATCTGCTAATAGTTAATTTAGAAGGTAGTTCAACTAGTTGATATGGACTCCTGTTGCACATAGCTCTGCCACAACAATTGTCCCTAAGGTACATTTTTTTGGTTTCATCTTCTGCAACAACTTGCTAGATAAAAATTTTGCTCCGAACCAAACAACAATATCATTGATATAGGCGATTGTAAAGCCTTGTGTGTCCCTTGTGAGCTCATACTTCTCTTTCAACTTATATGTTAATGATGTGCCCTTTTCTTTCCCAAAAAATTCCGCTGGGTCGATTCCTGCAAAGGGAAACCCAGTGATTGCTACTATCAGCTCGACATCCACTAAAATCTTTCAGTCGAGCCATAGAAATACTCCATGGAAACTAACTAGCAATTGTTTAACACAGGTATTGAATTCTAGTGCACGTGTAAAATGTGGCATGTACATTAGAGACAATAATACAAATTTTTCCAATCCTATTGCCCATTCCATTGGAACCAGGTGGATAGGGCCATCCTTTGTGTCACGGACAATTGTCATATAATTTTTCTTGTCTAGTTCTGGAAACTTGTGCAAGTTGTGGTCGACAAAGCTCATCTTCTGCAAGTTTGGAATTATGTTTGCCATTAATTGAACTCCTTTCAATATGGTTGGTGATAGTAGTTGTTATCTTGCATTTTTTCCAAGTCTGAGCTTAGGCACATCGACTGGTCTGGGCGAGACATAGTATCACAACATGGATTCAGACCCTTCTTCTTCTTCTTCTAGTGGTAGTGTTGTTTCCTTCTTGTGGGTACCATATCGTTTTTTTTTTGACACACCAGGTGGGTCTGGTCATAAATGAACTGGTGGAATCATCAGTGATTATGCAACTTTTTATACAACCATGGATGACGGTGAAACACATGCAGTCGTTTCTTCCATAATGGGCGTAGGTGAAGGTGTCTTCACGCCTGATTCTGTAACAATGCTTGTACTGGAGATAGAGATGACCATACTCTGTGAGAAATCACCTCGACTCTTATAGTTGCAGACACAACAACTCAACGTACTTAGTCGGATGCAATAGAATGAATAAAACTTCGACGTGAATATGATATACATTCACCCGTTCAATTAGCCTTTCCTTCAAACGAGTGGGAAATAAATGGGAAGGTGGCAGCAATTTCCATCACATGGAGAAATATTTCTAATCATTACAAGGAAACCACCAGTTAAATCATCACTTCTCCTGTCAATTCAATGGGAGTTATTGTGCATTATTGATGGAAGTGACCAAAAATTACTTCATTGAAATCTCCCATGTCCTTAAATTAACTATAGCCAACTATATTCTCATAACCAAATTTCATTATGCGACAACAACTTTCTTCTTATGGAAGGTATACGACCTTCGACACATTTCTTTCCTTTCGATAGACGGAGTGTCTTCGCCACCATTTTTCTTCTGCGATAAATAGATGGTCTACGAAATTTTTTTTCCTCGACAAACATATCGTTTGCGACACAATACTCATAAATATGCATTTATTTTTTCTTATTTATTTATTTTATTTATTTATTATTATTTTTTTAGTTGACCAAGTCCCGGCTATCCTAGTAAGGCTTTATACGAATTCCATTCACCAATCCTTTGAAAGGTGTTCCAACTAATTTATGCAATTGTACTGTGCCTCCTCTAGTGATCTAAATGATAACATGTGGTCCTCTCCAATGTGTTCTCATCTTTCCAAGATGCTTGAAAATATTAATGTCATACGGGAGGATAAGTTCTCCAACATGAAATTGCTTATTATTGATATGTCTATCATGCAAGGCTTTCTGATGATAACCTGCAATGAAAATTTCTTCCTCCAACTGCAAAAGCCGTGTCAATCTTTCTTCTACAACACCAATGTTAGTCATTTCAGTAATCACAACTATTCTTAGACTAGGTACAATGTATTCCATCGAATAACATCCTCTTATCCATACACTAGTTAGAATGGAGTTTGTCCTGTCAATTTCTTATAAGTCATGCGATATGCCCATAGTAATGCACAAATGTTCTAGTCCCAATCATCTCTTTGAATGTTTCAAATCTTCGTCAATGCATCCTCCAGGATCTTGTTGAATGCCTCGACAACACCATTTGCATATGGGTGATATGGAGTTGTCTTCCTATGCTGGATCTGGAATTCTTCAATTAACTCCTTGATCAACTAATTGGAAAAGTGTGTGCCCTGATCGCTTTTCAATATCTCCATGCATATGAATCTAGTCACAACATTGGTGAACAAAAATTTTGCAGCAGTCGCATCAGTACAATCTTTTACTGCTGCTGCTTCAGCCAATCTACTCAAGTAATTTTTTTTAGTAATAATGTATCACGCACTTGTTATTTTTCCTAGTGGGTTGATATGACCCACAAAATCAACAACCCATTTATCAAATTCCTATGAATTTATCTGAGTTACTTGTGGAATTTCTCCTCATTGCGATGGACTTCTGGTTCTCTGACAGATATCACAGTTGTGAGAATATTGTCTAGCATCCGCATGTAAGGTAGGCCACCACAATCCTACTTGTAATATCTTCCGTACTATGGATTTTCGAACATAATGGCCTCCTACAACACCAACATGTGCTTAGTCCAATATCATTGGTCGCTTGTGTTCCAATACATAGCAACGAAGAATTTTTTCAGGTCCCATTTTATATAGTTGTCCAACTATCAATTGGAAATTTGCAGGTCAACCATAAATTATTTCTTTTGTAGAGTACTGAATCCTTCTGGTGCATATCGAGTATTCACGAAATGTATAATATGTCTGTAATTATCATCAAACATCGTGATCGCAAATAATTTCACATCAGGAAGAATATCGTTGAGATTCATAGGTTCTTCTTCACTTTCAAGCCTCGACAGATGGTCTGGTCCTAAGTTCAGTCAAGTCGGCTTAACAATAAATTCAAATTCAAATTCCTAGAAAAGGAGAATCCATCGAGAAATATTCCACCCCAACAATGACTTGTTGACCAAGAATTTCAATGGTGAATGGTCTGTGAACATCTTGAAATGTCCACCCATCAGATAGTGTCAAAATTTATGAAGTGCATACACCATAGCTAAGCCTTCTCTTTTAGTGGTGGTGTAATTATTTTCTAATGTTGATAATTTTCTTCTAGAAAAGGAAATAGGATGATCAATATACCCTTCAACATGTTGTTCTAGTACAACGCTGAGCATGATAAACGATGCGTCGACATGTACGTGAAATTCCTTATTCCAGTCTAGAAAAATTAGTATGGGTGCTGTGACCATGTTATTTTTTATGGTGTCTAGACTCTCTTAGAATTGTTCACTCCATGGAAA
The DNA here is from genome assembly GCA_001517045.1 of Pseudotsuga menziesii. NCBI lineage: Eukaryota > Viridiplantae > Streptophyta > Pinopsida > Pinales > Pinaceae > Pseudotsuga > Pseudotsuga menziesii. The sequence goes on from LPNX010621325.1 coordinate 470,535, forward strand.
TGTAACATCCTTCTTCAATAGTTTATGTATTGGAGCAGTCACCTCTGCATATCCCTTGATAATTTTTCAATAGTATCCTATGTGTCCCAATGTCATTCTCAGCTGCTTCACTATTGAGGGTGGTGGTAAGTCGATGATGATCACAATTTTAGCAATACCGAATAGAATTCCATCACAAAAAACCACATGGCCCAACTTAATTCCAAATGGGGCACACAAATACATTTCTTTAGGTTCAACAAAACTTGATATTGTTGGCACTATCCCACCATCAGCCTGACACCTCAATATGATAATTATGAGCCCAAACACTGTCTAGTCATCAAATTACACCTCAAGAATTTATGAATAAAGTCTTTGAAAGAAACCACTACTATTCTGGAAAATGTAAGAGGAGCATTCTTGAGTCCAAAGGGAATTATCTTATATTGGAAAAACCTCCAATTCGTTGCAAAGGTTGTCTTGCATCGATATTCCTTCATGATCCTGATTTGATTGTAGACAAAGAACCCATCAGTGAATGAATAGACTTCTTAACCCCCGACACTCTCCAATAACTTCATCTGTAAACAAAGAATTAAATGGGTCATGCAAGTAGACATCATTAAGCTTCCTTAGGTTGACACAAATAAATACTTCACCAGCAGTTTTCTTATCCTGCACTACCATCGAGCCGATCCACTTAGATTATTCAAATGGTTCTATGATACCCGCATCCAACATTCGATCTAACTCTATATTAAATTTTTCTTTGTACCGCAGATTCAGTCAATATGGTCGTTGCTTCTCAAGATTTGCATCGATATTTAATGGAAACTTCATGTCTCCGAGGTCCTCGACAATCCCCTTCATCTTTGAAAATTTTGTAGAGAACGAATTGTGCAATTCATGCAGTAGGTCCATGATCTTCCCGACAGTTTCATCGTACCAATGATATCCAATATTGGCGAACTTTGGATTCTCTGGAGACCCAATATTTACTTTCTTAACCTTCAACAAACTTAGAAACTAGTTATTCTAAATACCAAATCCTTACACTGCGTGAGCAAATTCAGACTTTGGGATGTTTATGTCTCATGGGTCATCATTGTCTGGCTCACCCATTACATTAAAGCACTCCATCCAATGCTGGATTGCCGCACTGCTTTGATTAAATTTCTTCATTAACACTGATATGTCTTCAAATATCTTTGTCTTGATTACTTGTAACATAACATCAATCGAGGGATGGTCATCAACAAACTCAAACGTGTATGTAAAGCTAGTAGCTAGTTCTTCCCATTCATTTTTCCCCCATCACCACTTAACCGATGTGTACCAGTTCCTTGGTATAATGTCCAGTGTATGTACAGACTGATGCACCCATTCCTATCGCAAACATGCCTCCCATGTTGCACCATAATATTCAACGTGCTCGAAAGGATTAGTTAATCCCGTGTACTTCCAATTGGTATAGCTGATCTTCTCTCCAAATAGGATATCCATGAATCTTTAGCATTTTGACCATTATGAGATAGATTGTTTATGTGTGACCCACCATCTGGCAGGTGTCGTCTTCAGTGCAAAATCTAGAGCGATAAGCGATTAGGTCCTGTAAATTCCGTCATAAAAGATTCAAGGTTAGGAATACCTTCATATGTGGGTAGATCACTAACCTCAATACATACCCATTGCACAATGTCTACAATTCTTGCGCATCTTCTCATTGAAACTTCATGCAATCAATTCTGATAGTTTTCCAAAGCTTCTCCAGAATCTAATGTGCAGGAACTAACATTGTTCCAACTAAGATTTTTGTCGGCCGTTGGATTCACATAATCATCGATTGTAGAAGTAATGTTATATATATTTTCGATATATCCACCTTGCCCTTCATTGTTCACTTGCTCAAAGTATCTATAACCTTCCAGCAAATCAATTGGTGTGATGACCCTTAAGATCCTTTTATCAAAGTTGATAATGGTATGATTATAAATTACCCAGTCGATCCCTAAAAGTGCAGGATATGGATTTTTATCATAAATAATGTCAATCACTTTGAAGTCAACATAAGTTTTGAGTCCTTCTATATCGACATGAACCTGAGTCAGTTGTCCGATAGGTAGGACTTTCAACTGATTTTCTAATCTGAGCTAGACATCAGACCACACAAGTCTCAGATTCCCCATACTCTCCCAAGTCTATCTAGTCAAAGTGTTAACATCAGAGCCAGGTCCAGAATAATATAGTCCATGTCGCAATATCCTATTTGGGAAGTCATTCTCAATTCTTGAATAGTCTTCAATTTTTTCCTGATATGATTAACCCTTTTTTTTCTGGTCGCACCTCTTCTTGAGGTTCTTTTATCAAAGATGTCAATTTTGAGACAACATCTTTATCTTGCATTAGTGCTAAACAAATTTTAAAGAATTCTTTTAGTTTACTAATCTAATTTGTTGGTTTCTTACGGAACAACTGGTCAAATCTTTAAGGCATTCCCAATATTGGTCCTTCAGGTGGTGTAGCAGCAGAAATCGATGCTTAATTCATTTCGATGAATTCTGGTCGTGCATTCAACAATAATTCCTTTTTTTTTTGGAATTCGAATGGTGCTTTCATTTGGCCTTCTAGTCGCACCTGCAATTGTCCATACAATGTTTCTTTATCTTCCCCAGTCGCAACACCTCCTCTTGTCATGACAACAATATGTGGCTCCCTTGGTTCAACAAAGATATTCTAGATATCTGATTGGGGTTTGGATTGGGATTATGCAGTGGATTCTAGTTTCCCACATTCTTATCCTACCACCTCACAATCAACTGAGGACATTCCTCAATAGTATTATCAAAATATTTATAGTATGAACATGTCATAATAGGACTCATGTATTCCCTGGAAAAATTTCCATGCTTCCCACAATTATAACATATAATCTATCCTCTACCACAACCAAGTCCTCATCCTTGTCCTAGACCTATAAAAACTCCACCACCCCTGGGTTGAGGGTGTTGTTGTTGTGGGTATTGGTTCTATGGATTGGTCCTGAAGATACTGAGCCTGTGGATATTGACTCCTAGCTCGCTCAAGTTGCTTTTGTTCGTCATTCTTCATTAAATACGTATCAACTATTTTATCCTTCAGCAACTGATATGCTCTGAAGTCTTTCTCACCATGGCCTACTGATCTGCAGGATTTTCTGTATAAAATGGTCGGTGTACTTATTATATTATATAAGTATAAAAATTCTTTTGACCTATGCCCTCTAGTTTCATAGATTCTACACCAAGGAATCCCTTGTGTATTTATTAGGTTTGGTGCTCCCAATGCGATATAATTCATAAATGTTGGGAAGTTGTCTTTATGGTGTCCTTCCATTCTGCATATTCTACACCATAGTTCTTCTTGCACTTCCTTTTCATTCTTAATATCTTGAAGTTGTAGTGTAAGGTTGGCTAGTTGCCACTGGTTTTGCATCATTCTTGCACCAATCTCTCTGACCGGTGAGGATTCCAACTTCATAGCCAATTCTAGAGCCTTAGTCTAAGATATAATCTTTTGTTACATAAAAGGAATTCAAATGTGTTGTAACATCGCTGCAATAAACCATTCTTTATGTTGAACGTCTGACATTTGAAAGGTTACTTTGGCCATCAACGTCTTGAATTTATGGTCGAAGTCCTAGATAGTCTCCGTAGAAAATTACTTAATTTATTTTATCAACGTAATACACTGCAACTCTAATTTTGGATTTATGAACTCATCTATTAATCCTACCCGTATTTGATCTAATGATTTCTGTGGGACTCCTGTCGAAACCATAGAGAATTTCAAGTACCAATCTAATGCATGACCTCTAAGGGTTGTGATCATTTTGGATTTCATGATGGATTCATATTGGACCTGTCACACAGTCCACACAGATTCACATAGAAACCAATGTTTTTCAAGGTATTCTAACCCATTTCCATGAAATATTGACATCTTTATATCATTCCCGACCATTATATTTTCTCTTGGTACTATCGTATTAAAGGTTTTCCTAGTGGGAGCCCCTTGTTTGTTATCTCACTATTATTTTTACCTTGATTAACAAAACCACTAGGTGATGAGTTTATATATCTTACCTCAGGGGATGTACGTGACGTCGTGGGTATGGCGTACTCATACTCTGTATCTACGGCTTCTTCTTCATCTTCTTTTTCAGATATAGGCTGGTATTCCTCTTCCTTGTCGTAGGAACCTTCGTCAAAGTGAAATGCTAATTCGTATTCCTCTCCTCCATTCGTACTGCAAATTCCACTCCTAGTCACAGTCCTTCTCCTCTATCCTGACCAAAACCTTCTCCCACTTCTTACTTGTCCACCCTCTAATTTAGTCTTGCTACCACCAAGAAACATATCAACTTACTCTACTCCCAGTTTTTCTCAAACTTGTTTTGTGACAATCCCAGGTCTTCATGCACAAATATTTATTCGTTGGAATCCATTATTAGGGTCCCTTTCTCACCTACAAGCATCTTGATCCAATTCTTTAAAGATGTTAAGAATTGTCCTCTAGGTCCTTGGAATTTTTTTTTTCGGTCTCACTATATGACCTTATAGTGTCGACAAAAATTTAAGTGATGTGTCCTTCCAAAATAATGTTAACCTAGAAATAGAAAACCCTAGATATGGGGTTTCTAATACTTTTCAGCCGCTGAATTAGCTGAGGGATCCACTCTATCAATTCTCCTCCTTGAATTTTTTTCTTCTGTGTCATCAACTTTAACAACCATTCGTAAAACACAATGGGAAATTTTCTAAAGAAAATCTCATGGATATTAATATAAAGGTATCACTTCGACTACTTTATTGGGTTCATCCAAGATCCTTCACTTTCTTCCCTTGCAAACTCTAGTGCCTTAAAATCCACCCAATCTTGAATTTTTGGCTTCGTTGGGTGCCAAAACATGTCCCCACCAAAATGATTCACAGTCCCGACAACATAAACATTTGTTGGCATGCTTCCATTTGACCCAGGTTCAGATTCCTTTGTTCATTAACAAATCCCAATATATCAGCCCAATAGAGCAGGACCTTGTCAGCAACATCTGCGATGCAAATGCTGTCTCACCTGAGATATCTATTGGGATCTGCCAGAACTAGGTTTATAGAGTTATGTGGGGATTTATATTCTCAAATCACTCGACTAAAGTTGGGGATTATACTTATATTTCTTTGTTTATTCATTCAAGATAACAGTCTACTCATTCGTCGACAGAAATCACAACATTTAACATAATAGCATTATCACAGATTCAATCTATTAGCGATGTGACACACACACACACACACACGGGTTTATTTATAAATAGACGATGTGAAACATATTCATACCTACTAATTCACAACATACATGCATTTGGCATAAACATAATTATCAAAGACACACAGAGACAACATTTAACATGGAAACCCACCTGGGAAAAACCAAAAAGGTGGTATTCATCTAGCATGAGAAATAGGTTAGCAGCTTTGGTCTGCACACTCAACTTGTAGATTCTTCTTTAAATATATTTTACAATTCATATATACATCTCTCCTCTCATGCTCTCAGGTTTTGGTTCTATGTAATTCTACTCTTATTCTCTCAACCTTTGATTCGCACATAGCCTAGATCGATTCTCTAGCTAAGCTACTATTTCATCCTCTCTACTATCGATCCGCACATAGCCTTGATCGATTCTCTAGCTAGGAGTCTCTATTCTCTCTTAACCTAGAATGAAAATAACGATGACAAGAAACCCGATAATCAATAACCTGATAACGAATGTCACAAAAACAATGACCAACTTGCACACAACTTGGGTTATCCCTTTTATAATATTTTACATATCTTAATCAACTGACTCTTTTTTGTTATCCGACATGCTATCATTTCTATTTTCGTACATTCAGATACAACTGAAAAATATTCACCATCATCCCATAATACAATTATGATTTATTACCCAAAGCATCCTTTATTCTAACTAACCCCTTACCCATGATCAGTCAAACTGTCATTTTCAACTGCTCTATTCTTCTTCTGGCACGGTTCCTTCTGTCACAACTCTTCTTCTGTCGTATATTTCCTTTCATGGCATCTCCCTTTTTGTATTGTATTGACTCGAATATTTATCTTCTAGATGAATTCTACATAAATTTTCCTAGGGCCAACATAGTGGTTAGTATTCGAGGATTGGAAACTATATTCAGAGCTTGGGCTGCTCCAAAAATGAAGCTGACCCCAACCTTTACTTCAAGGTTGTGAAGAAACAACCACTAATTTTGGTTCTCTATGTTGATGTATTGTTCCTTACTGGAGGGGAAAAACATATAGGTCGGTGCAAGAGGGAGCTCACTTCTAAGTTCGAAATGAAAGAATTGGGTCTTATGCACTATTTTCTTGGTCTGGAAGTTTGGCAAAGGAAAGATGAGATTTTTCTTTCACAAGGAAACTACATAGTTGATGTGTTCAACATATTTGTTAAGATGAACTGTAATTCCATGTCTACACTAATGGTTTCTAATATGAAGAAACTACATGAGTTAGATTCCATATTGGCTCTAGTGGATCCTACTATTAATAGAAAACTCATTGGTTCCTTGATGTATTTGATACATTATAGACTTGACATATGTTATGCAGTGAGAATCTTGAGTCAGTTCATGTCTGAGGAAATATATAGACATTGGGTTGTGGCCAAGTATATGCTTTGATACCTTCGAGGTTATATTGCTTACAGAATCATATATGCTTTTAGTGGTGGAGTGATGCTGCTTGGTTATGCCGACATTGATTGGGGTGGAAGTATTGTGGACTAAAATAGTACATACATATTTTTATTATCTTGGGATTAGCTATGATATCTTGGTCCAACAGAAATAAAGGCTCTATATCCTAGATTACTATAGAAGCAGAGTATATTGTATCTAGTATTGCTTGCCGAGAATCTATGTGCCTTAGGAAGCTACTTGCTGGGCTGTTTGGTGAGAAGCTTGAAACTACAGTCATTCTCTATGACAATAAGAGCTATATTAATCTTTCAAAAAACCTTTTTTTTCAAGACAAATCGAAACACATTGAGATGAAATACAACTACATCCGAGACATAGTCCATAGAGGTGTCGTAATACTTCAATACATTACTACTAATGAGCAGATAACATATATTTTGACTAATACTTTGTCCTTGATGAAGTATAGTAGGTACTTCTGAGATAATCTTAGCATGGTAGAGAATGTCTCCCTCATTGAGAGGGAGTGTCAAAGCTACATCATCATGAGTCATTCTCCAAGTCAATATTGTGCGCTAGGATTGAGCCTCGTGTGTTGAGGTAGTGCCTTAGGGAGCCTGAGTTGGACTCAAGAAACTTGGAGTAGAATTTTGAGTTGGAATCAAGAATTACTAAGACTTATATGTAAAGGTTAAGCCTCACGTGTTGAGGAAAGTTCTTTGTATGTCAAAGAGATGGTGCTGTATAATATTTCTTGTTAAGACTAAGGTCTTGTGTGTCAACGTAGATATTCATGTATTGCGATGGTGCCTCATGTGTTGAGGTAATGATTTACAAGTTGAAGCATGAATGGTGTATGATATAATACTAACCATGGTATTAGAGATGTGTTATACCCAAATCCTGTCACCAACATGTGATAAGATCCTTAACCCCTATGTTTTCCCTAAATCCCAAACTTGGAGTGGAAACTTGCTTTGGATATCAAGTCTAATTGAAAAAACCTAGCACTGTGCTTTCCCTTTGGCTAATGAGCGGTACCTTGTTCAGCACCGCATGTGTCCTATTATAGAGAAGTTGTGCCACCACAGAAGTGCTTTGTCTTTGAAGCGGTTCTCACCTAAACTACTCTGTCATAAGGGAACAAAAGCAGTACTCTTGGTAAAATGGAAAAAAGAGAAGTTTCTCGAGGCTTCTAGAACTTGAGCCTCATGTCCTCCCTTTTCCATATCAATATGGGTTAGTTTGAGCTCGAGATCCCTCTTGGTAGGATCTTAGAGCCACATCACCCACAATTCTCTCAACTATCCCTATCCATTGAGCCTTATAAATACAAGCTCATATCCATAGTTGAGAGGGAGAACTGAATGGTATTGTTATGTTGTTGAATTGACTACCTAGTCCAATCCATTGGAGAGCACAAGAGAGAAAGTTGGAGATTTTGGGGATGAGGTGTTTGTCCTGTGGAGGAGTTTTTCAACACTAAGGAAATGGTTGTAAGCTTCTTCATTCATTTCTTAATGCAAAACTGATTTCCATCCCACATACCTGTTGTTTTGATTTCACATGTATATGTTACTGGATTCCTTAGTCACTAGTATGGATGTGTAGATGATGTTCTGGTAGCTTTGATGTTCTTGTTTATTTGACATGTTTGCAAGTACATAGGTTTGTGATCAAAGCAGTATTCCAGGTGTTTACAACATTCAGGGATGGTCTTCATCCTTTGTCGTTCACTCATTGTTCTGGATTTAAACCATTCAGACCAGAGGAACAACTTCTGTCCGCGGAAGGTGCAATATTCCTGACTACAAATCTAGCGATTCCGCTGGGCAATAGATCTGTCTTGTTCTTTTTCAGTTTCTGAAATAATCTTATCTGAATCCAAGCTCCAGCCTCCTATCTTTGCAGTCATATCTACATATAATCTACTAAAAGTTTTGGGTATGAAACCTTCAGATCTCTTCAGATCTGAGCCACCCTAACTTTCTGTGCTCTGTATTGTAGTTGATTCATCAGTTTTTATGAAGTTTTTAACATTTCTAACTTGATTTTTTTCTCTCCTACTGTTCTGGGTGATTACAGAGAACCATGCATGTGCCTTTGGCAAGGAGCAGTGCCACCGCCTGAGTCCAGTTAGCAATAGGTGGTGCCACCGCCTGAATCCAATGTGCAAGAAGCGATTCTACCTCAAAACCATCTATCAGTAACTTCATCTGCGCGGTGCTAGGTAGGCTCTGTTCCAGACTTTGTATTTTGATTTTTGTGTGTTTTTGGCTTACTTTTTGATGAAAATGAAGTGTATTTAAAAAAATGAATTGTATATTCTGCAGTCGCTTTGAATGTTGTATTCTTTCTGCATTCAAAGAGAGTTTATGTTTCTTGCATTGGATTTTGCATTCTTTTCTTTGCTTTAAACCTCTTGCTCTTTATATAGATATTAGTCATTAGAATCGGGAAATATACATTTCATTTTCTTGTGTATGCTCTGGTTTGTTTTGGACTTGGAATGTGTGAGTGATCCATGTTGTTTTGAGTCTTTCTTTGCTTGGGGTGATTCTTATTTCCTTTTGCATGCTGATTTTTTCAGTGCTTGGTAGGAAATATTGGTTCTTTGTTTCCTTGTCTGTTTCAAAGAGAAGTTTTAGTTTTCTCTCTCCTTTGCTTTATTCACAAGCGTTGTTGAACGATTTTCTTCTTGTTTTGTGCATGATTGTTCAAAATTCTAGATCTTACTTTCATTAAGAATAAATATCTGTTTTCAGCTTTGCGTGCATTAGAGTTAGTTTTGTTTGGAAACGTTAGTGAAATCATCTTTCCATTAAGTTTTTATGCATCTTTTTCAAGCATGAAAAGATAGGAAACATTTTTGGTTTATTTATGTTTGATGTTCTCTAGATCTCTTTTTTATTTTCCTTGAAGATTGTTGGGGTGCATTGATATTTCCCTTTTCATTTGAAAATATAGAATTGCATTTGCATTTGGGTATGCATTTTTTGGAAGAAAAGTAAATCTCTCTCCCTCTCTTAGGTAGAATTTCATTGAAGAGGAAAACTTGCATTATCATATAGATCATTATGCATCTTCTTTAATTTCAAGTTTTCACTCCATGGTTCCACCTAAACGCACAAGCTAAAATTAACGGTAGTACTAGGTTAAAACTTTTAGCAATTTGAGTGATAAGTTAGAGACGTGTTCGGGCATCGTTAAACGTAGGAGCTGTCATTACTTGTCCGCACTACAACCCAGGACTCGCACGGTTCTTCCACGTACTGTAGGTATATAAAACATCCTTTCACGTAGCTTTGAGGTATATAGAAAGGCACTTCATATACTCAATTGTATATTGGAAGGCCCCTTGTGAATGGTTGTGCATTAGACAACACTACTACCAATTTGAGCTCCCACGTACCTAGAGTATATCGAGAGACCCTTTTAGGAATCCTCAAACCATCTGAGTTATCCTTTTGGCCTATCCTGTGAGATTCCTGACTCTTATCCACTACTTTCACATGTTTGCTTGTTTCTTTTAGTTTGAGTAGTACTTGCTTGTGTGTGGTAGTTAGGGGTTTTTAGAAATTTTAGAGATGGCATCCTCATCTAGGACTACCACTCAAGAGGTCCCTTTCTAAGGTGTACCTTTTGTATTCCCTCCAAGTGAAGGTATTGGTCCTCCCTTTATTGCCACTCTAAATATTCCTGGGTTAACTATAGGATTACTGGTCTGGATGTTTAATCTGGTAATTCCTGTTACACCTAATGTCTCAAATGTCACCTCTCCTCTGAGAGAGGATCGACCTCAACCTAATCCTATTCCTTCTCTGTTGGTTGTAACTTCATCCCTTTCTTCTTCTTCGCTTGACCAAATCTCTACGGTTAGTAGTAAGATGGATAAGAAGAAGAAGAAAGGAAAGGGTAAGAAGAAGAAGGATATGAAAGAGAAAAATTAGCAACCATCTGCTCTGGATGGTGCCCATTCTAAGAGAACACCCGAAAAACCCAAGTTACCTTGTAATCTTTGCAAGGGAGACCACCTTCTTAAGGAGTGTCCCAATCTCTCCCGTGTACAAGAAGAGTGGTCTAAAAGGTCTAAACCGTCTGTGTCATCAGCCTCTGATCATCATGTTGATGATACTTCCTCAACCAGTGACCCATTGGTAAAAGGTCGTAAGGGTAAAGTCTTGTATCCTTATTTGATATGCAAGGCTATGCATCGTAATTTTCTTTGTCCAAGCATGGATGAAGCTTCACGTTGGTTGGAAAATATTACTGATCATCAATAGGTGATTCCAACAAGTGATAGTAAGTTATCCCTCAATTCCTCATTGGTTGACCAAGTGATCAATTCAGTTTCATCTATAATTGATCCCACTCTTCCTTCGGAGAGTGAAGTGGTTGAGTCAATGTCATTTCCACCCAATCCTGCTCTTTCATCAGAGAGTGTTAAGACTAAAGTAGTCTCTTTGACCAAATCTTTGTCTTGTTATTCTCTTCCAATAGAGAATGAATTGAAACCTACTAAAGTTTTTATGCTTCGTTCTGATTGTTCTCGACAAGAGGAAATTTTGTCTCTTTCGACAGAACCCTCTCCAAGTACTGAGGTTGTTTCCTTTAACTGGAGTAACCTAACAGAGTCTCATCTTCATTTGAGTGTTCCTTTCCAGATATTTGTGAATGTTACTTCTAGGCAGATACTTCGTACTATTGTTGACGAAGGGGCTTCTATTAGTATTCTATCCTCAACTGCTTGGCAAGATTTAGGTTCTCCTCACCTTGTGCTAGCCACCGATTAGATACTGGATTTTAATTAAAGACCTACTACACCTTTAGGGACCCTTCCTTATTTTCCTATTACATTAGGAGGGAAAACTGTCTGTATTGATGTTATGGTGGTTAAAGGTCCTTTAGATTTCAATCTACTCCTTGGACGTGATTATGTTTACGCCATGAAGGTTGTAGTGTCCACACTCTTTAGAGTTATGCATTTTCCCCATGATGGGAATATTGTGACCGTTGATCAGCTTTCTTTTGTTACACCTAACCATCGCATCACTCCTAGTAATCAGACTGCCCTGAATGTGCCTCATGTTCTTGTGGTTCCTTCCCCTTCTTCTAGTTAGCTTCTTCCCATCATAGGTAAAATGGGGGGCATGGCTCTAGTCTATGGACATCATAATGGAGCTAAGACACTAAATTTTATGAAATGGGGGCAACCTACCAACCTCTGGATATCATGTTGGGTAAGAGCAGGCTTGGTGAGCAAAGTTCCCATTCTACGTCAAGCTCATTAAAAAATGAAACAGATGCCTATGAGCAAAGTTCCCATTCTATGTCAAGCTCATTAAAAAATGAAATGGATCTCCTCAAGCATAGTTTACCTTTTGGTTTCAAGATTGCATAAAAATGAAATCATTCCTGAGCATAGTTCATTTTCTATTTCAAGCTCGTTAAAAAATGAAGTAGGTTTCCTTAAGAATAGTTTACCTTTTGGTTTCAAGATTGCATAAAAATGAAACCATGTTCCAAGCATAGTTATCTTCTATTTCAAGCTTGTGTAAAAATGAAACAGATGCCCTTCCCTTGAGTCGAGTCTTCCCTTTAGTGTTAGAACTTGAACCTTCTTTTCACCTTCCTGATTCTCGTTCTTCCTACCCCCTTGGTGAACATTTTCACATTAGTAACTAGGTTTTTTTGGTTGGGTATGGAAGAAGAATCGTCAGACGAAACGAATCTTGGGGGGCATGTTGAGCCCCTAACAACCATGCTAGGGGTAGGCTTCACTAGCAATCATGTTGGGTGCAATATTCCAACCTCTGTATATCATATTAATGGGATTTTTCAAGCATATTTTACCCATTGGTTTCGAGCTTGCGTAAAAATGAAACCAATATTCGAGCATTCTTTCAACTGATCTTCGAGCTCATTAAAAACAGTAAGATGGTGTTAAGATTACTTTTCAATTTGTGCGCTCTGGTTAAAACATTAAAAGTGTTTGAGCTTAGTTTATTACTTTTTTGTGCTCTGGATTCAAACATGAAAAAGGTTAATAGATTCTGCTTTAAACTCTTTTCAGGCTCCTTAAATACGAAAAGATTGTTGAGTGATCTTGTCTTCTTCATGCTCGTTAAAGCACTTGAAGAGTCATTCATCTGACGGTAGGTTATCACTTTTTCAGTTCAAATGAACTATTTTTACAAAAAAGGACCTTGTGGAGTCTTCTTTCGTGGTCGTTCAGACTCTCTAAACATGAATGATACTGAATTAAATTTCATTGGACTCGTTAAATTAAACATTGAGAGACTGTCTTTTGGGAACGAACCCCTCCTCTCTCAGTTTCGTAAAACATATGAGTTTGGACTTGTCTTCAGACAAGATACAATGAGTGTTTGTTACCCTCTTTGAACTCATAAAAATGAAAAGAGGCACTCATCAACCATGATGGGGAAAATGGGAAGGGAATCATTTTGCAAATAAATGGCAATTTGTCGTTACCTTTGAACATGGTACTTGTCTGCATATCATTTCAGTCAATTGGGTATTCAGCTGATTTCCATGACGATCCACTTTCATGAGTCATGTCACTCCTTTGATACTTTCAAAAGAATGCATTGTCCACCGTCGCACTATGTGTTTGTCTGGTCTAGTCATGCTTCCAAGTCTTTTGTCATGCCACCCGATGTTCAAAGGGAACTTGAAGAAGTTTTCAAAACAGTCTCTGTGTCAATACTTTTGAGTCAGTATTATGGTTACCTCATTCACATCATTCCAGAACTTTGTTCCAAGTTTTGTGTCGTCGATGTGGGACTCATCATGGCCCTCCTTCGAAGAGACTATTCCTATCGACATCAGCTCATCATTCGGGAAATAGCCTTAGAAACAAGTTTAGTACTTTGAGGTCTGTATGCCTCAAAGACAGATTCTCTCGCTCTCGACATAGGTTCACATCATTGACCTTTGATCGATATAATCGACTGGGTGTTCGACATCAGGACATCTATTCACACTCAGTAGATTGTACTAGGGTACCTTGGGAATCATTGGCATCAATGGTGATCTCCCTCGCACTTGTTAATGGTTCACATCATTGGACGGTAATCAAGTGGTTTCTACCATGTTCAACTTTAGAACATTGTAATCACATGGATAGAATCGTACTTTATAGAAAATGAGACAAAGACCCTTGGTAATTGTTTAGCACTCATTGCTTTCCCCAGGTTGCGATGGAGTTTTGTATATTAGGCATGGATCCACATTTGTATGGTCATGGCTATGCTCACATTTGTGTCTATATGACATAGATCTACATTGTATTTCTGGTAGCTATGTTCAAGTTTGAGTCCTCTATCACATGGATCTACGCTGTATTCTAGTATCCATGGTTGTTTATTCCTCTCATGGATCTATCTTGCATTGGTTTGCAATGATGAGTTGGTTACATTTGTCTATGAGTCAAAAGTATTGATGTACTATAGATGCCTACTTGACGACACTCTCCAACCGAGCTGACTCTCGCCTTGAAGTGACAACTTGTTCTCTCAAAGATATTGCTTATCATATCCATTAAGCCTCATGCTTTGGGGGGAATTATGTTATACCCAAATCCTATCACCAACATGTGATGAGATCCTTAACCCCTATGTTTTCCCTAAATCCCAAACTTGGAGTGGAAACTTGCTCTGGATATCAATTCTACTTGAAAATACCTAGCACCGTGCTTTCCCTTTGGCTGATGAGAAGTACCTTGTTCAGCACCGCCCGTGTCTTGTTATAGAGAAGCAATGCCACCATGGAAGTGCTTTGTCTTTGAAGCAGTTCTCACCTAAACCTCCCTGTCATAAGGGAACAAAAGCGGTACCCTTGGTAAAATGGGAAAAATAGAAGTTTCTCGAGGCTTCTAGAACTTGAGACTTGTGTCCTCCCTTATCCCTATCAATATGGGTCAGTTTGAGCTCGAGATCCCTCTTGGTAGGATATTAGAGCCACCCCACCCACAATTCTCTCAACTATCCCTATCCATTGAGCCTTATAAATACAAGCTCATATCCATAGTTGAGAGGGAGAACTGAATGGTATTGTGATGCTGTTGAATTGACTACCTAGTCCAATCCATTGGAGAGCACAAGAGAGAAAGTTGGAGATTTTGGGGATGAGGTGTTTGTCTTGTGGAGGATTTTTTCAACACTAAGGAAATGGTTGTAAGGTTCTTCATTCATTTATTAATGCAAAGATGATTTCCATCCCACATACCTGTTGTTTTGATTTCACATGTATATGTTACTGGATTCCTTAGTCACTAGTATGGATGTGTAGATGATTTTATGGTAGCTTTGATGTTCTTGTTTGTTTGACATGCTTGCAGGTACACAGGTTCATGATCAAATTAGTATTCTAGGTGTTTACAACATTTAGGGAAGGTCTTCATCCTTTGTCGTTCACTCATTTGTTTTGGATATGAACCATTCATACCATAGGAATAGCTTATGTCCGCAGAAGGTGCAATATTCCTGACTACAAGATGGATAAGCTATCAAGTCTCCTCTGGAGACTGACCACCTCTAGAGTGAATTACTTTAGCATATGACCACTTGGAATGATAGTAGAACAAGATGATCACATCATTGGAAAAATATCCTGAGTATATTTGATATGATAAATAAATTAAAGTAGGCATAAGTGGACCATGCAGATAAGGCAAGAGAATAAAGATAAAATGTGATAAGAGATAGCTCAAATTGTTCACTTTAGTGATATTAACAAGGAAGACTTCAGTTACTCAAAAGAGAACTCGAATTGTTAACTTTAGTGATGTTAACAAGAAGGACTTCCGTTAAAATATTTAACTGAGTGTTTAGAAAAAATATGTAAATAGCTAATTGTTTGCATGACGACACTTGAGTTAAATTAAATATGACACTTGATTTAAACTAAAATATGACACTTGAGATATGACACTTGCATGACGACACTTGAGTTATGACACTTTCATGATGACACTTGAGTTACGACACTTGAGTTAATATCGTAACTAAGTGGTATAGCATTCAATTGAAGAGCGATTCCATCCTAAAGTCAGAAGACAAAGATACAAGCCAAGCCTGAGAAGGATTGTGCACTTGTTATGCAGGATTTGATGAGATCAATGTCTAAAGCAAATTTATACTTGAAGGCATTCACTATTTTTTACATGTGACCAAAAAGTGCAAATTAGTTGTGTGTTGTATCTACTATTGGGTTCTTCTATTATTCTCTCCTCTCTCTTGCTATGATATTGCACCATGGGTGCTTGGTATTTATCTCAGATATTGCATCAGGGGTACTTGATGTAATCTGCTCATTCTAAAGACACTCTCTTCTATCTATCAATATACTAAGGAATATTTTGCTGGAGTTTTCTCCCTCAAGTTATAGATGGTTTCCCCAAGTTAAATTCTGTGTCATCAATGAATGCTTCTGACTCTGATTATTCATTATTTTCAAGTACTATTGTAATTCTGCAATTAAGATAAAAAATTCAATGCTCATTACACTTTATTTATATGTTTGTAGATGGAATATAAAGAGGATTACCAAAATGAAGTTAATCCACAAAACAATTGGCCATATAACCCAAGTGTAATATCGCCTACAAGTGATTAATAAATTAGGCATGCAAGCAACTTGATAATTGCTACTAGTAGTTAGAGTGAAGAATGACGATCAATATAATTGAGTTTTAATGCAAGCTATATGCTTTGAAATTAATGTAGTGACAATCAGACATTTTGCTTAACATATTAAACATACTGTCTTGATTGCATGACCATGAGTTACCAATAAATGTAACAATTATATATGGACATTTTGATTATTGTAGACCTTTACATCATCCCATTTTCTATGAAGAAGGGTCTCTTATTTATGTATAATAAAATGACCGGTTTCTAATTCTATTGCATTGTTTAATGTTGGAAAATGTTACATTGCTAATTAAATATAAGGATGATAATATATTATAATGAACAAATGTATAATCTGATGGTATAACACGTTGATATAAACATACTAATTAAAATTAAAATTTAAATATTATGATAATAAAATATTTGATTTGTAATGATTTTTAGTAAACGATGTTTTTCACAATGTGAACAATACACATCAGTGTCTTTCAAGGTATCAAGCACATCGGTTCTTGCATTTATAACAAATGCACTGGTGCTTGGATTTATAATAAATTCACAAGTGCTTGTATTTACCATAATACACACCGATTCTTGTATTTATTAAAATGCTTTGGTGCTTGTATATATTGCAACGAGAGTAGAAAGGTACTCTACAACCTAGTATGGGGGAGATGTTGTCACGTTATATAATGTAACATTCCCAAAAATTAATAAGTAATTAAAAAATTCATGTCGGCTTGTAAAGTTAAAAATTAAAAATCAAATAAAATATAATTAAAAAAAATCCATATGGGTTCATAAAATTAAAAAATTAAAACCAACATAGATCCATGTGGGATCCAATTTCTTGAGTGTAAATATTTTTTGGAGGTGTAAATATTTATATTAAAAAAAAATTACACCTCAAGAATTGGGATCCCTCTAGATATGGGTTTGAGATGGATCTATGCTGGTCATAATACACACTGGTGCTATATATATTAGAACTACTGTTATTATATATTACAAATGCACTAACATCCAAAAATATAATACAATATATGTTATAGTACAATTCACATAATGAGATAGTCACATGTTCGTATTTGGACGCTGTCTTAAACGATACACATTTATTTACCATCAATGCCTGTGAGTTACCTATAATAATAACTCTTAATGCAATTAATTAGATTTAAATTGTATGCATTGGTGCTCTGATACGTACATAATGCACCAATGTGATCATACATACATAACGCAATGGGTAGTTATACATGTGGAAATCACCGGTGCATCACATTTAAATTGTACACACCGATGCATA
This sequence comes from Pseudotsuga menziesii, assembly GCA_001517045.1. NCBI lineage: Eukaryota > Viridiplantae > Streptophyta > Pinopsida > Pinales > Pinaceae > Pseudotsuga > Pseudotsuga menziesii. The sequence continues at coordinate 488,240 of LPNX010621325.1, forward strand.
AAATTAAATGCATCGGTGCTATGAATCATAATCATGCACCAGGGGTTATACAAATGAAATGCACTGATGTATCACATTTAAATGGCATGCACTAATGCTTGTGTATGTGAAAAGCACCGGTGCGTGTTTATGTGAAACACACTTATGTGTCATTTGAAGAATAATGCACCAATAAAAATCATATTCTATAAGCTCCAACTGCTCAAATTCTCTCTCTCTCTCTCTCTCTCTCTCTCTCTCTCTCTCTATATATATATATATATATATTTCAGTTTTAGTTATAGTTGACATTCATTAGAACATATGCCAAAACATATTTTACAAATGGAACATATTTTAGTGGAGTTTTTTTTATAATTTTACCCAATCTTGCAACACTAAAAATATCCACAAAAAACCTTTGCTAGAAGTTTAACAGGTAAATATCCTGTCGAAAATACCCAAGCACTTTTCCTCATTTTGAGGATGGTACCTAGGGTAAACCCTAGATTATCCAAGGCACAAGGCCAATCAACAATAGGGCTCAAAACTATTACAACAATATAATCTTTTTGAGCTCAACATATCACTTATGAGAATAGAACTTGTGTGGGGAGGATAACATTCCATCCCACAACCACTCAAGCTAGACCTGATTGACCCGTTAGAAGGTGTTCTCCTTAAAGTGTGTTTCCATTGATAATATCTTCTTGGATTCTAAAAATTATCCTAATCTCTCGAATATACATCTGGTAACTATGGGGATGATCATACATTTTTCCTATTGTTGAGCCCACAATAAACTAACCCAGATCTAGATTACAATGCGCTAGATTGAACTTAATTAATAATCTAGGTCATGTATAAGATGGAATGATAGTTGTTGTGTTCACTTTTATCTGACAGAAAACACCAAATAGACCATTCCTCGTACTCAAGCTAACAAGTGAACATAGTTTCAAGTTCTTCCAATTACCACTAAACCATGAATTGTCACCCTAGACTATAATCAAGCATAATCCATAGATGAGATTTATAGTTGACACCAAATGGACCATTCCCCAAATGTAAGGGTTCATCCTTAAATAATTATCATAATTGATAATATATATTATTTATTATTGAATTGATGATTATTACATTGAATTCGTGTGGCTTTATACATATGAAGAGACACCATTAAACGATGTGTCCTTCCAACGACAACATTTACATAAATCAATAATAACTAAACTAATAGATAATAAATTAGTAGTTGTAATATACTTTTGGTATATTACAAGTTATCATGCTCTCAAAATATTCCTCCACTAATCTTTTCTAAGCGAGCTTCAACTAGAAATATTTCCGCGAATAACAGTGCCATGGTTTAACAGTTCTTGAAATAATTGGTCGCATTTCCATTCAAATATTTCCATGCATATGATTATGTAGATAAATGAAAACAACCATATGAGGTATTCTTCTGAGCTTCTAATTTGACAGTGTTCTTTTGATATTCTAATTTGATATATATTTATGGGACATCTTGAGCTATGGCCCCTGGTAGAATGTTCATCTTTTCATTTGTCACGACATCTTTTGAATTTTGTTCTTCTATGTTATCCTGATCATTTGTCACAACATCTTCTGGGTTTCGTTCTTCTATGTTATCCTGATCATTTATTGCAGCATGTTCTGGGTTTCATTCTTCTACGTTATCCCTATCATTTGTCGCAACATGTTCTAGGTTTTGTTCTTCTATGTTATCGTGATCATTTGTCGCAACATCTTCTGGGTTTTGTTCTTCTATGTTATCCTCATATTCATCAGTATTTGATGTTTCATTGTTACAATTTACGTCATCATCGTTTTATTTACAATTGATATTGACATTGTGATTGTCAATATCATCTTGATCGTTCATATCCTCGTCTTCTACCTCTTCTGTTTCATCCTCTTTGTTATTGTCTTCCTTAACAAGTTCTTGTTCTGGAGTTTCACTAAACATTGTTATATATTTTCTCGCTAGCGTATTGATGTTCCTTACTTCCCTACCTTGTAAGAAGCCACAATGAACTTTTGGTAGGCGTGCATACATTTTATTAAGTATCACATTTTGAGGTTTGTAGTTGAGATGTCTTTTCTTACCCCACTTGGTGTCTGATGGTATGGATATTTTGTGAGGAGGGGTATAAGGAGTCGGTTGACCAGGATTCCTTTCTTTCCTGGGGGTAGTAACGATTTTATATTCATCCCTACTTGAATACATAGTAGTCGCACTAGTCCATTGTTCCTTTTGACTTGGTAACTCGAGAGTCACAATTACTTCTTCTGTTGAGGGTGTATATCCCAAAAATTCTTGACCCGAGAACTTAGAATTCGTAACATCTTCTTCTTTTCTGGTCATAGTCCCTTCTTTTGTCATGAGTGTCGATGTAGACCCAAGCTCTGATTGACCTGAGAACTTGGGACTCGACATAACTTGTTCTTTTATGATAGGAATCCCTTCTTCTGACGTGAGTGCTGATGCAAATGCCAGCTCTATTCGGCCTGAGCAGTCAGAAGTTATAACAACTTCTTCCCTCATTCCATTTTCTTCTATTGTGGGTGCAAAATCAATTTCCATCTCTTTATTTGGAAATTCTGGGGATGTAACCTCTTCCTCTATCTCAGGTTCCATAGCAGCTTGCGTTCCCTCGCTTGAAAAGTGAGGTGCCACAACATCTTCCTCCTTCAACTGACTTGAGGGGTAGGACTGATGTGTTTATGGTTTTTCTTTGTCTGCATGCTTCTTAGGTTCTTCTTCTGGTCGTTGTATTATCAACATTTTCAGTTCTTCAACTACTTCTTTTATATCTTCATGCAAAACTTGCGCCACCACGTTGATATCCAATATTTTCACTTCAAGTTATGTGGGTTTTATTTCTTTAATCACCCATTTAAAATGGATTTTAGCTTCTTGAGTTAGTTTATCTCGTTTAAAAAAGCCATCCTTCATTGAAGACCATTTTGTTTTATCCGAAATCTTAATTTTTTTTTATAATATTAATAATTAATTAATTAATTAATAATAATATTACTATTTTTATAAACTATATATAAAGTTTAATATATATATATATATATATATTTATTGAAATTTTAATATATATCAATATATTTATTGAAATTTTAATATATATCAATAATAATAATTATTTAACAATAATATTATTATATTATATATATTTTTTAAACGGTGGATTTTAGGGTTTTAAACCCTAGTAGTTGGCCAAGAGGAGAGAATGGCGTAGAGGAGCGAGTATGGAGACCGCGTTGAAACGAAGAGGCAGGTGGGAGCACGTGTGTGGGGTGAAACGAAGAGGGTTGCATGGAAGTAGGCAGGATGGAGCACGCAGAGGTGAAATAGGATGTGAGGAGGGCATTGAGAGAGCGAGAGGGGAAATGGACACGCAAGTAGAGGAGGTGGTCGCTGGAATGGATAGAGGGGAATATCAAGGGTCTGGAGAGGGGAGAGTGCTGAGGTAGGGGAAGGGCTGAACATTAATTCAGATGAGTAGGGCACTGTGTTGGAGGTTAGAGAGGAGAAATCCTTGAGAGGGCAGGGAGGTGGAGCGTGGGCTGGACCTGGGCTGGACAAGCGTGGAGGAGGGAGTGGGAGCGAGTGTTGCGCGAGGAAGAGGATGGATGTAGGTACGTTGCAGGCGTTCAAGAGGTGGCTAGGTGTATATCCTTAGGGCGCGACCTGAGGAGTGGTGAAGGTTGACGCGTGGTGGGAGCTTGGAGGTGTTGCACAGGATCTTGGAGATCGCAAACTGGAGCGTGGGGGGTTGCAGAGTGGAGAATAATAGCATGGGACGAGGGGCAGAGAGATGTGGAGTGATGCTTGTGTAATGAGCGAAGCTTAGAAGAGTGTGAGCATGGGAAGAGTGTGGGGGTTGGTATCAGAGCATGTAGCGATGAGGAGAATGGCCAGGAATATTTTTTAGCAGAGCTAAGCCTAAGATCCGATACCACTTGTAAGGGTTAATCCTTACAAATTATCATAATTGTTAATATATATGATTTCTTATTGAATTGATGATTATTACATTGAATTCATGAGGATTTATACATATGAAGAGACACCATTAAATGATGTGTCCTTCCAATGGCGATATTTATATAAATTAATAATAACTAAACTAATAGATAATAAATTAGTAGTTGTAATATACTTTTGGTATATTACACCAAACTAAAGAGAACAATTGCACACAATTTCAATTGTTTCTTTTTACCAATAATTTGCATATCATCACCACTGACTATAATCAAACATAAACCATAACTAAGAATTAATTGAGATAGGCTTTCCAATGACCAAGATTTGTTAATTGATTCCCAACTCTCAACATATTTGCATGAGGCAAGACTTATAGGTTGATACAAACATGTGAGGATGTAGTTATTTGAAATGGGTTTCTCTTCAATGGTGATAAGAGGAAACAAGAATACCCAATCCCTATATGCCCTTTTCTTCCTAGTTTTACCTTGAGTAGTGAAATTATCATATGGATAAGACCATCTCTGCTCCATAGCTTCATAAACTTGGAGTAGGAGATGGAATTTGTGAAGTCACGACTTCAATAAATGCCTTGTGTTGTTGAATTGTGTGAAAGTTTATTCCTTTGCATGAATTCCATAGTAAGTGGAGAATTAATGTAAAGTGGGAAATTGAAATTAGAGAATTGTATTAAAGAATGACACATGATATTTATCATTTTCACTTATTAGAGTTTGGTTGCATGGTTTTCCAAGTGGTTGACATCCTGATTTAGATATCTTAAGAGGTGCAAAAATTGACATCCTTAGGATCTTGCATTTCCTTCTTAATTTAGAAAAGACGTTTGCAAGGGTGTCATCAATGGGAAATAGATTGTTTTTGAGGTAATTGTTGGCATATTTGAGTATATAGTTGTCATTGATGTCAAAGGTGTTCACGAATGACAAAGGAATAACCAGAGGATATGATGGCAGGACAAACTCAGTGAAAGACTAAGGTAGTGATGGCATGGCATGGCATAGTCAAGGATGTGGCATGACACATATGATGACATGGAATATGATGGTGTCCTAATGATGATGAAAGAATAAGGTAGTGATGGAAAAGTTTCTTATGGCGTACAAAGGATAAGCAAAATATACCAAGGCAAAGTTAACGCAGCATAAGTCAAAGTAAAGACAAAACGGCACAATGATGAGGTGGCATAGTTAGCTGCATGAGATCTGATGAATGAGGATCAGATTTTGTATAATCTGCAAAGACAGAATGCAGATCCACATTAGTTCTAGAATGAACGGTTAGGAAACATCCCGCACAAGATCTGACTGTTAGGAAGCATCCCGCAAAAGATAGGTGGAAAAGCCAAAGTTCCGCAAAAGACCAAGATCGGATGGTCAGGAAAGACATCGCAAAAGATCGATGGTGCTGAAGAAAAATTGAGAAAAAAAGCTTACAAAAAGAAGCTTGCAGAAAGGAGCTTGCGAAAAGAATATTGCAGAAAGAAGCTCGCGGAAAGGATTTTGCAGAAAGGCAAAAGTAGATAGTCGACATCTCGCATCCAGCATCCCGCAATCTGGATATCGACGGTGAGGAAAATGACCAATGAAGATAAACGGTGGGGAATCGTTGATGAGGAAATCTTGGTGCAGAAAGTCGATTTTGAGGTCAAAATCGATGGTTATATCGACGATCCATATTGACTTAGAGATAATAGCAACGAATCTGATTGGATCAAGAAATTGATCCCACAGAAAGAAGTTTGGCAGTACGGAAGCACCTGCAAACGTTGGACATAGGTGCAGAAATGGTTTCCAAGCTGCGGAAACACTTTCTAAGGTGCAGGATCAATGGAATAATGTGAAAGGACGTTCTGGAAGGTGTGATCCTCAGATATGAAAGGGCACAACAATGAAATTTGTGTTTGTTCAATTTGAAGAGATGAAACTGTTGAAATAAGCTTAAATGATAAGAAGTATTTAAGCAACGGCCAGAGTAAAAAGGAAGATGTCTATGTAGTTTGAATTGCATGATCAGAATTAGAGACCAGTGGGTGTGATAGAATTCAGTGGGAGAGAAATCATGAGAAACATATCAGAGTGGCAGGGCGGCGCTAGGGCAGGAAACATGCATGCAGGGGGTTGTTGCCTCCTTTTTGTTGTATCTAATAAACCAGGGGGTTGTAGCCTCCTTCCAATTGGCATTGGTAAATAGGGGGTTGTAGGATCTTTTCAGTTGTAGGTAATAAACTAGGGGGTCGTAGCCTCCTTCTAATTGGTATTGGTAAACATGGTGTAATACCATCCTTGTCTGTAGAAGAGGATAAAACTATTTGTAATTAACAATTTTGCAGTAATAGGATGTATTGGTGGTTTATCCTATTGGGTTGTGTTCTGTGTATTCTTGTTGTTATGTGTTTCTAATGATATATTTAAAAGTGGTTAAAATAGTAAAAAGATAACAATATTGATTCACCCCCCCTCTCATTATTGACCAATAAACCAACAATTGGTATCAGAGCGAGGTTCCTTCACTATAGTTTAACCACTGGAAGGAAGATCCCATGAAAAGCACTATGGATCAGCAAGAAGGCATGGCCACTAATAGACCTCCACTGTTTACAGGAGAAGACTATGCATATTGGAGTGTCAGAATGAGATGTCATCTGATGTCCCTGAGATGGAAGGTTTGGACAGCAACTGAAACATAACATAACATAACATAGGAAACCAGTACCCTACAGACATAGTAGAGCTAGGCCAATATGAAGTCAATGCTAAATCCCTTAATGCAATCTTGAGTGGCTTAACAAACACTATGTTTACTAAGGTTATGCAATGCACTTCTGCCAAACAATCCTGGGATAAGTTGAAATTATCTATGAAGGAGCATCTAAGGTTAAAGAATGCAAAATGCAGACATATAAAGGTCAATTTGAAAGCCTCGAAATGAGAGAAGAAGAGAATATTGGGAAATACCTTCTTCGTGTAGATGAGGTGGTTAATGCTATTAGAGGTCTTGGAGGAAAATTGAAAGAAAAAGAAGTGGCAAGCAAGATATTAAGAACATTACCAATGAGATATGACTCAAAGGTTTCCACCCTAGAGGAACAAAATGACCTTAAAATAGTGACAGTAGATGAGCTGCATGGAATTCTCACTGCATATGAGATGAGAACTAGACTAAATGAAACCTCAAATAAAGAAGAAGCATTTAAAGTCACTTCCAAAAACCAACCAGAAAATCTAGATGATGAGAAAGCTCTCTTTGTAAGTAGAATTAATAAAGGCACCGGGAAATACAAAGGTAAACTACCTTTGAAATGTTTTAACTGTGGAAGGATTGGACATTTTTCCCATAAGTGTTCCTACCCAAAACAAGAGGAGAGTGGCCATATGAGAATCTTGCTGTCATAAGGGTAAGAAGAAGTTTAAAGAAAAAAGGAATAACTTCTATTCCAAGGAAGAAAGTGAAGATGAGGAGATGAGTGAAGATAATGAAATCATGTTTTTAGGAACAAAAAACTCAGATGAGGAATCATAAGTGGACATAGAAGCTAAATACATGGCTGTTGTAGATGAAATTGAAAGAAGTGGGAAAAGAAACAAAGTTTTGAAAGAGAAATTGTCAAAATACTAAGAAGAGAAAAATCAAATTATTATTGATTTGAGAAACCAACTTCAAGAGGCCAAGAAGAGTGAGGAAGATCTAGTAGTTCTTCTCAGGAAGAGAATTCAAGATTCGGAAAAACTTGATAAAGAAATTGCTCGAATTAGAGAAGGGGTTGATGAAAAATTTATCAAATCTAAGTTTAAAAACAACTCAAAGATTATGGATGACATTCTGAACAGTCAAATATCATCCAATGATAGATCTAGTTTAGGGTTTGTTAAAGAAAAGAAGCCAGAGAGTTTCCCACTCACTAATCAAAGAGTAAGTACAAAGAGCTATGATGAAGTAATGAAGAGTCCTGTTAAAAAGGAAAAGTGAAAAGAATATGCTTTATCTTTTCATGACAAAGAAAGAACTCATGAGGAGCTCAAGAGACAAGCAATAAATAGTAGTCAGAAAATATTTCTGGTCATTGTTATTCCTATAATAATTTTGGCCATAAAGCCCTGAAATGCAAGGCTTATGAAAAAGTTCATGAGTATAAGAAGGATGCAATTAAAAAGCTGAAGGTAAGGAATCATAACCAGTTTGGACTTCTCCAAAGGTTTGATACAGAGTGTTACAAATGTAATAACTTTGGACACTTGGCTAGGAATTGTCAACTGAAATATGATGCTCCAGTAGTAGTTCAGAGACAGTGGAAGAAAATGGTAGTTAGGAAACAGAGAGACCAAAGACCTCCTTTGGATAAAGAAAAATTTCATGGTTATTGTCATTAGTGTCATAAGTTTGGTCACAAGGTGGATGACTGCAGAGTCAGGGGAGAAAATCAAAGGATGAAAAAGGAACGACACCAACGCAGATCATGGTGAAGGACAAGTAAATAGTACACCTCCTGAAAAGGTGTGGATGAAAGAATTAGAAGCTTTAGAAGAAACACAAATTTCAGTCATTAATTAAGTCTATGTAGTTGATGTTGAGAATAATGAGGTCATAGATAAAAATGACACTCATTATGAGGGAAAGCTAATTAGTGATGTAGAAGAATTCCCCAATGCAGATAAGGATGAAAGAGATGATGAAGCAGACAGTGATTGTGGAATTTACTTCTAAAAAATTCTCTCATTTGTAATAAAAAAAACCTAAAAATTGAGGGCATGAATAGTCATCTTAAAGGCACAGGAAATGTTGCATGATCTCAGGGGGATATTGATATCTTTAAGTTAAGGAAGTTTAAAGATGATAAGGAAAACATTTGTTTCTAATTAAAGTTCAATGTGAAAAGAAGAGAAAAAGAGGGATAACACAGATCAGATCTGGTAATATCTCATTACGTGGTTAATGAACCTCGGTTCTGTTTTCAAAATTGTATTAGCTACCACCATTGGTTTTAGATGAAGCTTATAGTCAGGGGAAGTTAAAGTCAGAAAATTTCAATTGGTGTCTAATGTTGAAGTATATTGAGGTTATGAGTCTTTGTGTCTGAGATAGTGAGACCAAAGAAACTATGTAATAAACTGAAGTAATCTCTTTCTTGAGGATTTAAAGTTATGGGTTTCTAGACAGTTGATAATATAGATCTAAAATCCAAAAGAATCCAACAATATATGCTAGTTTCTTTTCTATGAAGATCTAAATGCAGAAGCTTAAGGAATTCTGGTAAAAGCTGAAGCCAGTTTACTTACATGTAGAATAAACCATTAGATATGGCAGCAGCAACAGAGTTTAAAAAAAAGAAGAAGGGAAAACATGTATCCTAGAACAGAAAATGGTAGAGTGTTGAAAAAAAATGCTGAGTGTAGACTATGTCACAAAAATGTTGACAAAGGAGAAGAAGTACAATGATAGGGGAGTACATGGATCTATCAGTTAAGCTATCATTCAAGAACATGAAATGTTAAGATAAATGATAATACATTGGTTAAATAATCAATTTCATTTAAAAGGGAGATATGATAACAGGAGGAGTTGTCAAAAAGAAGAGAGATAGGAAATCCTATATCAAAATAGGTGCAGCATTGGCATAATAGGTTATCCTTTGTAATTGTTGTCAAAGGGGGGGAATGTATAGAGGTTACCATCGATGCCAAAGGGGGTGATTGTTGGAAGATTTGAGTATATAGTTGGCATTGATGTCAAAGGTGTTCACAAATGACAAAGGAATAACCAGTGGATATGATGGCAAGAAAAACTCAATGAAATACTAAGGTAGTGATGTCATGGCATGGCATAGTCGAGGATGTGGCATAACACATATGATGGAATCACATGGCATAGTTGAGGATGTGGCATGAAACATATGATGACATGGAATATGATGGTGTCCTAATGATGATGAAATACTAAGGTAGTGATGGCAAAGTTGCTTATGAAGTACAAAGGATAAGCAAAAGATACCATGGCAAAGTTAATGCATCATAATTCAAAGTAAAGACAAAATGGCACGATGATGAGGTGGCATAGTTAGCTGCATGAGATCCGATGAACGATGATGAGATTTTGTATAATCCGCAAAGATAGAATGCAGATCCACATTAGTTATAGAATGAACGGTTAGGAAGCATCCCACAAAAGATAGGCGGAAAAGCCAAAGTTCAGCAAAAGATCAAGATCAGATGGTCGGGGGTAAATACACAAGGAAATCAATGGTCTAAGAAAATGTAGAAACAAAGTTTCGGAAGTCCAAAATGGGTAAGTGTGATTCTGCATCTTGCATCACGCAATTCGCAAGATCAACGGTTAGGAAAGACTTCGCAAAATATCGACGGTGCGAAAGAAAAATTGTGGATAGGAGCTTGCGGAAAGCCGAAATGTTACGTTTCCGCTTACCACATCCCACATCCCACAATATGGAAATATCGGATGACTGAAGTTAGTTCCGCTAAATAGATTGACGGTGCAGAAGGAAAATTGTGGAAAGAATCTTGCGGAAAGGAGCTTGTAGAAAGGATCCTGTGGAAAGAAGCTTGTGGAAAGGAGTTTGTGGAAAGGAAAAAGCAGACAGTCGACCTCCCGCATCCCGCAATCTGGAGATCGATGGTCAAGAAAATGACCGACGAAGATCAATAGTGGGGAATCATTGATGAGGAAATTTTGGTGCGTAAAGACAATTTCGAGGCCAAAATCGATGGTTAGATCGATGGTCTAGATTGACTTAGAGATAAGATCAATGACTCTGATTGGATCAGGAAATTGATCATGCAGAAAGAAGTTTGGAAATGTGGAAGCACCTACAAACATTGGATAGAGGGGTGGAAATGGTTTCCAAGCTGTGGAAATGATTTCTAAGGTGTAGGATCAATGGAAGAACATGAAAGGACGTTATGGGGGTATGATCCTCAGATCTGAAAGGGCACAATAATGAAAGGTGTGTTTTTTCAGTTTGAAGAGATTTAACTATTGAAAGAATCTTAAACATTGAGAATTATTTAAGCAACGGCCTGAGTAAGAAGAAAGACATCTCTGCAGTTCGAATTGCATGATCAGAATTAGAGACCAGTGGGTGTGACCGAATTCATTAGGAGAGAAATCGTGAGAAACATATTAGGGTGGCAGAGCGACACTAGGGTAGGAAACAAGCCTATGGGGGTTTTTTTCCTCCTTTCAGTTGTAGCTGATAAACCAGGGGGTTGTAGCCTCCTTCCAATTGGCATTGGTAAATAGGGTGTTGTAGCATCCTTTCAGTTGCAGCTGATAAACCAGGGGGTCATAGCCTCCTTCCAATTGGTATTGGTAAACAGGGTGTAATACCATCCTTGTCTGTAGAAGCAGACAAAACTATTTTTAGTCAACAATTTTGCAGTAATAGGATGTATTGGTGGTTTACCCTATTGGGATTCCACGTTAAAATTGTGTTATGTGTATTGTTGTTGTTATGTGTTTCTAATGATAGATTTAAAATTGGTTAAACAAGTAAAAATATAACAATACTGATTCACCCCTCCCCGCTCTCAGTATTGACCAATAAACCAACAGTAATGAATGATGACCATTGGGTATTTGAAAACTAGTCAAGTGTCTATCCTTGCAGCTGACACCATTCTCATTCCTTGTAGAAGAGCATAGGCTTCTGCCTTATTATTTGACATATTTACTAATCCACATATGAATCTATTTTATTATTTTCATTTGGGATCAAATATGATCCCCTCATACATCCAACTCCCATATTCCTCTTAGAAGCTCAGTCGAGAAAAAAGGTCGTGATTGTGTTGTTGGTTAATCCAGTCATTGAATTCCTCCTCAATTTTTCTGATTTGCCAGTGAATTGGGTCAAAGTGTTTGACTAGAAGTTTAGATTTAAGAGAGAGCTTGCTTAATATTACATAATCCAACCAATCCCTTTTTTTAGTGTATAATGGTCGAGGATAATTCCCTTTTAACCCTTTTGATAGTGTTATCCATGAGGCCTCTTGATTTTTCTATGATAAGGCACAATCTTTCTAATTTCTAATGAAAAATAAAATTGTTCCTAGCTAACCAAATTTTCCAACAAACATATTTGGGCATTGTTGTTTATGATCTTTTGAGGATAGGATTTATGCTAAGGTTTCCTTTGTATTTCATTGTCGTTCTTGGAAAATATCTTACCAGGAAAAAGGCTCATCCCATCAATATTTGAGTTCTTGGAAGGCCAAATACTAGATCTGCTTGGAAAATTTACAGTCGAGGAACAAATTCTCATGCATTCCTAGATTGTCTTTACAAACATCACACCTTGATGGTCAATTGATTCCTCTTTTACTTAAATTTATATTGTCAGGTGTAGTGCCCTGCTTGGAATTTGACTTTTGACTCCAACATTATTATTTGAGGGCATTCAATTTTGGATGACCGGTTCATGTGTGATTTCAAACCATATTGTTATCATGTAATTATTTGAGGGCATTCATTTGGATAACTCGACTAAATGTGAAACTGGTATTTGACTATTAATGTCAGTTTCTTGAGAACAATAGATTCGATGACCATGTTTTGATGATGATGAGTATTGAATGATTCTTATGATTTTGATGCTGATCGCATATTTAGATGATATGGTAGAATGATGATTGAATGTTTATAAACGCGAGATTATGTAATGCACACAATTATGTTTTAGATAGCATGTACTCTAATGTGTCATCGACTGTGGGAGTAAAGGCAGGCACATGTGACGCAATGGTGATGTTAATACCCCGAGGACTCCGGACTGAGTTGAGTATCATTGCCAACCGATATCAATCTGGTATTTATGTTATATGATGACTTTCTTAAAATATTTGATGCGCACTATTTTTATGTGCAGGTGATGGATTATGATTGCTAATTGATCCACATCAGGTAATGGGGATGAACCAAGATACGATGTAAGTCTAGCAGTGTCCATGTGACAATTTGGGAAAGATAAAGAGAGGCTCTTGCTAGTCAGATGTATGTTTCTTTGAGGGTAGGCCATGGATTTGGTCACTCACGAGGCACATTATTGGGGGGTGTGCGATAAGGATACGACCTTATTCCCTAATAACTACTAGTTCCTCAATAGGGTCGACGTACTGAGTTAACAAGGTCTTAGTCGTCATGCCAAATCCCCATGAAGGGGGGAGTATATAAAGGGCATGCATCGAGCATGGAACCCTTGATATCCCCATCGCAATGAGAAAATGACAGTTAATAAAAGATAAATAATAATTAAATTTAAAATATTAATGGGGGGCAATAAGAATATTCCTAAAAATATTTTTAAAATGAAATTTAGTTAAATGAATCCAAGATTAATTAAATTAATCACAGATTCATGAAAAATACAAAGTGAGCAAAATAGATAATTAACTGAAAATAAAAAAATAAAAAAGGAAAATAAATCCTAAATAGGAAATCAAGGAAAACTACACTAAAAGTAAGTTATAGTTAAAAGAAAAACAAATTGAAAAGTTGGTTGAGATGAGACTGGGTAGGTGAATAAGAATTTAAAAGAAACTAAATTAACTCGAAATGGATGCATGAATGCATGGACGTATTTTGATAAAGATTAAAAAGAATGGAGATGACATAACACTCGCATATTTTATCCGAGTGTTAGAGAACAAAGATTCTGTCTCCTGTTTTGGGTGTGGTTCACTTCAGTACAATAAGGGTTGGGAGCATCGCAACAATAACCCACATACCATTGTTCCCAAGGGAAGGAGAGTACATGTGGGTATGGTTGGGAGGAAACCGGTGGACCAATATTGGTTGACAATCGAATGAGGAGCTTGCAACAAATGCTTCAACGACTACAACAAATTTCGGTAACTTTGCAAGGCTTAACAAGTCAGAATTATTTGTGATAATGTATGTTGTCTGGTTGATGTTTATGTTTCTATTGATTGATAAAGAACTAATAGCTCTGGCATATATGAGTTAAGTATTAATCATATTAATTTTCGTGCTTCTATTATTTGGGAAGGAATCCATGGCTCTAGCATACATATGATGATATTCGTAAATATGATAGAAATTGTCTTTTTCAACTTGAATAGAGTTTGTCCAACCCGAGAGCCAAACCAACCTACATTTACAAAAAGATTCCATCAAATATGTGTGAAAGGAGAAATAAGGAATATAGGTGGGTTATCTTTATAATTGTGAGAAATTGAAAATATATTGACTTAATCTTGATAACTACAGAACCAAGGATTTGTATTGTAAACCATAGAGAAACCAACATGTAGGGATTGAATTTACAATCATAGATCGACATTAAACTAGTCACCTGGACCATGCAATTCACTAGACACTTGACCAATTGTAAAAACATCTATGTCATCCTTCCCGCTCTGGGTGAAACATCTCTTTCTCCTCTTGAATTTTTGTTGCAGGAAGGGTTTAAAGCTATTGGGGACATGATTGTAAAATTTGTGGTAGTTTATGTGGATCTTTTTAAATCCCAGAGAAGGTCGATGGCTCGTATCTTGGTCGAAGTGGATACTAGTCAGGGTTTGTTTGAATCTATTGATTTGGTCTCTAGTGAGCATATTTTTCTCAACCTTTGGATTATATGAAGATTCGTTTCAGATGTGATTGCTGTCATTTATATGGACATATTGTGGCAGACTATAGTTTAAAATTTGAAAAGAAAATTTGGAACCAGAAAGAAATTACGAAAGGGGATGAGAGTAGCTCACAGTATCTAAACTTGGTTGGTGATGATGATTCTTTGGTTTCTCCATTGTAAAATGGAGGTGTCTGATGAGATTATTAGGGATGCAATCCTTCTTTCTGTCTTGGATGCTGTGGAGGAGAAACTACATGATTTTTCGAACCTCATGGAGGGATTTGAGCTCTCTTTCATTTAATATGACAGTCAGTTTAGAAGTGTAAGTAGGGGGCCTTACTGTTGATCTTGTGTCAAAAGTGATGGTGGAATCGAAGGGCTTGATATGTCGTTCCCTTCAACTATCTGGAAAGCTAGGAGAAATTCTAGGATGCATCATGCTAAGGAGAAATCTAAGTGAGAAATCTCTTAGGGTTGTCAATTACAGTTGTGAGGAGTTTTGAGAGAAAACAAACACCATGAGGGAGGTTCTTAATGAATATTATTTTTATTAATGTTCGTGGCCTTGGAGGGCGGGACAGATTGTTATCTCTCAAACATTTGGTTGATGTAGAGAATCTTGATGTTTTATTGTTGAAAAAACCTATGGTTGTTAGTGTGGAGAAGGTTAGTCAATTAGAGAAGTTATTTCCACAATTTTTTTTTGTCAATGCCCGTGGCCGTTTGGGAGGATTGATTTCATCTTTTTCCTTCACTCTTCATGTGCTCAATGTTTTTGGTGGGATTTCGACCTTGGGGGTTGAAGCTCATAGTCTAGAGTCAGACTACTCATTTTGGTTTTAAATATCTATGGGCCATATACTGACATATTGGTGTTCTAGAATTCCATTTTGGGGGTGGATTTTTATAAGGAAAATGCTTTAATTATTGGCAATGATTTGAATTTTACTCTTTTTGTTGATGAGGTTTGGGGCAGTTCTTCCAGGGTTGATCCAGATGCCAGTTCTCTTTGAGATTTGTTTTCCATGCATGAGTGGATCGACGTCAAGCATGCAGAGATCAAGCCTACTTGGTCCAATAAACGTGTTGGTGCTCAAGGTATTAATAAACACCTGGACCGGTTTTTTTTAATTTTGAATGTTTCTCTATTTGAGGATAGACATGTTTTCATATCCTGGGTTGGGCCATGTTTTTCTTCAGACCATTTTCCTATTTTTTGGGAAATTGGTGTGTCCATGGAGAAGACAAGAGCTCCTTTTAAGTATAATTCGTCTTGGTCTGCTCTTGAATGTTTTTTTTCTTTGGTAGAAACCACTTGGGTACACTTTCACATTGATATTAGGAGGGCTTCAAGTTAATACATTGTGAATATTCATAAACTCAAGTAAAAAACAAGGGATTGGAATGGGGCCCGATAGAAGGTTTGACAAGATCGTTTGTTGGAAGTTGAATGAGAATTGGAGAGGCTTCATTGATATGATACTTTGTTTTTTTCTGGTCGATAACTGCAAGGAGGAAATTTCTCTCTTAGAAAATGAAAGAGTGCATATTTTAGAGAGTATTGAGGTGGAATGGAGGCTTAAGAGTAGAGCTATCCAGTTGGAGGAAAGTGACCAGAATACTAAATACTTTCAGAAGAGGGTTACCCATTGTTAGAATGTGAATACTATTTGGGATATACAAATCCATTACAAATCAGGTTCGGGGATTTTTGGAGCTATTGTCTAAGGTTGTTTCTCATTTTCAAACTCTATATTTTGAAGCTGCACAACCTGATATGCTTATGATGCTTTAGGCTATTCAGAATCCCCCCCTGAATGCTTTCTGTGGAGGAAAGTGCTGATTTGTTCCGAGAGGTCACCCTGGATGAGATGTTTGAAGCTTTGAAGTGTTTCTAGGTGGTTTCTAGGGAGACAAGAGTCTAGGTCTGAATGGGTGGCCACAAGATTTTTTCTGGAATTTTTGGAGGTGGTGGGTAATGACCTTTTGTGTGTTGTGGAAGAGGTTCGACGTCAGTGGATGTGTTCCTGAATATTTCATGTCTACTTTTATAGATCTCATTCCCAAGAAGGATAAGCCCTCCACGTTCCCTGAATTCATGCCTATTTCTCTAGTCAATGGGGTGTAAAACATTATGGATTTTTTTTGGCACTTTGTCTTAAACCCTTCCCTTCCAACTATATGTCATTGGAGAAATTTGGTTTTCTGAAGGGTAGGCTCATTCATGAGGCTATTGGAGTAGCACATGAAGATGGAAATTTTATAAAATGTATAGTTTGTGGCATCAGATTTCAATCGCGAAATATATTTCTCTCGATTCAATGGTTGATTGGCTTCGTCGTAGGTACAAGTCGGTGAGGATTTGTTCTAATCAATGGAAGGCCATCACAAATGCATTTTCATCTATTGGTAGTAATTTAGATTGGAAGGTGGGGAATGGGAGGTCTGTTAGGCTGGGGTGGGATGCTATTCTAGGCATTTCAAATGACAGGATCCTTCAGAATGGGCTTATTGATCATCTTTAAAGTAGGGGGTTTGCGACCTTACATCAATTTGTTAAATTGGGGGATAATTTTTGGAATCAGGATTGGTTGTTTGTGGAGGTGATGGGGTTGGCTGGTACTTGGAAGGATCATACGGATATCTTTTTTGATTAACTTGTTATTCCCATATTCACATTAACAAGGATGAGGCTGATTTGCGGTGGAGCCATAGTGATGTGGGGATCTATTCTGCTAAACTTAGGATATGAATGGATGTTCCTTATGGTTCCCAATTTTAAATGGTGGTGGAAGGTGATTTGGAAGATCAAATTCCCTCCGAAAGGAATCTTACATTTATGTCTTATGCTTAACAACCGGGTTTTGAACTGGGATTATCTTCAATGTTTTAATTTTCATGGGCCCTGTCATTGTCCTTTATGTAAGTTTGTAGAGGAATATGGTTTTCATCTTTTTGTTTAGTGCATTTTCACTAAGGAGGTTTGGAAAGTGGTGGGTAGAATCTTTGGTTGCTCTGTTCATTGGAGTGGTGATTCAGTGGAGATAGTTTTCATAAATTCTGTCTTTTTAGGATGGAATCTTCGTTCATATGTATTCCTATTTTGGTTTCCTAGGGTTTATGGCTTGCAAGGAATGTTGTTATTTTCAAAGAAAAATATTTTCCTTGTGTTAAGGTGGCGTATCGTTCTCTGGTTTTATTTGAATTTTATAAGCCATTTTTTAGGCCTAAACTACCTCATCATTTGGTTCCCCCTGTTATTGTTGTCGACAACCCTTGGGATTTTTTTGACGGTGCTAGTCAAGATCATAATAGAATTGGTAGTTTTGGGTTTGTTATTTATTTGGACGATTAACATCACTTCAAAGGAGCTGGGGGTTTTAGAGTAGGGGCAAAAAATTTGGATGAGTTTAAGGCTCTCTTTTTTCTTCTTAAAGTTTCTTTTGGGAGTGCAAGTTTTAGGTGATTCTGAACTAGTGGTTAAGTGGTTTGCTTGTCAGGATGTGGTTTCTCAGGTTGTCTTGGTGGAATAGCAATAGGTGGTTCATGGTTTGTTTCAGTCTCTCTCTATTCAAGATGTTAGAAGAATTTTTGACACTGAGGCTAATTATTTGTCTAAGAGAGGGCTGCTCCTTCATTCAGGGGATCTCCATTTAGAATAATTTCAAGGGGGGACTCTAGTTAATGTTCATGTTATCCCTTTTGTATAATTATGGTCTAGTCTGATGGTATTAATTCCAGATTCAATTGCATGCTATGACTATGTACTCTATAGGTCTTTTTGCAGTTTTTTGTAGAATCCCTAACTAATGAAGATTGTGTTTTTGTTTATATTAATCAAAATACATTTTTTCCTCGGATTTTGTTTTGTAAAAGCTTCTACAAGACCCATAGGCTAGTTCCTCAGACAATTGAATCTAGAACATTTAAGGTTGTTTCCTGCATCATAGGTTGAAATAAGAAGGAATACCAATCAACAACCACTTGCATGAGTGGGGTATTTCTTCAGTGCATGCACCAGTGTGTGTGTCAAGTAATTCTTAGAACTATGGATGTACTATGAAAATCCATGGTAGATCTATTGATTCTATTGTTGATATATTTTTAGATATAGAGGCATGTTGTATCTCTTGATTTGAGATGACATGTCTCTCTGTATGTGATATATTTTTTCTACTGTCAACAATGGGAAGAGCTCGATTCGCAAGGATAAACCGAACTATGTATGGTGGAAGGTTGTAGACAAAACCCTATTATTATTAAATGTGGTCAAATCTATTTTAATAAAAAGTGTTAAATGTTCAAAACTATTTTACTGTTGAGATTGGTTGCCGATTATTGAAATAGGTTCCATGAGGCAGCCAGTTCTTCGGCTTGCAAAACTTCTGATAGATTATGAGACTGTTGATTCCATTCTAAAGGAGTATAGGATTCATATAAAGTAAGGAAAAAACCATTAATTGTAAGGATATCATGATTCCTATTGGACCAATATTATTTGGCTCATGCCATTCCCTTAGACTCTCCCAAATGTTTTGCATCTAATTGATTGTATACAGATGTCAATTGCCTCTAAACTTAACCACTGCCTCGAGGACAACCAATATGCACCTTGCAGTAGAGTGTTTAATTCTGTTGTGGGGCTTTAACAACTATAAGTATTTGTGCATAGGAAACCAATATGCACCCTACAAAAGAGTGTTTAATGTTGTTGTGGGTCTCTGAAAAATATAAGTATTAGTGCATAGGAAACCAATCTGCACCCTATAGCAGAGTGTTTAATGCTACAACCAATATGCACCCTGCAACCGAGTGTTTAATGCTGCAACCAATATGCACCCTGCAGTAGAGTGTTTAATGCTACTGTGGGGCTTTGACAACTATAAGTCTAGGTGCCCATCCTATTTGTGGGAGTTATCTAACTAGGAGACACTTTTCCCTTGCTGGTGATTGGATTCCATCTCCATTGCATCTCGTTGTTAACCCTCCATTACAGATGGTCCATCGTCCTGCTGCCACCATTCAAACGATGACCTCCCACTGCCATAACAATTTACTATGACTGCTAATATAGGGGAAAAATAAAATTTGAGAATTGTTCCACATGACTCATTGCAGAGGGATACATGTATTTGTTTTCCATGTTAATGAGTTGTTCCAGTTTTCCATGTTAATGAGTTGTGATTTGAACATCAAATGAGTTGATCAACAGAGCTTGCCACAAGATTCCTCACCCACAGGTCTGCATTTCGACTCACATTGGCTTGTTCCCTGGACCAACGCAGGGAATTCCTCCTCAGATTGTATTTGTAATGGTGAGGAAATTGATCAGCATAGTGGAGAATACTTTCATGGTCGCTTCGAAGCTGATAGGAGAAGTGGCCCTGGTATTAGAAAAGAATGTTGCTCTAGATGATTGCATGGAGGTACTAGATATTACTGTCGATGATCTCTCCCAAAGCCCTATCAACATTTATCTCAAACACTGTTGGCGATGTAAGCACATTTCTCAGCGCAGGTCTCACCAATCAGGACACCTACATGGAAGGATTCACCAATGCAAAAGGAGTCGTCAAAGACCAGTTGCTAGGAGGAGTGATTCAAATAGCAAAATTAGTTAGTAATTCTCTCGCAATGTTTAGTAAAATTTCCATTGTTTCAGATGAAATTAATTAAAATAATAGTTAAAATAATAAAATAATATTTATTAATTTTGGAGGAAGAAAAGAAAAAACTACTTTTTTGTTCGTATTTTCGACATATCTCCCAGTGTTTTTACTCAAATTTCGATCGAGAGAGCTCATCACCAAATTTATAATAAAAAATTGTTTAAGAGGTGCTCCCTTTTTTAATTTTAAAGCATTTTGATTGGCTAATACATGGTGACATAGAATTTGTATTATTTTTGGAAGGCCCATTTTTAATTGAAATTTCCTCTAATGTCTGAACCTATATTTTGAAAACTTCTGTCAAGGCGATTCGAGCATCAAATGAGTTGATCAACGGAGCTTGCCACTGGATGCCTCAAAAGGAGTTGTCAAATACCAGTTGTTGGGAAGAGTGATTAAAATCACTGAATCAGTTAGTAATTCATTGGTTTTTGTAATAGTCTCGTCTGCAAGTCTTGCTCATTGTTCTTGGTTCATAACTATTAGTTTTTATAGACATTATTAGCTTAATTATGATATTTGTCTAAAAGAATAAAAAGTACAACAAGATGCATAAGATATAAGAGATACACAAGACACAAATATTTTCACCGGAGAAACCATAAAAGAGAAAACCCTGCAAAAATACTCAGAATAGTGCAATTAGAAAGACTTTGTCATAAGATGATCAATCCTAGTAATAAGAAGTATTCAACAATTATCTATCACTCCTCCCGTGTTTCTCTCTCTCTCATGCGAATTTGAGTGAGTGTGAGGTGTGTATAAATGAGGGAAAGTGCCTCCCTATTTATACTAATCAAGTGACTGAACTTTTACATGACTAGGCTGACTTGTTACCCTAACAAGGACGAATTCTCCTAGAGAGACACCAAATACACATTACCTGATGTTACACTGGGGATTATTTCCCCGACTTACAACAAAGGTTGTACCTCAAGGTATAGAAATAATAAAGACATCCCACAAGGAAGAAAACACATATCCAATGGGAGTACAACAACATACAATGATAATATACATCAGAATATCTTCTGAAGTTACAAATGCATCAACACTCCCTCTTAACTAGGAAGGTATTCACTCTCTTCTACATTCATCAACACATCTGGTCAAGTCTTCATCGCGAAGTCATAGAGTTAGCAACATAGCTTCTACCATCATCATCTTCTTATCGATCATCGAACGATACTATATTTCATCGAAACTTCATACAAATCCAACCCTTTTTCATGATAGGTGTAGACCTAGTCCTCATCCTCTTTTTACACTCGCACAACCCACATGACTTATTAAATTCAAGTAAATTGCATACCATGCCAGGGATCATCTTTACACTCGAATAACCTATGTCATGACTGATTACAACCAAGGATAACCTGTGAGCTTCACCAGGATTGATTAGATACGAGGACAACCTACATGACTGATTAGATCTGAGCGTCCTACTTCACCATGATTTTTCCCACTTGGAAAACCTGTCTCATTTCCCATGTGATATATCATACATCTATTTATTCTAGTCTCTAGTTAATTTCTAGCATAGAAACATATCATGATTGATTACATCCAAGGATAACATGTGAGATTCGCCTGGACTGATTACATCCAAGGAAAATCTATAGGACTGATTGTGTCCGAGAAACCTACCATCTTCGACAGGATTTATGCTCAAACAACTTGTCTCTCCAACTATGCTAGAACACATCAGTCCCTCTTTCGAGGGGTCTCGTTCTGGATCACACCGAGTCTTTCTCTGAATTACTTGAACTTCACTTGGGTTATAGGCTTGGTCAACACATCGGTTATATCCTCGCCCGTTTCCACGTACTGGAGCTTCACTACTCCTCTCTGCACTTGATATTGATTTGCTTCAACTTTTCATGGAACACAAGGTTTTATGACATCTTCACATAACTCTAATTGTCACAGAAGATACAAGTCACATCCAACTGGAGATCAAACAAGTTAGAAAATATATTTCGCAGCTAGCTGAGAAAGCAAAAACATACTCTGCCTCGATTGTATTTAGTTTTGTGCATGATTTCTTCCCCATTTGTTATACACCTGAGTGGCACCTCTCCATCCGAGTGCTAATATCCCTCATGTCGGCACACAAAAGGACACTTATGGATAGAGGTTTGCCCTTTACACTATAGCTTGGCTTGTCATGAAATACATTCTACCTTCATCCAGCTAGTTACTTTGCCATTTAGCCATGTTGGGATGTATTCACGACTCTCCTGTTAGACAACTCGCGAGTCATTCGTGAGTCTCCTTCACAGCAAGTCGTGAATCCTTGTATTCGCGGGTTGCGCTTATAAAGAGTCGTGAGTCATTCATGGGTTTCTCTACTACATACCCGCGAATGTACTCCTTAACATGAAAACACAAAATCACGCGCTAATGGGAGTTTAGTTAAGTCATTTTAATTAATCTCCCTAACTGCTACAACTTCCCCAACCTTCGAGAACTGCCTTATTTCACCCATATAAATACAGGCCTTGGGGAGGGTTGTAGGGACTTACACTTGGGAGCAAAGTTATGCTGGTGGATTGTTTACAGAAGTCTTTGGAGCAGTGAAACTCAGAATCCTTTGGTGACATAGGAGTCCTTGTCTCAGACATTTGGTTGTACTCTGAACTTTCTCATTATTGATAATAAAGAGATTACTTCTTCCACATGTGTCTTATATATCTTGGTTTGATAATTGTTTATGCTTCAGTATTTCATATTTGGATTATCTAACCTGCTAACATATATATATAAATCATTCTATATCTAGAAGATTGTCTCTAAACAGGTGAAAGAGGAGTGAACCTTGAAGACTTTGAAAGTGGAGCAGATCGGAAGAGAACTAGCAAGGATCGAACGTCGTTTAACAAGTAAGTTCTTCTAACCCTCCTATTTCCTATTCTGCACTTTAGAAGTCAATTGTCTGCAAGTGTTTGAGTATGTTGGTAACCCCCGACCTACGATTATTAGGTGCATAATACCTTACAACAGAACTGGCAACTCCACTGGGGAAGCCTAGACTGCTGTAGGTCATTTCTGTTATCCTGACCAGTTTTTGCTTGTGAGTCTGCTTGTGGTTTGTTATCCTAGATCTTGTTTACTTCAGTGTTTGAAAGTCTTAGGGTTTTTTCTTTGCTTTTGAGAAAAAATTTATACCCATTCGCGGGTTGTTCCACTGAACAGTCGCGAATATAAAGTTGCATTCGCGGGTTGTTATACTGCACAGTCGCAAGTCATTCACGAGTTGCACTGTTAGACAGTTGCGAATACTCCTGAAGATTTGGATTTTTTAAAGAAGAGTTTGCTTGTGTCTTTTCTTGTTATAGTCCTTGTTTTCTGGGAAGACTTTCTTTAAGAATGCTGTAGAGTTTGCTTGATTTCCTCAGGTGATCACATCTTAGTGCTTTTTGAAAGCCATTGAGTCTTTTTACTTGATTTATTTACTGTTTGCATCCTAAAACATTTGGCCTGTTTGGGTTCTTGGTTAAAGTGTCTTAGTCCAGATCAGTGATCAGGGTCTTGGGCTCTGTTTTCCAGTCTGTTTTTTGATAGTTACTGGTTTGCACTTACCTTTTTAAGTCTGCATTGGTTTTGTATCATTGTTTGCACCCAAGCTAGGTTCCTAGCCTGCTTCTCTTGCTGGTCTGTTGGTTCTGTCAGCCTGTTTGTTTCAGTTTGTGTCTTGTATACAGTTCATAAGTTTCAAGTTGACTCAAACATAGTGCATTGTAGATGCATAGTAGTTTCTTTGAGCAATTTTTAAAGTGAAAACAAAACATAGTTAGTCTTTTGCATTGTAATTTTTGCATAAGTAGTGTTTGCTTCATTTTAAAAACATATAATCTCAGAAAATTACAAAAGCATAGGCTTAGTTTCTCTTATCAGTGCTTTAGTTCATCAATACATATTTGAAAAAATGAAAAGAAGTTTGTTTTATAGTAGTAGTTTGCTTTGAATACACTTTACTTTCATTTATTTCTTGCTGAGTCAAAACACCATACAGTATATCACTTCCATTTCCTCTTGAGTAAGAAACAACCCTTAAAATAAACGCATAAATTAAAATTTACTAGTAAGTTTTTATTTTTAGGGGCCTTTCACCTACTAGCTTAGGCTAGACTTGTGGGCTAGGGAGTGTAAACTTCCCACAAGTTATAAACTCAAACGTAGTGGACCGTTCTTTAGGTAAATCCTTGATTCTATCACTGTATCTGGGAAGCTCCTCTCAAATGGGAGTTAAGCACTAGGCCGCGTGGAGGCTTGGACAGAGGGGATAACCCCCCGAATCCTTGTCAAAAAGTAACCCAGGACTTTTACACATCTGGGGATTCTGTCCTAGACAGAGTTTCGGGCTCAGCTACCCTGCCCATGCATATGAGTTCGGCTTGCGACTGTCCCCCCAGACAGCTGGTATTGTCAAGGTAGCCTTTAGTCTCTTGTCTCTTAGGGTTCATACCTAGGTAAACCGGAAGGTTATTTCTGGTTCACCTCGAACGGGCTTGGAAGGTAACCCTTGTGGAAAGTGCTGGAGGGTGGTGGTTGATTCCTTCGCTTGTGCCTGAGAACCCCTCAAGGACGCCAAGTAACTGTTCATCAGCTTTCTTCGGGAAAGCATATCTTTATACCCTAGTTTGATTGCTTGAGACTCTAGGATCTTATCAGTGTATGCTCTGTGGATTTGCTTATGCTTAGTTAACCTTAGGGTGTGATTAAGTCAATTTTTTAATTCTGGAGGACCAACTAGTTAGAAGGTCAAGAAGGTTGAGAAACCTTCCTCCTCTTCCTGCATTGGAGCCTCCACCTTTACCCCAAAGGCGGAGATTAGGCACAAACAGTTCTTTTGAACCAGTAGGAGTAAGTGAGGTTCTTGGTGAATCGGAATTGATAGCTAACCGTTTTGATTTTGACACGGTCGAGATAGAAGAATTGCAGACTGACGAGTTTGCAAGAAATTTTAACTCTCCCTTGACTGATCTTAACGATCCTGTGATCATCCAAGTTAGACCTTTTAGTTCACCAGTAGTAGATGTCCCTTTGAGTAGAGTCATGTCTTCTATAGAAGAGAGTTCTTTTGTGTTTACCTCAACCCTTCTGGTTGAAGGGGTACTACCTCCCCCGGTTAGTGCCCCTAGATCTAGTTTGCCTTCTACCCCTTTGACTCCAGCGAGCCGGGTGGTTCAACCACCGGTTCACTCCAACATAGGAGGTATTTCTGGTAACACGGTTGCTGGGATCCCTAGTATACCTACCATTCCCTCTTCCTTCCCTTACACTACTCAGAGTGGTCCGGTAGGATCCTCGGCTTATGTCCAAGGATTTCCTTGGAATGGGGGGCATATCCCCCCATCCAGTCCATACGTAGGTCCCACTCCTTCATATGTAGGAGTGCAGTTTGGAGGCAACACCTCTTATGGGAAAAGCTTCCATACCCCTATTTCGGTCCCATACTCGAGCTCTCCCTTCTCTTTGTTTAGCGGAGGGATACTTGCTCCAGTTTTTCAGACCCCAGCTTCTATGGGGATGGCTCGAACCACTTACACTGCACCTCCCACCCAAAATCCAGTGGCCTACGGATGGAATCCGTTTCAAAGCAACCTTCCCACTTCACAATCAGTGTCAGGGGGAAACCCCACCTTTACCTATGGGAATTCGGGGGCTGGACCCTCTAATCCCCAAGCTGGCACACCTAGTGCACCGGTTAGGCCCAAGCTTCCTTTTCTGGCAACTTTGAACTTGCCAGACTTATCCAAATTGATGAATGACCCGGTGAGGCATGACCCCTTGTGGCCACCTGTTCCCACCAAATTGCCCTCGGACATCCCTAAGTTCGAAGGTAAGGCTGGTGAAGATTCTGGGGCTCATGCCACCACCTTCCATTTATGGTGTTCTTCCAACTCATTGAATGAAGATTCAGTGAGATTGAGGCTGTTCTAGAGGACCTTGACTAGCACTGTAGCAAAATGGTACATTGAACTTCCTTCTGCTGCTTTTAGTAGTTTCTGGGACCTAGCTAGTGCTTTCCTTAGTCACTTTCAGCTTCCGGTTCGTTATGATTTCGGAATGGATTTTTTGTCCACTTTCAGACAAAATAAGGCAAACCACATCTCAGATCATATCCAAGAGTGGAGGAGGCGAAAGAGTCTTATCAAAGCTACCATCCCTCCTGAGTTTCTATTAGAGTGGTTCCTTAAGTCATTGTTTCCATACATTTCTAAGGATGTTTCCACATCAGGAGTGACTAGTGAAGAAGAAGCCATACTCAGGGCCCAGCAGTTGGACTTGATTTATTCACAGTCTGGGATTCTATATGAAATTATCCCTGAGGCACAAAGGCCTTCACATGAGGCCGAGAAACCCAAGCCTGGACCCCATGCCAATGGTGTGGTTGGGTCCGTAAACTCTCCCACCGTAGAGTCTTTGACAAAACAACTTCACCAATTGTTTATCAAATAGTCTACGGCGGAGGCAGCAAAGGCTGCCCCCTCCTTCCAAAGTGCAAATGTTTTTTCACAAACCTCTTCGAAGGGCAATCAGCAGCCCGGCGGGAAGAAGAAGAAAGGTCAAAAGGGAGAGGGAAACCAAAACCAAAACAAGCCAAAGCCCGCAAACAATGCTGATGGGGGCAAAAAGGAAAAGAAGAAAGTCAAGTTCCCTTGTAATTTGTGCCAAGGGGACCACCTTACTCATCTTTGTCCCCTCATGGAACAAGCTCAGAAGCTGCTCCAAGCTCAACTGCCGGCTATCCTGAAGGATCCGTTTCCCCAAGGGAAGAATTCTGCTTCAGCTTCTACCGTAGCAGGGGGCACTCAAGCTGCCCCTAACCCCAATTATATCAACATGGTTAGATCCTCAACTTTGTTACAAACCAGGAACAAAAACTATGAGAAAGAGACCGATGAGAAGGGTAAAGCTGTAGTTGAATCTTCCAACCCTCTCACTATAGAGAAACCTGCGAAAATAATGCCAAAGATACCCAAAGGTGTCTTTAAGAATACTTTGCATAACCCAAATGCTCGAGCCGCTTCTAACTAATCTGTGGTTGAAGACTTGGCTCAGACTCCGTGTGCAATGTCAGCTTTGGAGGTGCTACAGAGTTGTCCTGCTCAGCGGGATGCCCTCTTAGTAGCTTTAGGTAGCATGGACTCTTCGAGTCTCTTAGCGAAATTTAATCTCTCTGATGTTAAAATTCGCCTCCCTTATCATGTAGCTCTCTCGATAAATGTTGTCCATGGTGGTAAGACCATTGGACGAGCAGTTGTTGATGAGGGAGCCTCTACTTGTGTTATGTCCCTGGCCTGTTGGAAAGATCTTAGATCCCCAGAGCTGGTCCCATCAACCACTTTACTTACTACTTTTGATGGAAGGTCTTTCCGTCCACATGGTATCCTACCAGCTTTTGAGATTAAGTTGGCTGGCAAAGCAGTGTCTGTTGAAGTCGAAGTGATTGATGCTCCATTGGACTACAATTTGCTTCTGGGTAGGAATTGGACTTATGCAATGTCTGCTGTTGCATCTGTTGCCTTTTGTGTCATGGTTTTTCCACATGAGGGCAAGGTGGTCACTGTTGACCAACTTAATTTTACTCGAAAAGGCTGCTTAGATTCTAAATATTCCACTGTGCCATTGGTTGATCAGGCCAAACCTGCTGCACAGAGCTTGGGGGCTGGAATGTACGCATCATTGATGGGCACATTCGATATTCCAGCTCCAGTCCTTTATATCGGTTCTACTACTGTAGGGAAGTCCATTGATTCGATGGTCGATAGGACTGATCCTTGGGTCCTCCCAACCCCTCAGGAACCGGAAGTGCCCTTATCTGCAGTGGAAGTGGTGTATCAAGATATTACCCAAACCACTGTAGATCCCATTCCAGATCCTCTTACAGTCTCGGATGATCTGGAAGAAGTCTATATGCCCGCATGGGCGGAAAACTCTTTGCATTCCATAGATTGCTTAGACACTGTTTTACCTTCCGATGAAGCTATTCTGGAAGCTATGTGTGCGCGTGATAAGATATGTGAGGATCTTCATCACCGATCTTATTTCCTTCCAGAGCTAAGCAAGATAGAAAACCAGGAGTTTCATGTGAGACTGTCGGATGATGTTGATACACCTGTCAACCCTTTACCTAGGGAAGGAGTGTTTGCCGAGGGGAATATGGCAAACATTTCCACCACTATACTGATCAACATCTCTGTAAAGCCAGATGTCATGGAAAATATCTATATAGGTGCAAACTGCTCTCCGGAGGAGATTGCCATTTATACTGCCCTTTTCAAGGAATTCCGCGATATCTTTTCCTGGTCATATGAGGAGATGCCAAGCATTGATCCATCTATTGTTCAACATGAGATCCCAACCTATCTTGATGCCAAGCCAGTTCGGCAAAAATTATGCCCCGTGAACCCGCGTAAAGCGGCGGCTGTGAAGGCAGAGGTTGAAAAGCTGTTGAAAGCAGGTTTTATATATCCCGTAGCTTTGACTGAATGGGTGTCCAACCCAGTTCCTATTGATAAAAAGCAAGGGACTATTCGTGTGTGTACGGACTTTCGAGACCTTAACAAAGCATGTCCTAAGGACAACTACCCTACACCGTTTATTGATCAGATCATAGATGCATGTGAGGGTAGTGAGGTATTCTCGTTTATGGATGGTTTCTCCGGCTACAATCAAATCCAAATCAAACCGGAAGACCAGCATAAAACTGATTTTATTTTCCCTTGGGGTACATTCGTGTATAGAAAAATGCCCTTTGGATTGAAAAATGCAGGGGCAAACTTTCAACGAGCCATGAACTTTTCTTTTCACGACATAAAATCCATTGTCGAGCCTTACCTTGATGATCTGCCTGCTCATTCTCGCAAGAGGATCCAGCATCCAGATCATTTACGGTTGATTTTTGAGAGATGCAGATACTATAAAGTTCGCTTGAACCCCCACAAGTGTGTTTTCTGCGTCGAATCAGGTAGCTTGCTTGGATTCATTGTCTCTAGTAGGGGCATTCAGGTGGATCCTTTAAAAGTTGACACCATTGTAAATCTGCCTCCTCCTCGTTCACTTAGGCAACTTCAGAGTTTACAAGGAAAGTCTAACTTCCTTCGATGTTTTATCGTTAATTATGCCAATATCACAAAAGGTTTCATGCACCTGCTTAAACAGGACACCCCATTTGTATGGGATGAAACTGTACAACTCGCATTCGAGGCATTGAAAAAAGCCTTGTTGTCGGCTCCTTTATTACGCCCGCCATATTATTCTAGGGATTTTTTATTATATCTGGCCGCGTCGGAGTCTACCATTGGGGTAGTGCTAGTTCAGGAGGATGACAAGCTCATTGAGCATGTTGTCTATTATCTTAGCCATGCTCTGGTTGCACCTGAGCTTAAGTACTCCCACGTCGAGAAGTTAGCCTTAGCAGCTGTGTATGCTATACAGAGGTTACGGCACTACATCTTACTGAGGACCACTACTGTAGTGGCGGATGTAAACCCTTTCCAATATGTTTTATCCCGACGGATTGTTGGGGGAAAATTCAATAAGTGGATAGTCATTCTCCAAGAGTTTGACTTGGTTTTCCAATCCGCTAAATCCAAAAAGTCCTTAGTTTTTGCCGAGCTTATAGCAGAATTCCCTACGGAAGAAGATGTAGTGGTTCAGGATGACTCATTCCCAGATGAGCACATCTTCCTTATATCCACCTCTAATCCTTGGTACGGAGATATTCCTATATATCTCCAGACTTTGAAGTATCCTACCGCTTACTCTAGGGAAGACCAACGCAAGTTACGCCTTCATGCTAAAAACTACCTCATTATAGGAGATACATTATATCGACGAGGGGTAGATTCCATCTTGTGTCGCTGCCTTACTCATGAGGAAGCGGAGACTGTCCTAAATGATTCCCATAGCGGAGTGTGTGGGGGTTATTTATCTGGGTTAGCAACGGCCCAGAAGATATTACGTGCCGGGTATTTCTGGCCCACCATCTTTAAAGATTGTGTGGAAGCTGTGAAACGCTGTCATCTGTGTCAGCTTTACACCAGAAAAATGCGATCACATCCTGCTCCTTTGTTTCCCATTGTCTCGGTATGCCCCTTCATGAAATGGGGGATAGATTATATGACATGCAACCCAGCCTCGGCTGGGGGGCATAAATACATCATTGTCGTTGTCGACTATTTCACAAAATGGGCAGAGGCAATGCCTACTTTCAAAGACAATGGGGAAACTACAGCTTTCTTCATGTTTAATCAGATTATTGCTAGGTTTGGTATTCCCAAAGTGATTTTCACTGACCATGGCAGTCATTTCCAAAATCACATGATGACAGAGCTGACCACCATGCTCGGATTCCGACAAGAACATTCTTCTCCATATTATCCGCAAGCAAATGGTCAGGTTGAGGCTGTAAACAAGACTTTAAAAACTATCCTTAAACGTACTATTGATGCAGCACGCTCGAATTGGCACATCATGTTATATCCTGCTCTTTGGGCTTATCAAACCAATGTCAAGACTGCTACGGGTTTTTCCCCCTTCCAACTCGTTCACGGGGTGGAAGCTATTACGCCGATTGAATGCGAAATCCCATCCTTGCAGATAGCTATTCATGTGCTACCTCACACGACTGAGCTTGAGGAACGGTTGCTCCATTTAGAACACCTTGATGAACAACGTAGAGATGTGTTGAATGCAAATCAGGCTCATAAGAATAGGGTTAAATCTCAATATGATAAAACAGTCAAACCTCGGGTTTTCTCTAAGGGGGAACTTGTCTTGCTCTGGGACCAAGATAAAGAACCCCTGGGGGCAGGAAAATTCAAGGCCATGTGGTTGGGACATATGTTGTGTCTAAAGTTTTGAGTAAAGGCGCATATGAATTAGTGGATTATGATGGGAATAACCTGCCTGAGCCTAGAAATGGGCTCTACCTGAAGAAGTACTATGCCTAGGCTTAGCACTTTTTCTTGTATATTAATGTATGTATTTTTATGTACATTAGGTTGTCAGTTTCATTTTTTATACTATCTGCTGGTTGTTGCAGATGTCTTCCGAGATGTATGTAGGTTTCACTGATGGTTCCAGCCGTCATACTTGTAACCTGGCTTCGGCAGCATGGGTTATCTATTCCCCTTCAGGACAGCTTGTTGCCGCGGGTGGCGCTTGTCTAGGTCCTGCTTCCAATAATGTTGCGGAGTATAGGGCTGTAATTGAGCTCCTATGGGATGCTTTGTCACGAGAAATCACCCAGCTTGAAGTCCATTTGGATTCTCAGTTGGTTGTTTCCCAGCTCAATCGAGCTTATCAGGTGTGTAATCCTACATTGTTACGTCAGTTCATGCAAATTCATTTACTGGAAAGAAATTTTGAAGTTATTACTTTTAATCACATTCCACGAAACCAAAATTCATTAACTGATGCATATGCTAATTATATTTTGGACTGGCATCTCA
>LPNX010621326.1:3606-62633 GCA_001517045.1 Pseudotsuga menziesii
GGAGCTTCAGATTCATGTTCATTGGAGTGAATCTTGAATTGTCATCACTTATTCTTCAGAACAAGTCTCATCCTTCTTTTCTTGTAGGAGGTTGTACAGGACCTTTCCATGACATCATTGAGATTGTGCACTAATCCAATATGTTAGCAAAGAGGTTTGATAAGTAGCAATGGATATTTGTATGGCACCATGATCTACTTACTCATCACAAGCATATTAGTAGTATACAATCATTAATGCAAACAATCTATCATGCATAATACATCAACTAAATATAATCAAATGCATAACAAAACAATATCATGCAAAGACAATTGAATACTTATCTTTTATTCATTTCGTGGGTAGACTCCTTCTTGATCCTTCTACTTCATCATATTCTTCATTCATGACATCATCATTTCTTATCCAAATGATAAGATGGATAAGAGTTTCTTCAAGAATTGAGTTCTTCACATTACTCATTGCTTGAGGGATCTTCTTTGAATGGTGAGAGCTTGATCTTCAATTGCTCCCACCTTCTTCTTCTCTTCTTATGAGTCGAGATTCTTCTTCTTCTTCTTCCTAGAGTATGTTAAAAGTAATTAATTCCTTCTGGCACACATTCCTTGAATGAATGAATTCTATGATCCTGGGAGACCATTCAAGGTCGCTATCACCACTTCTACATTCTCCAATTCTTCTTCTACCGCTTCAAGATGTTCTACATTCTGGATCTTCACATTCTTCAACTGTTTTCTCAAATCCATCGTCTGATTAATGTTCTTATCTTCAAATATCTTGATCAAGGAATCAAACATATTCGGTGTCTTTCGGGAAGACACTTGTGGTACAAGTTGATCCGTGATTGAATCAACAATGATCTTCTTGGCCTTGATCAAGTTCTTCTTGTGTAAGGCTTTGAGCCTCATCTCCTTCTGGAACTGGAACCTCTCTACTCATGAAGGTGTCTAATTCATTTTCTTCAGAGAGATCAAATTCTTCCATGCTTGGAATTTCTCAACTTCACCAAGCTTATCATCAAGCTGATGTGATATATCACTTTGAAATGAGAACCTCAAATGCAAATAACAAAGGATTAGATCTTACCGATTTGAGGTGTCCATCCTGGTTCCGGAGCTGGCTGATCTAGGGTTTGCCATAGAAACTCTAATTTTCAAAACTTGGAATATTTTAGATCTGATTGGATAGAAATATAGATCTCTTCAAATGGAGCTGTCCAAAGTACTCCTTTTCTGAAAAAAGTGAAGGGAAGCTCCCGGAACAGGAAGCCCTAGTTTTCCAATTTCTTTACAGAAATTCCTGTCACCATTTCTATGATATGTCTGAAATTACTACTCGTCTGTGTCTGAAATTTCTCACTGAGGTAACCTCACATGTCCCTGATCCAACACCATAAGTTTCATCAGAATTGGTTTCACCAATTGGGATTTGTGATCATTTTTCCAAGGTGCCTTGTTACAGAACTGTTCCAAACAGAAAAGTTGTATGGATTTCCATGTGTCACTGTTTCATATTGTAATTTTGCAGTTCGGACCACACAAAGTATAGTCCATGCCCTTTTTGGAACATATTTAGGAATTCCATTTGGACCTCGGTATCCCAAGATATTGCAATTATCCCCAAATTGGAGGGATCATATATCCCAGAATATAGCGAATCTAAGGATGAAGTTTGGACACAGTGTACATAATAATTTTATATTCAGTCTCTGAAATTTTCATCTCCTGAAATTTCACCAATATCAGGATATAGTGAATGTACCAAAACTTAGCAATTTTAGTATTTATGGTTTTTCTAGCTCGGGGTGAAACTAGGGTTTGACTTTCCCAGAGTTTCACCCAACCAAAAATCTTGATCCAGGTCTCTAAACTTCGATTTTCATGATGAGATAAATCCTATGCTGGGCTCACTCAAAAATTCTTCTTCTACAAGAAGCCCTAATTTTTCACACCGAAAACTGAAAATGCTCGGAATCGAATTCCGCTTCGATAGAAATATGCGCCCTTCAATGGAGAGTCATCCTAGCCTTCTTTTGTTGATCGATTGTGGAGAGAGAACCAAAAAGTAAGAAGCCTTAGATTCTATAGCTGTACAATGCCTTCTTTGAGGGTGGCTCTGATTCCATGTTAAATTTTTCATATGCTTAGCTAATACATCAGTATTTCATTACATTTTCATAACAAAAGCATATAAACAGGATCACTGAAAGATAGACAAGCACAACCATACAAAAGGAACACAAAGATTTATCCTGGGAAAACCCTAAAGGGAAAAACCCAGCAAAATCTTCCTCAATATAGATGCCCCAAAAAGATGAAAGATAAAACCAGCAAGGAGATCAAAGCCTGATCCTCCTCCTTCTCCAGCTACTTCTCTTCTCCACTAATGCGCTACACAAGTGAGAATGTGTGTTCCAAATGAGGAGCACCACACCTCTATTTATATTCATCCGTTCACTTTAATTAACTCATACGACATGTAGGCTTGAGTTAATCATGTAGGCTTGAGTTACACATGTAGGCTCAAGTAACCAAACTGGGGTGCTAATGACCCACCTTTACAATTAGAGGGGACTACCTCATGACTCTTATTAGTTCTTCTGATTAGAAGCATCGGGGTACAAAGATAATACAAGTGGTTCTCCCGGTAGGACCATCGGGGACCACAAAAGATACATATAGAATATTCTTTGAAGTTACAATATTTCAACATACGTGCGTATGGACTATAAGGGGGACCCTGATACACCTCGACCTCTCAGCCAGGCTTGGGGACCAGCTAGTATGTATGTGTGATGTGTTTTGTGTTCATATTTATACATAGTATAGTTTGAGCTGGTTGGTAGATGCATGTGTGGACCATTGGTGTCCTTATTTGTGTGTGTAGATATTGGTCCTCGCCTGTTGCCCGTGAATTGAAGGCAGGTAGTTACCATAGCTCCTGCGGTGGTTCCTGCTGGGAGCTCCCACCGACGACGGCAGGAGATGGATGGAGTGCTTCCATATCTGAAGAGGCTTGCTACTAGGGTCTCAAATGATGGCTGGCAGCATCTGAGTAGTGAGTCTTTTATGGTTTTATTATGTGAGTCTTTTTATGATGCTGTGGAATGCAAATTCTTATGTGATGTATTATTACACTGTGTGTGTATTTTTTAATTTGATTATGCATGATGTTGTGGTTTTATGTTTCCTATATGCGATTGTGAATGTGCCAATTTAGAATATCATTAGCCATTTGATCTGCGACACTATTGAGGTTTCTGGGAACATGTGTGAATGTGATAGACTCAAATGCTCTAACCATCTATTTAGTGCATAGGAACTTTCTAAAGAGGCAAGGATCACGTACCTGTTGGTCTTCTCTGGGCAGACTCGGGTTTACTTTATTGTAACAACAAAACCCCTAGCTCACTGGCCCTTTCAGCAACAAATCGCAAAACGGCCTGAAGTCTCACCTGAAGTGATCTTAGATGGAGTGGATGAAGAATCAGGTTTCCTCAACCAGGTTCTATAGCATCCTAGGTCCTCTTGACTCTAATTAACCAGCTAAATCTCTCCGCAAGGGATATCTCTCTCTTCCTAGCTGACTCTGCTGTGGGACTTACTCTAATCGCATCACAGCTTCTAGGATGACGCACAAGCTTTCTCTTCTGCTCAACTCTTAACCTGCGACATCGCACACAGCAGCTCCCCCTAACAGTGCGGTATCACCTTTCTACGCCGCGATACTCCCTACAGTAAGACTCGATATGCTCATCAACTCTCAAGGTCCAGAGGCTTCCTCCCTGGGTATAATAGCTCAGTTAACCTTCATTAGGGCGTTAAATAACCTTACTTAAGCTTCTACAGTTTAACATGCTTAACATCAATTACACTCAACTTGCTGAACTAAATATACAGAATTCACTCAACACTGTAGCTGTTAGCTATCGTAAATGAAGCACTGATAAACTCATATACAAAATACTTGACACATTCAACTCGCATTTAACCTTCTATGTTACTATAAGCTGAAGGATAGCATACATGCATTCATTAACTGATAAGAAAAGTTCATGTAACGGATAACAAATAGCAGATAAGTAAAGCACAATCACATGAAATAGTCGCACAACACACAGATGTTACGTGGTTCACTTCCAGGAGGGAAGCTACATCCACGGGAACTATGTTTGTATTATATCTTGAGAGAGTAAAAATAGTTCTGTTGCAACTTCTTATGTAGCTTGAGATCTTCTGGGAAACTCCACGCACACAGCTGGGATCCCTTCTCTTAGATCTCTTCTCTTCCTATAATGCTTTCTTCTTATAATATACCCTTCCTCTCTCTCTCAATCCCTGCGGAATGTTACATTCATGCTCAAGGAGCCGGCCACTGGTTATAGTAAGATAACTTCAGACTTAAAGACAGAACCAGAGCTTGAATCTTCCTCAATGTCTCACTATACTGAAGACAACTAGTAACAACCAAAAAAACCCAACTAACTAACTTTTCATAATACAAAATACATGCTTAAATAGGTGGCCCGAAGTTCTCACTGTGATACAAAACTATGGGCCTATCCCATCAGTAACCCAAAACCCTAACTATGATAGTCGGCCTTTCTGTACTTTGAACTGCCGCTTTCTGGTCACACCGCAGCTTCCTATAGTCTTCTGAGATTTTTGGCACTGATCGCGGGTATGGGTGTCGCTTCCTCGATCGCTCCCTTTCTATCCTTTGTCTTTAATACCTCATCTCATTTCTCCTTCTCTATTTATGAGGGTAGCTGAGTCCTCCTGTCGTCACCGCTGCCTTAAATGCAGTGGTTGAGCTCTCTTCTTGGCCGCTTCAAGTACTATTTTCTTTGACTTCCTTGTTCTGACCACCGTGATTTTCGGCCCGCAATCCACGGTGAGAAATGCGCTACGGCATCGTACCTTTATCACATCTCTTATATTGATATCTTATCGGCATTGCCAAAACTATCTTTCCTCCAAAAATTGTCCATCTTCTACCAAAAATAGCAGCTTTTCCTGTAGCTGCGGGGCCCTGCTCCAATAGTACCTGATAGTAGTTGTTCAACTAAGAAACAAGCAGCTAGGAGTTTAAGAAGACATCGAGATGGTGAATGCCTAACTAAAGAGCGGTGGCCAAGAGGCCATTGACACCATCGTATTCATCCTGGTTGCTGGTCGTAGTTCCCAAGCATATTCCGTCGATGTGGATCAACTCATGCGATGGGGAGTAGATGACCCATGTAGCCAAGGTGAGGTTCGAAGACCATCTGCTTGCTCCATCAGCAAATCTCGTATACCGGTTTGAGGTGTGTTCCATCTGGAGTAATAAGAGGAAATGATACATAAGACTCACTTTTGAAAAATGTGTAAAACAAAAAAGGAGAAAGCCTATAATACAAGTTGTACTGTCGTCACTTAAAGGGGTGACGTTAGAGGAAAAGTCGTTTGGACTTTCTGGGGGTCAGCGGTCATTCCTTTTTGTGACACGATGAACCCTAGGAGACGACCCGTTGGGACACAAAAATCACACTTGAAAGGGTTCAAGCGGATTTTGTACTTGCGACATCTTAGGAAGAATTTTCGTAGGTCATTTATGTGTTGTGTTTGCTTCTGCGATCGTGTGATGAGGTTGTCGAGACAAACCAACATAATGTGAACAAGGTCATGGAAGCAATGTGTCATGGCACACTGGAAGGTGGATCTAGCATTTTCCAGGCCAAAGGGCATGACTCAATAAGTGAATGTACCCCATGGGGTTGTGAATGTCGTCTTGTAACGATCTTCTTTCCATATTTGGATTTGGTTATATCCGGAAAAACCGTCCATGAAGGAAAATGCTTCATGTTCGACGCATGCATCGATGATCTAATCGATGAAGGGTGTGGGGAAGTTGTCTTTGGGACATGCCCCATTGAGGTCGAGGAATTCTATGCAAACATGAATGGTACCCTATTTTTTATTCACGGGAACAGGATTAGAAACCCAAGTGGTGTATGCAATGGGGTAGATGAAGCCGGCAGTGCGCAGCTTCTCTATCTCAGCTTTAACCGTGGCCACTTTGGAAGGGTGAATGGGCCATTGCTTTTGGATTACGGGTGCCACATTGGGCCATGTGTCGATGTGGTGTTCCATGATGGATGGATCTAATCCAAGAATTTCAATGTACGACTAGGCAAAGATGTCACGGAATTCTTAGAAGAGAGCTTTGTAGGCAGCGATCTCTTCTGGGGAGCAAGATTCCCCCAGCATGATTTCTTCAACCAACCCAGAATTGGTTGAGATGTCAATTTTGATGGTGGGTGAAATGTTGGCCATGTTCCATTCTTCGAAGGAATCTAGTGCTAGGATGGGGTTCTTGAACAAGTCGAATTTCCCATGGATGAAATATTTGGTCTCCACGGAAAACTGGTCAGACTGCGACACAAGTTCTTTGGGGAGGAAGAACAAGCAATTGTGCATGTCATCCCATGGGTATTCTGGGGCAGTCAGAGCTTCAAGTATCTCTTCATCATTGCTGAAGCAACAAAGTGACAGGTCTAATGGACCGTCGTTGGAGGCGGAGATAAGCGGGTTAGTTGAACTAGACATCATGTAAATGGACATGGTGTCTGAAGAAGGCAGTGGGGCGTGAACTTCTTCGATCAAGGTGATTTCATACTCAAGGGAAAGTTGGTGAAGGTTAGCTAGAGCCATTCAAAATTTGGGCAAGTCTCGACAATGGTGAGAGTAATTTCCATACAAACCGTAGAGGGCGCAAGCATGGTTTGTTCTCAATGCCTTGTTTCTGACTATCGGCGTGGTTGGGAGTTCAACCACGGGGATGTTTTTCATTTGTATCCATGGAATATAAATGAACATGGATCATTGGGATTTCAGGGAAATTCTGAGTTGGATGGTCATGTTGCTCGCAGACAGCGCAAGGCGAGACTTCTCGCGATTTTGCGGTGGCTTTGGCATTCTTTCCCCTGGCCCTTTTTAGGTGGGGCGGTGTGGGTGTGGGTGTGGTGGTTGGATTTTACGGACCAAGTGGAGGGTGAGACCAGTGGTTAAAACAACCTGGGGCATTGCTGGTTGGGCCAGTGGATCAAGATACCATATCAAAATTCGCAATGTAAAGTTGGGTAGGCTTAAGGTGGCCATTACATGCTTGCTCATAAAACCAGGTGGGGGGAAGAGGAAGGGAATCATATGGACTGGAGATGAGCCCAGATAACTCCCTGATGGTTTCATGTGGGGATGCGGTTGTGGCTGCAGCTATGCGAAATGCTGCTATTGTGGGTAATGTTGTGGCTGCTATTGGTGTTGAGGTTGCAAATCATTGTTGTGCTTGTGGTTGGGGCTGCGGCTATGGTTGTTGTTTGGGTGCAGCGGTGCTGGATGAGACCATGTACAAGTTTACAGTCTCATTTTGTGTTGGTGGCAGTGACACTGAGGGGAAAGGAGTTGTCATGGTCAGATCGGCAAACAACCCAGGGACCACATTCAACAATGGGTAGGCTGGTGTGTTTTCAACCATAGTGTTGATTGCAGGGACGACATTAGTGTGTGTAGTCATCCCTTATGGCTGAATAGTGGTGATAGTAGGGATAACGTTGGCGGGTGTCGTTAACCCTTGCAGATCATGATAAGTGACTTGATCAACCATCACAATCTTCCCTTCATGAGGGAACATCATGAGACGGAATAAATTTGATGCAACCGCTCTCATGGCATACATATAAGTTCTCCTAAGGAGAAGGTTATAGTCTAGTTGAGCATTGAAGATCTCTATGTCAATCAACACTGTCTTTCTGGATAATGTGATGGCGACATGGGGGAGGATTCCTTGGCCTTTAGTGGGATGGCCATCATAAGCCCACAGAGTTGTGGAGGATGGTTGCAGAATTAGGGATCCAAGTTTCTACCAAACTAGGGTAGACATAACGCACGTAGATGCCCCCTCATCTACTATGCACCGGTGCACAACCAAGTTCCAGATAGATACTGGGATTTGGAAGGCAATGGTCGATGGCATATGTGGTTCTAAATTCTCCATGTCGAACATGATCAACTTGGAGTCAGAGGGGTCTACGGCCCCAAGGGAAACTAGTAATGATTTCTGCTGTGTTGGGAACATTTTGAGTACCTCCAGAGCGTACATGGCCGTTGGTGTTTGGGCCAAATCATCCACAATGCTATAGCTGACAACATCTTTAGCTGTGGTGTTTTTGGCCACTCTGCATATGGGGGGGTGGGGGAAAGGGGGCAATTGAAGAGGTGCGTTGACTGAATTGGACGTAGATGTCACTGATGTGTCAACGGGTTCAGTGGTGGTACCGTACTGATTCCATCTAGTTTGTAAGTTGACCTCTTCAATTGTCATGGCTAGCAGGTGGTGAACACCTATTTATACCATGGGAGGTGTCCCCGAAGGGTTGGGATTGGGTTGGGGAGGGGGTGTGGTTGCCACCAATCCTTGAACTGGTAGTGGGTTTTGAAGCACCATGGGGGGAGGTCCTTGTGGTGCTGGGTTGGGTTGGTCTTGATTTGCGGCCTATTGAACCTCGTTCTGAATGGCCTACTTGGTGCAACCCATGAGGAGACACTCAGATGTGTAGTTCCCATAGACCTCATAGAGTGTGCATGGTTTGTTTTTGTGCAACGGAGCATTGTGTCTAGGAGCATTTGTTCATGGGGGGTTTTGGGTGGGTCGGTTCGCTGCGGCATTGTTGGGAGGATTTGGTTGTTTTCCACCTCCTTGCAGTTGGTTATTGGCTCGGTTTTGGGGCTGATTATTTCTAGCTTGCCCTTGTTGATTGTTGGGGGTAGGCTGGTTGGGAAAGTTTTGTTGTGCAAACACTTGTCCCATTAGAGTGGGTTGAGCAGGGGCAAGGGATTGAACCACTTGCATTGGTGGTACATAATAAATTTGGGTGGGCTGTGGTGCCTCAAATGTGGGCATTTTCCCTGTGTACTGCTGTGTTGGCTATGCCATGGCTTGAGCCTACTGTGCTGGTGCAGGTTGTGCATAGGAAGTTGTTGCTCTGGACTGGGACATCATTCTGGCATAGTCCGGAGTTTGGTTTTGGTAAGCAACACTAGCAGTGTTGCTTGGTTGTGGTGTAACGACAGGTGGTCTCGAACGGTGTTGTGGTTGTTTGGAGACCGATCCTATGATGCCGTCTGCAGCATCAGATGCCCCCAGTGCATCCCAGTAGGAGGTGTTTAGACGGGGGGCATTTGGAATGACGGTGTACAGATATCTAGACTGGGCGTAGATAAGGTCAAACTATTGGGCTTTCAGTATAGCCTCCTCTTT
The DNA here is from genome assembly GCA_001517045.1 of Pseudotsuga menziesii. Classification (NCBI taxonomy): domain Eukaryota; kingdom Viridiplantae; phylum Streptophyta; class Pinopsida; order Pinales; family Pinaceae; genus Pseudotsuga; species Pseudotsuga menziesii. Next base: position 12,907 of record LPNX010621326.1, read on the forward strand.
GGATTGGGGACATTCGGATGTGATGTCCTTTGCTATGGGTGGGAGCAAGGTCTTGAGGAACCAATCCAAGAAGATCCTGTCGTCAAGTTGGATTTTACATAAGTTGTGACGTCGCCGCCAATCATGGATGTGGTCGGTTATATGTGTCATAGTGCTTTGGCCACAAGATAATAAGATATCCACCCCTTCGTCATATCTGACAGGGAGTTGGAAATACTGTAGGAACATGAAAGCTAAGGAGTTGAAATCTGGATATTTGGCCTACAGTAGCTCAATGTACCATTTGGCCGCGACACCTATAAGGGTGTGTTGGAATAGCCTCAGCTTGATGGAATCATCTACGATGCTATTGGATGAGCACCATAGATGGAATGTCATAATATGGTTTTGGGGACATTCCCTTGCCTTGCCTTCAAACTTGGGGATGTCTGATGGCAGCTTAGTTGGCATTGGAGGCCAAAAAGCTTGATGGAAAATGGTGTCATTTGTCAATCAAGCCAAATTAGGCACGTTAAGATGAGCCATGAAAGGCATATTGGACCCCAGGTTGATGTGAGATGGGGAAGGGATGATGGTGGGGTTTGCAGGTGCATAATGTACCTGCATAACTGGGGGTATTGGTTGTGACATTGTAGATGGGCCAATGCCCCCAATTGCGGTGGGAGGGACAATGTGGGTGGAGGGGACATTGCCCCCATGTATGATAGTAGGGGCAATGTAAGTGGATGGTCCACTACCCCCCTCAAAGAAGGAATTGTACAGCTAAAGAAGGCATTGTACAGGACCTCCTTGGCACACTCAAGCCAAGACCGTTCCCCTCTGCATACTTTTGTGCTTTCTCATGAAGAAGGGCTGCACTTTACGAAAAAACTCACCACCGGTTTTCGTTAAGCTCCTTTCCAGTCATCTCAACAAGAAAAGATCACCACGTAAACTTGGTTTCATTCATGCTCGTAAAATTATCTGAATGACTATCTAGTCAGTATAGGTTTAACCTTTTCTGGCCTAATTGTACTACCAACGGTAAAGAAGTCTCTCATCCCCTCCAGGATGGGCGAGCTCTCCTATGTATACTTTTATCCTTTTTCGAGCACAGGAGACTACTAATGAAAAAGAGCCCCCACCGGAGTCTTCTTCGTGGTTTTAGACTCTCTAAAATTGAAAGCACCATCGAGCATTTACCTTCTCAAGCTCACCAAAAATCCATGAGATCGTACCATGATGATGTCCATAGACACCACCCCATAGAAAACAATTTGGAAGCATTCCCACATTGGGTCACCTTTGTTCAGAGTACTCTGCAATGTGTCTTCTTTAGATCCCATCAGTATCAAAAGTGTCCACCTCCTCCAAGTATTTCCCATCTGCAGCGACATTCCCAGTATTACAGCTATGATCCCATTCCCATGAGTCAGTTTCATTTGTTTCCTGGTCTGCCCTGTTGTCATACTCTGAACAAAGGAAGTTTGAGTCTCCCACTCCCACCCTACCCCTGTTTAGTTCCTTCCCTTCCCTCCCCTCCCCCCCCCCAATTCAGTGATTCAGTCCGCAGATTTCTTCACACCTTTCGGTTATCCACCTCACGCTCCTGGTCAAGGAAACATCATTTCCTTGACTAGGGGCAGGTCTCCCTCTGTCGATGCCAACACACACATTCTAGAGGATAGACCCAGAGGTCCCTGTACCTTGGTTTCATTAACATCATTGATGAGTTCCTTGGACCACTTGAGAGGAGGCCTTAGTGCCTCTTGGGATGGTTGTTTCTCATGTTCTCGACTTCAACTCCATCATCGCACCGTTGAGATTCGTACAGGGTTTGTTCCACACAATACTTGGTAAAAGACCCTGAATGTCATGTAACTCTAGAACATTGGTGAGTCCACTTAAGGGACCTAAACAGGTTATGTCCCTTGTGATTTCTGAGTTAGGTTGGAGACAGTGTTCAGAAGCCCCAGCAGTGTTTCAATATACCTTTATGATTCATACAACATACTTGTACAGTAGAGACTCCGACTCTCAATCAGCGAGTCCACACAGCTATGTACCAGATCTAGCAGACCGTCAGTCATGAAGATGTAGCATTCCATGAGAATGCCATGCGTCCAATGTACCAGATCAGTATTGTATTCAACCTCACATGAGAGGCAACCATCATTGTAACATCAGTTGTATATGCTTGGCTCTTGTATTTTAGAGCATAGATCAAATGATTATTTTGACATTGTCACAAGCATGGGAATTCCTGCCTCGTCCATATACATGTCACACATTTATTGTATCTCACCCATTGATGGGAACCAAATTAATACAAAAACCAAAATCCACCATGCCCCAGCCCCAAGAGCACCACCTCTCTACAACAAATCCTATGATGTCCATCGCCCATACGTTGAGCTCCTGCCCTCACACATCAGGGGGAAATCTTTTAACCCAAAATTCCCCCACATAGCTCTCAATGGCCTATACCACCCAAGGACACCACCTCACAACACTCATTTCACTCCATAAGACCTTCCATTTGACCCCCACACCTCCAAAAGAGCCCAAGGATAAAGAAAAGGGCTAAAAACCCCAAAAAGGAGCCCAAAATAGCCCCCTAGGAGCTAAAGCCCTCAAAAAGGGGCTAAAACCCTAAAAGAGGCTAAAATTAGGGCGAAAGGGGCTAAAGGCCCAAAAAAGGGGCTAAAGCCTTGACCAAGGGCTTAAAACCCTAAAATCCCTTGGAAAAGCTATAAAAGGAGGGTGGGGGGGGTCACTCTCAAAACACTCCTCACTTGCCTATTGTTATGCTGCCCATGGATGCTTTGAGACCTTTGCCTCTCAAACCACCCACTCTCCCTCTCCTCCATCTCCATCTCATCAGGCCATTTCTTCCCAACCAAGAGAGAGGTGCTCCCATGAGCTAGGGCATGGTGGCCCATTTCCACCTAAGTGAGGCATAATTTATTTTCATGTTTGTTTACTTGTTTTGTTTTCTAACTGATATTTTTACTTGCAGATTCTATTTGTTGACATTGTTTGCAGGTTTTCCATTATAGTAGCTTAGGTTGTTTGCAGGTTTCAAGGAGGAAGAACCCTGACCCATTTTCTTTAGAGTGGTTCACAAGGGCTTCATATCCCTCTTTATTTTCTGTCATTAGCTCTTAGATCTAGTTTACAGTAGTTTCCATTTGCTTATTCTTGTTCAGATTAGCTTAGTTTGATTTTCTGCTCTATTTATGCTATTTTCCCTTTCGTTTTTTCCTGTTTTCAAAGAACAAGAACCTACCCTTGTTCCCTATAGGCACAAGGGAGCCATTCCTGCTCCTGTAGTGAGGAGAAATCCTTGCTACAATGGCCTCGGCCCATTTTGTAAAAAATTCAATGGCTACAATTATGTAACCATGCCCCCTGGCTGAGGTAGGATTACAATGCATAAAATCAACCCCCCATTTCGCAAATGAGCCAATGGCAATGACGAGGTGTAGTGCAGCAGGATGAGTGCGCTTTTTGGGATAAAAATGTTGACAAGGTGGGAATTTCTTAATAGCCTCATGACAGTCTTTGAAGACTGAAGGCCAGAAATAGCCAGTGCGAAGGATTTTCTGGGCTGTAGCCATCCTAGACGAATGACCACCACATGCTCCAGAGTGGAAATCATTCAACACATGTTCATCCTCCTCATGAGCGAGGCATTGCCGGAGAATAGAATCAATCCCGCGTCTATACAAGGTATCATTCATGATGAGGTAGTATTTCGCGTGGTGACGGATATGGCGACGATCGTCATGGGATAGATGTGGCTGAAAATGTTGTGTTTGGAGATAAATCAGTAAATCTCCATCCCATGGATTGGTAGTGCTGATTAGGAATAGGAATTCATCCGGAAATGAATCACTGGGCTCAGATTCTGTCGAAGCACACGGAAGATCACACATGAGATCGGAAAAGACCAAGGATTTCTTTGACGTGGCTTTGGAAAATTCCAGACCAAACTCCTATAAAATGACTATCCATCAGGAGTACTTGCCCCTGAGCACCTGATGAGTGAGGATGTAATACATAGGGTTTTGGTCTTCCAATACAGTGGTTGTGTGGAGCAAAATGTAGTGATGAAATTTTTGTATAGAAATGAACGTGGCCAATGCTAACTTCTCCACGCATGAATATCGGGTTTCAGAATCCATAAGGTTCTTACTTGCATAGTAAATCATGTGCTACTGACTGTTGGGATTTTCCTACACCAAAACCGTAGAAATGGTAGTAGCGGAGGAAGCAATATACAAGAGAAATTCCTTTGAATAGTCTGGGAGGTGTATCACGGGTGAATCAGTCAGAGCATGTTTAAGATTATCAAAAGCACATTGGGCTTGGTCATCCCAAAAGAATGGGGTGTCCTTTTTAAGGAGACGTGTATAATCGTGCATTTTCTCTGCGAAATTGCACATGAAATGACGAAGAAAGTTTTCCTTCCCTTGCAAAATTTGGAGTTCAGGGAGATTAGTTAGGGCTGGTAGAGCTAAAAAGGCAGAAATTTTCAAGGGGTATATCTGGATGCCATCCTTAGAGACCAAAAATCCTAACAGATGTCCCATCTCAACGCAGAAAACACATTTATGTAGATTGAGTCGTATATTATAATGACGACATCTTAGGAAAATGTCTCTAAGATGACCAGGGTGGTCCTCCCATCACTGTGAATGAGTAGGGAGATCGTCAAGGTATGATTTGACAATATGTTTAATATCATGAAATGCATAGGACATCGCACGCTGGAATGTGGCTCTAGCATTTTTCAAGCCAAAAGGTAACTTCTTATATGCAAAGGTTCCCCATGGGAAAATGAATGCCGTCTTGTGATAATTGGTGGGTAATATCTCAATCTGATTATAGCCAGTGAATCCATCCATGAATGAAAATATGACACTTCCAGCACATTTGTTGATAATCTGATCGATGTGTGGAGTAGGAAAGTTCTCCTTGGGACAAGATTTATTCAAATCCCTAAATTTGATACAAAATCTAATGGTGCCCTTGTTTTTATTGACAGGGACAATGTTCCATACCCATTCCGTTAAGGGTACGGGATAAATAAACCCAACTTTGAGAAGTTTCTCTATTTCAGCTTTAATAGCTACGACCTTCCGTGGATGGACTTGCCTTAGTTTTTGCTTGACAAGTTTATTCGTGGGATAGGTTTTAATCTTGTGGACCATGATGGATGGGTCGATACCCGACATTTCTTCATAGGACCAGGAAAAAATATCACAGAATTCTTTGAAAAGTGCCTCATATGCTTCAGATTCATCTAGTGAGAAGTTCTACCCAACATGAACATGCTCGATGGTACTAGGCTTGGTTGATATGTCAATCAGATTCATTTGAGTAATGTTGCAAAGGTTTCCTTCACAATTTGTGTCTTGCAACAATATGGGACTTTTGGGTAGGTTGACAATATCAGCAAGAAACAGGGATGCATAATCATGGTTAACCAAATTAGTGTTGGGGAGGAACCTGGATCTATGGTGGTGATCCTCCCAAATGGACTCATCTGTACTCATGATCTCCATAATGGACTCATCGAAAGGAAAAGTCTTAGAAATATAATCTAGAACATGAAGAGATGGTTCTAACCAGTAAGGTAAGTGGTAAGGATCCGAAGCCACTAGATGAAGGTCATTAGTGTGATCATTGGAAAGGGTTTGAATGGTGTATCAAATGTCCCCAATCTGAAGAGGAGGCCATCTTTAAATCCCAGCAGTTTGATCTGATCTATGCATAGTATGGATACCTTTACACTGTCATTCTAGATGCTCCCCATGTAGGCACCTCCTACTGGGATGCACTAGGGGCATCCCATGCCATAGATGGCATCATAGGTTCTATCTCCCACCAACCATAGCACCATTCGACACCACTTGCAATACCACCGCAACCAAGCAACACCCCTAGTGTTTCCTACCAAAACCAAACTCTGTACTATGCAAGAATGATGTCCCAGTCTGGAGCTACAACTTCTTATGCACAACCTGCGCCACCGCAGTAGGCCCAGGAACTAGCTTGGATGACACAACAATATGTGGGACAAATACCCACATATGTGGCACCTACACCCACCCAAGTTTACTATGCACCACCAATGCAAGCCATTTAATCCCTCATCCCTACTCCACTAGCACCTTTAGGACAGGTGTTTGCACAACAAAACCATCCTAACCAGCCAGCCCCCAATAACTAACAAGGGAAAACCAGAAATAATCGAGCCCGAAACCAAGGAAAAAATCAACCGCAGGGAGTAAGTCAACAACCAAACCCTCCCAACAATGCTGGGAAAAACTGGCCAGCCCAAAATCCTCAGCAACCAAACGTACCTAGACGCAACACTCCATTGCGTACAAATCAGCCATGCAAGTTGTGTGAGGTCTACAGGAACTATACACATGAATTCCCCTTCATGGTTTCTCCAAGTAAGTCATTCACAATGAGGTTTATCATGCTACCAATATGGCAGCCCAAGCTCAACCCAACCTGGCACCACAAGGGCCTCCACCCATGGTCCTCCAAAACCCATTACCAGTCCAAGGACTGGTAGCAATTGCACCCACTCCCTGACCCAATTGCAATGCCTCGGGGGCCCCTCCGACAACATAAATAGGGGTTCACCACCTGCTAGCCATGATAACTGAAGAGGTCAATTTACAGACCAGAAGAAATTAGTAAGGAACCAACAATGAACCCACTAACACATCAGTGGCATGTACGTCCAAAACAACCAATGCACCTCTTCAGCTACCCCCTTTCCCTCCATGCCCCCTCATATGGAAGATTTCCAACAACATCACGGCTAGAGCTACTATAAGCTACAATATCATGGATGATTTGGCCCAAACAACTACCACCATGTCTGCTCTTGAGGTACTCAAAACTTTCCCAACGCAGCGGAAAGCCTTACTAGCCGCCCTTGGTGCTGTAGACCCCTCTAACTCTAAGTTGATAACATTCGACATGGAGAATGGAGAACCGCAGATTCCATCAACCATTTCCTTCCAAAACACGGGGTCCATCCATAATTTGGTCGTGCACCGGTGCATAGTGGACAAGATGGCATCCACATGCGTTATGTCTACCTTAGTTTAGAAGAAGCTTGGATCCCCAATTATGCAACCATCCTCTACTACTCTGTGGGATTATGATGGCCATCCTACTAAAGCCCAAGGAATCCTCCCCCATGTTCCCATCACATTGGCTGGGAAAATAGTACTGATTGACATAGAGGTTGTCAATGCTCAGTTGGACTATAACCTTCTCCTCAAAAGAAGTTATATGTATGCCATGAAAGTCATAGCATCAACTATTTTTCATCTCATGATGTTCCATCACGAAGGGAAAATCATGATGGTTAACCAACTAACTTATCATGATCCATAAGGGCTAACGACACATGCTAACGTTATCCCTGCGATCAACACCATTGATCTGCAAGGGCTAACCTCACCCGCCAATGTTATCCATGCAACCAACACCATGGTTGACAACATACCAGCCTCCCCATTATTGAATGTGGGCCCTGGGTTGTTTACTGATACCACCATGACGGCTTCTTTCCCCTTAGTGTCACCACCGCCAAAACCAAATGAGACTATGGATTTGTGCATGATCTCATCTAGCACTACTGCACCCAAACATCAACCGCAGCCATAGCCCCAACCGCAACCTCAACACCATCCGCAGCTACAGCACCATCAGCAGCCGCAACATCATCAGTAGCTGCAGCATCATCCGCAGCCACAGCATTATGTGCATCCACCACCATAGCCTCATCCCAACATGCAACCATTAGGGAGTTACCTGGGCTCCTCCCAAGTCCACACAATTCCGTTCCTCTTTCCCCCGCCTAGTGTCATGAGTAAGCTAGTAAATGGCTACCTTAAACTTACCCAATTTCACATTGGGGATTCCCGTGTGGTACCTAGATCCACCCGCCCAACCACCAATGCCCCAGGAAGTCTTAACCCCCATGCAACCCATTGCGGTCGAATCTCATGCTCCACCCGGACTGAAAAAACCAACCACTACACCCGCACCCACACCGCCCCACCTGAAAAGGGCCATGGGAAAAAATGTTAAAGCTATTACTGAACCTCAATAGATCCTACCTTGCGCTGTCTATGAAGAACAAGGCCATCCAACTCAAAACTGCCCTGAAATTCCCATAATCTGCGTGCATTTGGATGCCATGGATACAACATAAAACCTCCCCATGGTTGAACTCCCAAGCGGTCCAATAGTGAGAAACAAGTTATTGAGAAAAAACCATGCTTGCACCCTTTGTAGATTGTATGGACATTATTCTCACCACTGCCAATACTTGTCCAAGTTTTGAATGGATCTAGCCAACCTTCGACACCATTCCCTTGAATATGAGATCACTTTGATCGAATAAATCCACCCCCCACCTCTTTCTTTAGACACCATGTCCATTTACATGATGTACAGTTCCATAGACCCTCTTGTCTCCACCATCACCGACAGTCCATCAGACATGTCTCTTCATTAATTTTTCAATGATGAGGAGATACTTGAAGCATTAACTGCCTCCGGTTTTACCTAGTTCCCTTTAAACCATAATGTGGAATCAGTTCTTCCCATAAAAGACCATATTTCGTCACCCCTCCTTGCCAATGACCTTTTTCTCAGTAAGGTGGCATACCTCTTCACTGACTCAGATGGTCGACTCTTGAAGAAGCCACGCAACGGGCTCCACCTCAAGAGAGTCTATGCCTGATATAACCACTATGAGTCCCTTATAGCACAGTTTTTTCCTGTTTTTTTTTTAACATTTTTACCACAAGTCAAGGGCATCACCATTATCTACTAATCCAAAGTCACCCAGAACCTATTCAAGACACCTCTCACACCTCTCGGCTCAGATTCCACCCTCTATCTTTTAATGAGACCATCGTCTCATGTTTGATAAGTAATTTTCAGGTCAACTTCTCAGAATTTACCTTGATTTACGAGCCACATCATGGTGATACAAGTGCCTTCAGACCTGTACTTGCATCACTTTTTCCTACCGCCACTCATGTGGGTTCCTGGGCCATCGCCTGAAAGGCACATCATTTCATTTCAACATATAGTTGTCCAATCCGCCCACCGCACCTTACGTGGGTTTCTAGACCATCGTATGGAAAACAGATCATCTCCTTTGCATGCATTCGGCACATAAATACCTCCAAACTTGCATTCACATCACATGTATTCAAGTCTATCCACCACAACTCACACATGACTCTCCTGACCTCTATCTGAGATCCACCTCAGTTTGCGTGCCTCTATCGCACCGACTCACATGCCACTATCGCAATCTATCCCATGCATGTATTGGTATGTTCAAGAGCCACTTGCTCCATCCATACTGCACGAATGACCTTTGGAACACTATCCATTATCCCGACATAGGGGCACCATCAATGCCTCCTCAATCGATTAACCATATTGGAGTTTCTTTTAAGCTCTTTTATGACTCCTAAAAGAATGAAAATATTTTCGAGCACAGTTGCTTCCTTTCCTACTCATCAAAGTATAGGAAAGGGCGTCTACATCGTCTCATTTATCTCCTTTTACGGACTATGTAGACCATCAAATGAAAAGGACCATGTTGGCACATTCAAGCCAAAACCATTCCCCTTTGCATCCTTTTATGCTTTCTCAGGCAGAGGGGCCGAACTTTACGAAAAATATCACCATGGGTTGTCATTAATCTCTTTTCCATCCTTCTCATCAAGAAAATATTGCCGAGAAAACTTGTTTTCATTCATGCTCATAAAATTATCTGAATGACTATCCAGTCAGTATAGGTTTAACCTTTTTTGGCCTGACTAGACTACCAACGGTAAAGAAGTATCCCATCCCCTAAAGGATGGGTGAGCTCTCCTGTGTATACTTTTATCCTTTTTTGGGCACATGAGACTATCAATGAAAAAGATCCCCCACTGGATTCTTCTTCATGCTTTCAGAATCTCTAAAATTGAAAGCACCATTGAGCATTTACTTTCTTGGGCTCACTAAAAATCCATGAGATTGTACCACAACGGTGTCTTTGGACACCACCCCATATATAACCACTTGGCAGCATTCCCACTTTGGGTTGCCTTTTTTTAGAGTACTCTACGATGTGTCTTCCTTGGATCCCATCAATACCAAAAGTGCCTACCTCCCCCAAGTATTTCCCATCTGCAGTTACATCCCCGGTATTACAGCTATGATCCTTTTCCCATGAGTCAATTTCATTTGCTACCTGGTCCACCCTACCGTCATACTCTGAACAAAGGAATTTTGAGTCCACTACACTGCTTCTTACCCTGTTCAACTCCTTCCCTCCCCCCCCCCCCCATTCGGTGGGTCATTCCTCATATTGTCTCACATATTTCAGTTATCTCCCTCTCGCTTCTGGTCAAGGAAACACCATTGCCTTGACCAGGGGCAGGTCTCCCTCTATCGATGACAACACATGTATTCTAGGGGATAGACCCAGGGGTCCTTGTATCTTGGTTTCATTAACCTCATTGATGAGTTTCTTGTACCACTTGAGAGGAGTCCTTAGTGCCTCTCGGGATGGTTGTTTCTCACGTGCTTGACTCCAGCTACATCATCTCACCGTTGAGATTCGTACAGGGTATTGGTCCATGCAGTATTTGGTCAAAGACCCCAGATGTCACCTGACTCTAGCAAATTAATGAGTCTAGTTGAGGGACCCCAATAGGTTCATGTCCCTTGTGATTTTCGGGTTGCGTTGGAGACAGTGTTCAGAAGCCCTCGTAGTGCTTCTGTATAGATTTATGATTGATGCAACAGACTTGTACCACAGAGACTCTGACTCTCTGTCAGTAAACTATGTACCGTTCCAGATCTAGCAGACCATCAGACATGAAGATATAACATTCCATGAGAATTCCATGGGTCCAATGTAGCAGTTCTTCATATCAGTATTGTATTCAGCCTCTCATTGAGGCAACCACTATTGTAACAACAATTGTACATGATCAGCTCTTGTATTATAGATCTTAGATCACATTATTCTTTTAACATCATTACGAGCATGGGGATGCCTTCATCGTCCATATACATGTCACACATTATTTTTATCTCACCCATTGATGGGAACCATATTAATACAAAAACCAAAATCCACCATACCCCATCCCAGGAAGCACCACCTCTCCCCAAGAAAATCCTATGATGTATGTCGACCATACGATGAGCTCCTACCCTCACACATTAGGGGCAATCTCTTAACCCAAAAAATCCCTCACTAAGCTCTACATGACCTACACCACCCAAGGACATCCATGCACGACCCTCATTTGACCCCCACACCCTAAAAAAGGCATAAAAATATGGAAAAGGGCTTAAAACCCCCTAAAAAGAGCCAAACTAGCTCCCATACGGGCTAAAACCTCCAAAAAGGAGCTAAAACCCCTCAAAGGATCTTAAAACCCCCAACAAAGCTAAATATTGGGCGAAAGGGGCTAAAATCCCAAAAAATGGGGTTAAAGCCCCAACCAGGTGCTTAAAACCCTAAAAATCCCAAGAAAAAGTATAAATAGAGGGGTGGGGGTCACTCTCAAATGATTTCTCATCTCCCTATCGTTACGATTCCCATGTGAGTGCCTCGAGACCATTTTCCTCTCAAGTCATTCACCCTCCCTCTCCTCAATTCCTCCATTGAGCCATAGCTCCCCATCCATTGAGAGGTGCTCTCCCAAGCTAGGGCATGGTGGCCAATTCCAACCAGAGAAGGTATACTTGTCTTTTTCTTTAGTTATATTGTATTTTTTTCTAACATATATTTGTTTGTAGATTTATTGCTTAATGTTTTGATTGCATCTTGTTGCAGGTTTCGCTTGCAGCTAATTCTTTGTTCTCTAACAGTCTGATGCAGGGTTGTGGAGCTTAGCCCTAACCTTGTGTGTAGGGGTGCATTTCATTTTATGTTTGTTTTTTCTTTCTGTTATTTCCATTTTCATAGGAACCCTACCCTTCCATCCTATAGACGAAATGGAGCCATTCCTGCCTATAGCAAGGGCGAAAGCCCTACTACAGTGTCAATTCTGAAGGAATTTTGTACAACATTACAAAAACTATGCCTGTAGATAGATCAGTGAAACCAGGTGTTTTCGAGAACATTTTCATAGGATAGAACTATTCACCTAAATATGTTCAAGCATACATGGCCCTTTTCAACAAGTTTAGAGATGTCTTCGCATGGACATATGAAGAAATGATAGGGATTGATCCCTCTATAATTTTTCATGAGATAAAAACATACCCCAATGCCAGGCTCGTCCATCAGAAACTATGACAGGTCCATCTAAGAAAAGCAACCGCTATTAAAGAAGAAGTTGAGAAACTTCTAAAGGCTGGTTTCAATTACCTCGTACCATTAACTGAATGGGTGTCCAACATAGTCCCTGTGAACAAAAAATAGGGTAGTATTAGGGTTTGTATCGATTTTAGGGATTTGAATCAAGCTTGTCCAAAAGAAAACTTTCCTACCCTCTATATCGATCATATAATCGACAACTGCACCAGAAGAATTATTTTTCCTTTATGGATGGCTTCTCTGGCTATAATCAGATTGAGATTCTCCCATCAGACCAACACAAGATAGCATTTATTTTCCCTTGTGGGAATTTTTCTTATTGTAAACTACCTTTTGGTTTAAATAACGCTGGTGTGACATTCCAACATGCCATGTCCTATGCTTTTCATGACATTAAACATGTTGTGGAACCCTATATTGACAACCTTCCTGCTCATTCCAAATAGTGGGATATTCATGTCAACCATCTGAGAGCTGTGTTTCTCCGATGTCGTCATTTTAATATTCGTCTAAATCCCCATAAATTTGTTTTTTGTGTAGAAGTTGGACGACTTCTTGGATTTATTGTTTCCAAAGATGGCATCTGTATAGATCCCTTGAAAATTGAAGCTATCTTAGCCCTACCTACTCCCATGAACATAACTGAACTCCAAAATTTGCAAGGGAAGGAAAACTTCCTACGTCGTTTCATCTGCAATTATGCAGAAAGGACACACAATTTCATGAGGTTGCTCAAGAAAGATACCCCTTTCGTCTAGGATGATTTCATGCAATGCGCGTTTGATAATCTCAAACATGCACTTACCCATGCACTAGTGTTGCAACCACCTAATTATGCTAAGGATTATTCCTTGTATGTGGCTACATCCTTGTATACCATAGGCATGGTCCTTGTTCAAGAAGATGAACATGACCAGGAACATGTGATTTATTACACAAGTAAGAGTCTTTTGGACTTTGAAACTCGATACTCACATGTGGATAAACTCGCTCTGGCCACGGTCATTGCAGTCCAGAAGTTTCTTAATTATATATTGCTCCACACCACCACTGTTTACGTGGATTCCAACCCCATGTACTATGTTCTCACACGAAAAGTGCTCGAGGGAAAATACTCATGTTGGATTGTGATTCTCCAGGAATTTGACTTAGAATTCACTAAGAGCACTTCTAAGAAGTCTCTCGTCTTTGCAGAGCTTATATGTGACCTTATCCATACTACTGAGACTACAGAGCCCTTTTATTCATTTCCCGATGAATAATTATTTCTCATTAGTACGACTGACCCATGGTACAGAGATATCATTTTGTATCTCCAGACCTTATGATAACATCCCATTGCTTCTTGAGATGAACGTCATTACATTCGCATCCAGGACAAAATTTATCTTATCTTGAATGATACCCTATACTTCTGTGGTGTTGATTCCATCTTACAGTGTTGCCTTACACATGAAGAGGATGAGATCATTTTAAATGATTTCCATGATGGAGCTTGTGGCGGTCATCTCTCTAGGTTGGAATCTGCCCATAAAATCTTGTGTGTAGGGTATTTATGGCCCTCTATTTTCAAATATTGCATTGAAACAGTCAAGAAATTCCCACCCTATCAAATTTTTACATCCAAGAAATGCACACATCCAGCTCCGCTCCATCCCCTTGTAGTAGTTGGCCCCTTTGCGAAAAGGGGCATAGACTTCGTGCACTATAGACTGGGGGGCATGGCTACATTATTGTGGCTGTGGACTATTTTACAAAATGGGTTGAGGCAATGCCCACATATGCTGAAGATGCTAATACTTTTTCACTATTCTTATTCAACCATATCATTGCGAGATTCAAGATTCCTAGGGCCATCGTGACCAATCATGGATCACATTTTCAAAAAAAAATGATGGCAGAGCTCAGTGTAAAATTAGGGTTTTGTCATGATAAATCTACACCATATTATCCTCAGGCCAATGGCCAGGTTGAGGCTATAAACAAAGTATTAAAAACAATGCTTCAACAAATGCTAGGGAAATCCAAGTCAAATTGGAATTTACATCTTTTCTCTGCACTCTGGGCCTATAGGACTACTGTCAAAACTTCCACCAATTTTACACCTTTCCAATTAGTATACGGGCTGGAATCCACTCTCCCGATAGAGTGTGAAATCCCTTCTTTAAATATTGCTATGGAATTATTACCCAACACTACTATAGATGAAGAAATATTCCTATATCTAAACCAACTTGATGAAACTCGACGTGATGCTGCCTTAGCTAATGAGGCACATAAACAAAGAATGAAAGTTCAATATGACAGGAACGTCCAACCATGTTCCTACAATGAAGGAGATTTGGTCTTGACCTATGACCAGAATCATGGCCCTATATTTTTAGTCACATTTTAGCGAAAGTGGCATATGAATTGGTTGATTATGATGGGATACCTTTGGGAGAGCCCCGAAATGGGCTCTACCTCAAAAGATATTATTCCTACGTCATCTAGCATAGGGTATTTTGTACATGTTTTTTATAGTTTGTTTTGTGTCTTAGATTTAAGAAGTGTGTCTTTTGTGTGATTCAAAATGTGTTTTTCCATAAAACCATACTTATGCATGTCTTTTGTCTGATGGATAGATGACTTCCTTCATTGGTTTTGCTGATGGTGCTCATCGATATACACTTAACCTTGCATCAACAGCTTGGGTATTGTACTCTCCTATGAGTGAGTTGGTGAGTTTAGGGGGTATTATTTTAGGTCCCTCCACCAACAATCTAGCGGAATATCAAGCCATGATCAGATTGTTGATGGAAGCCCTAGCTAATGATGTAAGGGAAATTACGGCTTACCTGGACTCTGAACTAGTTGTCCAACAGCTTAATCGAGTTTACACCATTTGAAATCCCATGCTTCTTCATACTTTCCAAAGAGTTATGTTTTTAGACAGGTCTTTTGAGCAATTTACATATCAACACATTCCAAGACATTTAAATGCCGTGGAAAATTCCCTAGCTAACTATGTCTTAGATTGGCATATTGCTCATTTTTAAAAGTCCAGTTGAAACATAAACAACACATGTAAATTCATAAGTAGATGATCATTTCACACATCACATTTGCTGCGTACACAACTGTAAATATAAAAAAATTTCATATATATATATATATATATATATATATATATAAAGTTATAGCACCGAGATACAAAATTTGGGCTGAAGCATCTCTCTAGCTTTCAGTGCCTATTGAGGACCATAAAAAGTTCAGAATACATATACATAGGGAAAATATGAAGCTTCCAAGATTTCAGTAATACATATACAAAAAGTGAAAATCAAGACAGAATAATCCTCATGATGCTCATGGTAGCATGTGATGGCTTGGGCCACTCTATGGAGTAGCCTAGAAAACCGTTCAGAGACACCTGTAGTATGGCGCTGATACCGCCTAGGTACCTCATCAGTGGTCATGTCAGGGATACCCACAGTCAAGTGTTATAGGTTCTCCTTGAGATATCTGAGCTCTTCCTCAGCTTCAAAGTGGTATACCATCATATCCATGGTACCTGCTTGCCTAGCAATAGGCGACATCCCAGCTAGACAGACAGATCCAATGTTTGCATGAAAACATTTTTATCTCAGTACTACAAAATAAAAAATGAAATAAATCAAAAATTAAAAACACCATGTATTTTTCTTACCTCGTTCATCCCATACTTCTCCATCAGGTAGAACCAACTCCGAGTCATGTTGGAAGTCTGACCCCTCATAGGCATAATCCTCAACCATAAGTAACTAGTTTCTCAACTAGTGAAAGAAGCTTGATCCGTAGCTAACTTTGGGCCATCCACCTATGAGGCGAGGCATGGCTATAACCCATGCAAGCATACTCGGATTCTCAAAATCAAGTCTGGTAATGGTCACCTGTGGCCTCATGTGAGGTACCCGCTATAAGATAAAGGACATCATCACTGATATGTAGCCAAATTTATTTAGCATTCCTCTTTTGCACTTGTTCAATTGACTCTTCAGACACACCAGCATGCCTTCACACCAATTGAAGACAGTGGGATCCATGCACTGCAACGCATATAGCATATGTGATTTGCTGGTAAGGTGGGAAGCCTTAGTACCTGCTACCTTGCTAATAGTATACACCACTGTCCTCAAGGGAAGATCTACTAAAGAATTGATCCGTAGCTTCCTCGATTGGGACTCTATACCCAGTGAGTAGTGTTGATCAATAATATCATCCAAGGAGCCTTCTCCTCCTCATGCTCCAAATAGAACTACTGGGCTTCCCCTCATAGACAAACCGGTCAAAAAGTAAATATCCTCAACCTATATAGGTAGGATATGGACTCCCACCACAAAATTCTCCTGGTCGTGATCCCACATATCTATGATATATTCTAGTAGTTGGATATGTACTTTCATTCCAGGTATCCGGAAATACTTAAGAAGTCCGCAGTTTCGCAGAGCCTCAATGGTGGCAGGATCATTTGCAGTCTAGTTTTTTGGGACTTCATGTTCCCTTTCCTTCAATATTACCATGATGTACCTGTAACATGCAAGTTTTGTAGTTAGAAAACATCTCATGGTTAAAAGGAAGAAAAGTAAATAAAATGATAAATTGCAAAGCAAGAAGAAAATATTGAAAAAAATGTTTTTTAGTGGACTAGGGTTTTGTTTTTTTCTCTTTTTTCTCCTACAGTGCTGCTAACCTTCGCCCACAGAGCACCACGGCACCTTTTCCTGTGGCTTGTAGAGTGTCAGATGCTTTTCCGCTGTGGACAGAACGCATATGATGCCTCTATCCCAGCTTGATAGAGCGTCATCGAGGGCGCTGCCGGACGGCCAAAAACCTTATAAGAAGAAAACTTTTGCCTTCTAATATGGCTCAAAAATTCTATTGGGACGGTTAATCCCCTAGCCTGCCACTGCAAAATAAAAATATACCTTCTATCTTGTCTTTTAAACAATAAAAAACATTTTAGGAACTTGGAATTAAACAATGAAAAAGAAGCAAAATGGTATTTATTGAACATGGAAAAAGAAAAGGATCAAATGCTTACCTCTTCTATGGAGAATGAAGCAACAATGAATTGAAATTCCCTTGCCAAATCACCGGAGGAACTATTGCTATCAAAGCCAACTTCCAAAACTCACCAAATGGTAAAAAACAAGTGGTAAAAATAACTTACCTACCCTTTCTATTTATAGAATATTTGAAGTTTTCAAAAATACATTGTAATTTATTTAATTTTGAAATCCAATTTATTTTGGTAAAAGTGGGTTTTTATTTTTGACTTTCTATAGTTTTGAAAAAAATGGTTTTTAATGGTGTTTTTTGAGTTTTTTAGGTAAAATATTGGGTTATGGATATGATAGAAGCTATTTTTGTCTTTTTCGAGCTTAGAGAAAAACTAAAAAAGTACTGAGCATCATTTTACATTTTTTACATGCTCATTAAAATTCTAGTAGAAAGGTGTCGAGTCTACTTTTTCAGACTCGTTAAAAATGGATTATGAAAAAAGAACCTAGTTCGGGAGTTATATTTAATCTCTTTTCAGTCTCCTCAAAACACAAAAATATTGCCAAGCAAATTTGTTGCATTCACGCTTGTAAAATAATTAGAACGGTCGACTAGTCAGGGCTAGGTTATCTCTTTTTCGGATCGAATATCCTTATTTATGAAAAAGGACCTTTTGGAGTCTTCTTAGTCATTTCAGACTCTCTAAACATGAAATGACAAATTTGTTTGCTTTCATTGGACTCGTAAAACTAAACGGTGAAAGTCCCTATTTGGGAACAAACCCCTCCTTTCTCAGGTTCGTGAAAAATATGAGAATGGACTCATCATTTGATGAGCTTTAATGAGTGTTTGATACCCTCTTTCGACTCGTAAAAATGAAAAGGGGAACTCACCTTTCGAGGTGGGGAAATTAAATGAAATGGGAATGGTTTTCATTTGTTTATATGGAAGTACTCTACAATCCATCTTTGAACATGGCACCTATCCGCCTTTTCATATCTGAACAGTTGGGTTTTCAGCTTGTCTTCGAGTCGATCCACTTTTGTGAGTCAGCTGACTCCTTTGAGTCAATTTAAAAGAATGATTTGTCATATTCCCTGCATTACGCCTGGTTCTATTCTCATTTAAGTCAATGCTTCCAAGTCACGTGTCGTGTCGTCAAACTATTCAAAGGATGTCTCTTCCAGAAAAATAACTCATCAGTAACTTCACTTGTCCTTAAAATTCAGTCATGTCTGAGTCAGTCCCATTACTTCAAAACAACTTTTGTTCCTATTTTTGTGTCACTGATATGGGAATCATTATGGCCCTCCTATGACAAAGTCTATTCCTGTCGACTTCAAATCATTATCCATGAATTAGACCTAGAAACCTAGACAGTACCTTGGGCTTGCATGCCTCAATGGCAGGTTACCTCGCTTTCAACATGAGTTTACATCATTGAATCTTGATTGAAATATCTCATCAAGTGTTCGACTTCAAGTCATTTATTCACGTTTGATGATATGTACTGAGATACCTTGGGAATCATTGACATCAATGGTGATTTCCCTCGCACTTGTTACCAGTTTACATCATTAACTGGTAATCAAGTGGTTTCTACCATGTTTGACGTTAAGACATTGTAATCACATGGTTAGATTTGTATCATTTAGGTATCGAAATGAATACCCTGAGTGGTTAGGATAACATCATCATTGATTATTCCCAGGTTGTGTTTGGAGATCATTTAGGGTCATGACACGGATCCACATTGTATGTTTGGTGGCTGAGTTTTGTATTGAGGTTGAGAGACATGGATCTACAGTGTATTATTGGTACCCATGACATGGTCATCATCATAGATCTACAATGTATTGGTCCACAGCTGTGATTCGTTTGGATGAGGTTAGTTACTGGTTCTGTATGAGTTTATCTCTCTTTGTCTCTGTATCAGATGGAAAACTTCACAAACTATTTCACCTATCACCCTATTCTAGATTCATACTTTTGGGGGAATTCTGTTACACCTGGAAATATCACATTGCTTAGTAGCTTCCATCAGAATTTCACTTTTCCTTTCAACCTCCCAGAAAACCTGACTTGAGTCATCTTGGTCACTTTTTTCCCTGACCTAGAAGGGACAGTGCCTTCTTTTTTTTTGCACAGAGCATCGACGACGCCTATCCCTGTTGAGCAAAAAGTGTCATTTTCCCTCTTCTTTAGAAAAAACCCTAGGTCAATGCTCCTGACAGTTTTGCTAAGAGCGTCGGTGGTCAGTAAATGAGAAAAAAAGATGTTTCTAGAAGCTTCCATGCAAAAAACTCCTTGGGGTTAGTTCGTATATGCTTGGGAGAGGTGGCATTCACCTTCCTCACCTATAGGGATCTCATCCTATCCTTTTTCCAAGTCACCTCTTGATTTCTAGGCCTATAAATGCATCCTTCATGGAGAGAGTGGAGGAGGCCAAAAAAAGCATCCTTATGTTGCTAGTTTGAAGTATGAATCAGAGGCAAAGTAGAGTTAGCTTATGGTAGGAGAGGTCTTCATAGTCATAGGAGATTGTATACATTCTTGTTGAGACAGAAGCCATCGACATCAAGGCTTTTGGTTGTACTTCTTTCTCATCTATATATTAATACAAATACATTTCCCTTTCCTATATTTGATTCTATTGATTGTGATTAGATATTATTGGATTCCTTGATCACCAATATGAATAGTCAATTTATCATGATGCTCTCATCCCTTTTGTTTGTCTTTTGATCTATTTTGCAGGCATTGAACTATTGCAAGGACTTTGTGGAAAGAAGACAAACAGATCTAAGGTTGAGGTATACTGTCTTTAATGTTATTTGATTTGAATATTCAAGGAAAGGATATGTTGCTTTGTCTTTTTGTTCTGTTTTTGTGACTTACATTTCAAAGGAACAAGCAGTGTCTACACTGATTGAGAATTCCTGATAACAAGTACTCAATGGTGACGAGAATTGTGTGTAACAAAATTACCCCCAAAGCATGAGGCTAGAGGGATACGATAGGTGAGAGCTTTGTAAGAACAAGTTATCACTTCAAGGAAATAACTCGCTTGATTGGAAATCATCATCAACCTAGATTTTATGTAGTACATCAATACTTTTCACTCATATCCAAATGACACCTCATCATGGCTGTAGACCAATACAAAGAAGATCCATGTGAGGGATGAACAATCATGGATACTGGAATATAGAATAGATCCATGTGAAGAAGACTCAAACTTGGACATAGCTACCAGACATACAATGTAGATCTATGTCATATGGACACAAATTTGAGCACAACCATGACCATACAAATGTGGATCCATGCTAGGACTCATATAAAATACTCCATCACAACCTAGGGAAAGCAATCAGCTCTTAACAGATACCCAGGGTTTTTCATCTCATCTTCCACAAAGTATGGTGCTATCCATGTGATTACAATGTCTTGATGTCGAACATGGTAGAAACCACTTAATTACCGATCAATGATGAGAACCATTAACAAGTGAGATGGATATCACCATTGGTGTCAATGATTCCCAAGGTAGCCTTGTACAATCTCTCGACTATGAATAGATGATTTGATGCTGAACATTCAGTTGAATCTTTCGATCAAAGGTCAATGATGTTAACCTATGTCGAAAGCGAGAGGATATGTCATTGATGCATACATATCTCAAGGTACTTATGTTTGTTTCTAAGACTAATTCCTGGATGATAAACTGAAGTCGACAGGAATAGTCTCGTCGAAGGAGGGCCATGATGAATCCCACATCGACAACACGAAACTTGAAACAAAGTTATATAATTTTGAGTATGATGTAACCATAGGACTGACCCAAAGGTACTGACACAAAATTTTGACTGCAGGTGTAAACTCTTAACATGACTTCCCTTTGAACATCGAGCGACATGATCGAAGACTTGGAAGCATTGACTTGACTAGGAGGATACCAAGACATAATGCGATAGTGGACGATGCATTCTTTGAAAGAATCAAAGGAGTGACATGACTCATGAAAGTGGATCAAATTGGAAGAAAGATGAATACCCAATTGACTGAATGAAATGCAGAAAAGTACCATGTTCAAAGTTGACTAACTACTGCCATCACCCCCCCCCAAGTCACCCCCTTTAGACTCTTGCTACCTTCCTGAAAAAGGAAACCAGAGTTGACCAGTTTAGACTCCAACAGCAGAACACCGAATTGGCGTTGGATATGGCGCTTCTACATTAGACTTTCTCATTGTGCCTAAGCCCAAAGGACTCAGGCCATTTCCAGGTGTAATATGCCTATCCCATAAAATATTAATTCGAATTTGAAAGGTATAAAGGGCTCTTGAATTCCCAGATACAAGTGCTCAATGGTATATTGTAGAAATATAGTTCCCTTCCCTCAATTTCCCCGTCATGATTGATGAGTGCCTATTTTTCATTTTTATGAGTTCAAAGAAGGTAACAAATAATCATTTTAGATTATCCTAAGATAAGTCCATTCTCATATGTTTCACGAACTTGAGAAAGGAGGGGTATGTTCCCAAAAAGGGTCTCTCAGTGTTAAATTTAATGATTCTATTGAAAGTTAACTCGGTATTGTTCATGTTTAGAGAGTCTGAAAGAAAACAGAAGATGACTCCAAAAGGTCCTTTTCATATGATTTAGTCCCTAAGGCTCGAAAAAGTATAAAATAATTCGCAAGAGAACTCTTCTAGCTAAGATTAACTAGAGTATTCATTTTTCTTAGTTAGTCAATCCAAACCGAAAAAAGGGGTAAACTACTGTCTGAAAGATGAATCTTTAAGTACTTTTACGAGCATGAGGAAGACCAATTAGCTCGGTGATCTTTTACAATTTAGGGAGTCTGAAAAGAGCTTAAAGAAGACTCCATTAGGGTTTTATTTCGTGATGAAAGGGTTTAACAAGTCTGAAAAGAAGTGAAAGTTGATTCACAAATTTGGTACTAGGTTTAAAGAGCCTGGCCAAAGTTTCAAAATTAGCGCTTGAGGACTTTTTCCATTTTATGAAAGTATGAAAAGTAAAAAAAAAACTCTATCATAACCAAACAATTTTTAATTATTATCCCTGCAAAACCTTTGAAAATATCATTAGACCTCCAAAATATTTAAAAAATGAGTTTTTAATGACTATGTAAAAGGGAATTTATTAATAAAATAATTTAAATGATTTAAATAATATAATAAAACCCAAAACATTTCATATAAAAACCAATGAAATAGTAAAAAACCTACCATTTCACTATTTACCAAGTTGGAGAGCTATTCAGAGCCATTTGTGTGCAAACTTTAGGAAAGGATTCTGTAGTCATCAACTGTCTGATTCTCGATCTGTCAGCTCCAAGTAAGAGCTAAACCCATCCCTAACATTTCTATGGTTGAATTTTTCCTTTACATGCAGGTTTTTAGTGGTTTTGGGGTTTTTACACAAGGGTAAAAAACACCCGTAGGGTAATGCACTTTCCCCTTGCAGGAAAAGCAGTGCCCGAGCAAAATCATGGATTTAACACTAAAAAAGGTGGTGTCGCCACTCTGTCTCAGAGAGACAAGGGAGGTGCCACAGGATGCCCTAAAATGATTAATGCCCAAACCAAATGAAAGTTTTTAAAGTATTTTTAATGGTTGGAAACTTCAAATTTTATTTTTGGCAGGTTACATTAGAAAGAATGGTTTTCTAGAAGGAGTGGAAACATGAGGATGATGATTCCAGGGTTGGAGCAGATGATGGCTCTATAGTCTCTCTACGGAGCTGTGGGCTCCTAAAATTATTCCATGTTCCAACCATGAGGTCTCATGTGATATTACCGGAGTATATACTAGGAATGTGGAACCCAGAGCAACAACACTTTGACATGGGGGATCACATTCTTACTGTGGAAGTAGAGGAAATCTACTTCATTACATGTTTATCAGGGCATGGAGATCCTATCTCACTGACATGTCTTTGGGGAGGAGATGTCACCACATAGGATCTTATAGATCGTCACTGCTTTCCAGGAACTCAGATGTCAAGGAAAAAGATCCCAATCAAAGAGGTGATAGATTTTCCTCTCCGAACAGTGTTTTTTACCATGCAATGGGTTGTAGGGAGCCAAGGGGATCATCAGGCTTCCCAAGCACACATGCTCTATGCATTGGAGGTAATGGCACCTAGAGTATTTAACTGGGCTAAGGCTCTACTAAGTGTTTTCAAAGAGCAGCTGACCAAGTGTCGGCAAGGAGAGTTGAAAAAATTTGGTTACAACACAATATTGGCATCCTTATTTTTTGAGCGGGCACCTCATCTGAGGCCGTAAGTATCTTTCACCGAGCTGAGAGCATGAGACCCTCGCATGTTGCGGTGGGTAGATATCATGGCCTACACTGGTGGTAGCAGGTCCAAGGTCAAGTATGGGAGCACATTTTTTCATTGGTTAGAGGACCAACTACTCGTGGTTGAGGATTATGCATATATTGGTATTGAATTTAGAGGAGACCCATATCTACCCCTACCAACAGGTGCCCAATGGGGCGACATCAGTAAGAAGAACACTCAATACATCGATTAGTTTTGTACTTTATGTTTTGTAATTTTTATGGATGATAATGAGACCAAAATGTTCATGCAGATGTAGGAGATGCATGAACAGGGGGTTCCTCCCTAATCAACAGATGAGCGGGGGCTCGCTTTTTCCACAGAGGAGATGATGAGTTGACTGAGTTGGAGGAGAACCTCAACTGGTTAACTCTAGACATTCTGGACATTTCCATAGATGACCTCCCTAGGAGGTACCATAGGCATATTGCTGGAGTGTCAAGTCGCTTTGCACGCCTGCTATGGAGGGTAGAAAGAGCTATCACATGTTACCATAAGCATCATTAGTAGTCATACATGTCGTAGACACTCAAAGCTATCTAGCTTCAGTATTTTTGTCATTTTGTATATCTAAAAGCTAGTGTGCTTCAATCGGGGTCTTGAGACCATTTGTTTTGTAAAACAATATATATATATATATACAAACTTATTTATGGAGGCTTATCTATGTTCAAATGTGGAATGATGTTTATATGAGTTTTTTCATCTTTTTACTATTTATTTTATTTACAATGATTTCACTTATCAAATGTTATGTGTGAGCAATATACCAATCAAATATGTAATTGGCCAATGAGTCTGCAACAGTGTTACAAGACCTAGGAATGTGCCGATAAGTGATAGTTTCAAATGATATTTCCAATAAACGTACTCTTCGAAACAAACAAAGAAGTGTAGGGTTTCTAATGGTATATACATTATTTAAGTGAAAAACCACTAGCTGAGTGTCCATGAAGACTACCAAGTGATCAATGTCCCAAGATGCAGCATCTGTGAACAAACCTATTACCTCATGATACTCATCGATATCATTGGTGGTCAGACCTATGCAAACCGCTCCTGAACTAATTAGGTTATGAGTTGGGGAATACAAAACCCAAGAAACTGAAGCAAGGTTCAGGGTATGATGGCAAGCACCATCAGCAAAATATTAATAATCCATTTTATTTGCATAATCAAAACATGGTATAAACAGTACTGACAAAAACTCAAAACCATATTGAAATACTAGAACCACACCAAAAGGTCAAGCAATGTACATATATACAAGGTACTATAGCAGAAATGACTTCAAGCATAGTACCTTTTTAGGTACAACCCATTGCGAGGTTCCCCAAAAGGTATCCTATCAAGTGTAAAATCTAATAGGCCCCTTTCTCTAACACTTTACTCGCAATGTAGGGACCATACCACATGGATTCCATCTTCCATTTCCCAAGTTCGTGATGCTTCTGATCATAGGTTAGAACTGTGTCACCTTCATTAAATACACAAGGTTGAACGAATTTATCGTATTGAGCCTTGACGCATTTTTTATGTGCCTCTTTAGCTAAGAAAACATCTCTTATATTCTCGTCAAGGTTTGTCAAATACAAAAAATGTTCTTCTTTGATAGAAGTGTTTGGGAGAAGCTCTACCGCAAGCTTGAGTGACGGGATATCGCATTCAATAGGTAGGACAACTTCCAATCCATAGACCAATTGAAATGGAGTGAAACTTATTGTTGTTTTAACCGAAGTTCTATAATCCCATAACGTGAAAAATAGAGTTAAGTTTCAGTTGGATTTATGATCTCCAATCATTCTTCACAGTATAGTCTTCAAAACTTTGTTAATGGCTTCGACTTGACCATTATCCTACGGATAATAAGGAGTTGAGTTTTCATGACGAAAATGTAGCTTAGTACTAAACTCAGCCACTCATCTGATTACAGAAATGGGATCCATGATTAGTGACTATGGCTTGTGAAACTCCAAACCTAGCTCTTACATGATTGAAAAGGACGAGGGTGACAATATTACCATCCTCTTCATATGTAGGCATTTCCTCAACCCATTTTGTGAAATAATATGAGGCTACAATGATGTAACCATGCCCCCAGTTGAGGTAGGATTACAATGCATAAAATATATCCCCCATTTGGAAAAAGGGACAATGACAATGATGTGGGTGTAAAGGAGCAGGGTAGGTGCACTTTTTGAAATACAAGGAAAAGGAGCAAATATTACCGCACGATGAGGAAGAAGCAAAGCACTGATGTTCGCAAGTATCTCTTGAAAGTTACGCAAACGATAAATAGATGGTTGGAGCCTCCTAAACATTTCCTCATTTGATGGAGCCTCTCTAATGGGATTAACATAGGAAGGGCTAGTAGTACCATATTTGGAAATCTATTGACCTAAAGAAGTTCTCCAAAATAGAGAATTTGGACCAAATCTTGCTCCTATGGTATCATCAAATGGCTGATTGAATACCTAGTCTAATGCAGTAGGTTGACCTTTCATTGGAAAATGAAAGGTTGTATCAGCTGTAGGAGGCTTTTTGGCCAAGGGATTATCATAAGAAGTAAATTCTTCCCCAAGATCCACAACTGGATTCCCTTCCACATGCGAATCAGCCGTGACATTTTGGTATGTGGCTTCCATTGTGTTCTCTCTTGCAACAGGAGGAAAGTCAGGTGGCAAGCCTTGGACTCTTCAAGATCGTCTCAAAGGTAACTTAGCCATAATGCTGGTCACAAAAACCTAACCTAGGGTTTGAAACTAGAATCACACACAAAATCATTCCTACGTAAGCTAAGGTCACAATAAAACTTATGTGATAAGAGGGGCTAATAAAAAGCCAATTCCTCATTAGGATTGTCAAGTCTTCACAACTCGTGATATACCGCAAGGTCCAAAAGTAAAATGTGACAAGGAGGATTGGGACCATACCCTTGCCTGAATACCTGACTACTTGGATGAAATGTTCATAGTAGCTCCCCGAGTGTTGTTCTCGGTGTGTTTCTGCAACAAGACGACCAAAGGGATTTTCTCAGTTGGTTTAAGGTATTCTAGAGGGGTCTCCTGATGTTACGGAGAGAAATTTATATGGCTTGGGGTACCTTTATGAGAGCAGCCCGAGGCATATTGGTTGATAGACAATTGACTCACCTGTTGCACAACCAAATCCATAGGTTTGGTACTCGTACAACCAACAATTCCATCAGCATGTGGTCCAGGTTTGACCTAAGGGTTGAAACTAGAATGCAGAGCATTAGGAATGATCTCATATAACAATATGGATTGAGCATAAATCAAATCCAATTCCTGCACCCTAAAAATGGCTTGTTCCTCATTCTGAACTTGTTGTGGTACCCCAAGCCATAGGATCATCCATCGGGTGGAGTAGGTTCCTTTCCAAGGTCTGGTTGTGACGAACCATAGTCCTTCGCACGAGTCACAACCTTAGTAGCATGCACCATGTTGATGCAACCATGATCACTACTGGCTTCCGGTGGATCTTGATCTCCACCAGACTGATCATGGGTCCTCAAGTTCATGTTTTGATTATGGGGTAAAGGGTTGGTCATCACAGCTAGGCCTTGTGCTATGAACCTTGAGGCATCTTCCATACAAGGACACAAGTGAGTGAGGTGGTCATCCTTACACAACTTGCAAGGAAACTTAACCTTACGTTTAGATTGCTTGTCCCCCCAAGCATTGCGGGCATTCTTGTCATTAAAATTGGCATTTTCATTCCTATTCCAACCCTTACGATTGTTCTTATGATTTTTCTTATTCCTTCTGGGTTGCTGGTTACCCTCCTAGTCTGACGATTGTACTGAAAGCACATTCGCCGTTTGGGTGGGTTGAGACGAAGCCATGCGTTGTCCCGAGGTAGATTGATTTATAGACAATTGACTCACCTATTGCACAATTGAATCTGTAGGTTTGGTACTTGTACAACCAACAATGCCATCGGCATGTGGTCCAGGTTTGACCTTAGGGTCGAAACTAGAATGCAGAGCATTAGGAATGATCTCATATAACAATCCAGATTGAGTATAAATCAAATCCAATTCCTGTGCCCTAAAAATGGCTTGTTCCTTGTTCTAAACTCCAAACATAGAAACATCCTTCGCTATATAAGGAAGTAACGATTTAAGGAACCACTCGAGGAGAAACTCCGGCGGTATGAAAGCTTTAATCAATCTCTTCTGTCTACGCCACTCTTGGATATGGTCTGAGATATGTGTGTCTTTGTCTTGCCAAAATGTTGATGAGAGTTCTGTACCAACATTGTAACGCACTGGTAGTTGGAAGTGATTGAGAAAATTCATAGCTAGGTCATCGAACAAAATGAATGCTCCCCTAGGTAACTCTATGTACCATTTCGTTGCAGGCCCGATGAGGGTGCATTGAAACATCCTTAAACAGATCAAATCATCGTGTAAGGAATTAGAAGAGCACCAAAGTTGAAATGTAGAAACATGTTCACCAGGATCTTCTCCTGGTTTTCCCTCAAATTTGGGAATGTCCGAGGGAAGGTTGGTAGGGACAGCCAACCAAGTTGGGTCATGAGATACCAAATCATTCGTTAGTCTCAACAATTCAGGTAAATTTAACATTACAAGGAAAGGGATCCTAGGTTGAGCAGGTCGATGCCACGCTCCTTGATAGTTTTGGTTCACATAAAACTGACTACCATAACCACCATGCCCATGGCCATAGTATCCTCCTCCTGTTTGACCCATGTAGGGTGGCATGGAAGCACCGTAATGTGGTGTACCTTGACTATTTGGAGCTACAAAGCCATAATTCAAGGAGTAAGTGGGTTGTTGATACCTGTACCCATAAGGTGAATAACTTTGTCCATACTGCGGTCCATAATATTGTCCATGAGAAGCTCCATAAGATGTCCCATGAGAAACTCCATAAGTAGGAATATGGGGAACTCCCTGCAATAGACCATAGGATGTTCCAGAAGTAGGAATATGACCTCCTGAGACAACAAGAGGTACTTGACTATGAGACATGACTATGCGAGTAGTAGCAGTACGAACATGACTAGTAGCAACATTCCAACCCAAAGGACCATGTGAATGAGGGGGAGGAATAGCATTTGAAGAACTAGGAATAGAGGACTAAGGGACATGTGAAGTGATATAAGTGGTATTCCCTATAGTCACTCGTCTTGGTTCTGGTATCTGAATAGGACTACCAACACCAGGTCTAGGACGAACATGTGATGTGGCCTCCACCACCGGGATGGAGGGTGCAATGTGACTCATGTTCCCAAATCTCTCCGCACAAAAATGAATAGGAGTGCCCCCAGGTGTAGTGTTAGGTTCAAATTCTGACTCAGCATGCTGTGTCGGGTCATGTGTAGGGATACTAGATATGCCATAACTATTGCTCGCAGGTTCATGGTGAGTCTCATTGCCTAGAAACCAATACCGATGACCTGTGAATGAGGGATCATACCCAGAGTGTGTAGGTATATCAGGTGAAGGATCATATACAGGAGTATGATCTTATTCCCCAACCTCATGAGGTGGAGAAGACAACTCAAGAATTTCATTTTCATGATCTCCCATCATGTGTGAATCAATGTGAGAAGTAGTCCGCCTAGACTATCTGTTTCTCTCTCCCAAAGGAGGAGGAGATGTAGAAGGCAGAAGTCCTGCTAAACGACGAGAATGACGAAGTGCCACACCCGAATCCACAATGATTCAAAAAATGAAAAATACTCTTCTAATTACGCAAACCCTAAGCAAGCTAGTGTGCACAGAGCATACACCTATATAATCTAAATCCAATCACAAGCAAACAAGGGTTGGATATGTGAGCTCCCAAATGAAGCAGGTATGTCTCACCTAGGAGAGGCTTGAGACTCCCATACATAACAAGCGAAGGTTTGTAAACAATTATTGTGGCCCTCAGCTTTAACGCATATAGAGAATATGTTGTCTGACCCCAACCTGGCCAGGACACTTGCAGAATAACCCCTGCGAAGTACCCCCTCGATAACCTATATAAGGCAACTAAGGTCACCTCAATATAATTAATGCTCAGGCGGACAGTCGCATGCGAGAATGACCATATGGGCAGAGTAGCAAAGCCCGAAACTCTCGAAAGAGCCCCCAGATACGAATAAAATCCTGGAAATATCTCCGGTACTACTCAGTTATGACTAGGGGTCATCCCAATCAATAACTGCTCACACTACCTCGTGCTTAACTCCCTTGTAAGAGGAGGATCCTAAGAAACACTAATTATACCAAGGAATTTCACACTCTCACCTGGACAGACATATACATGTTGTTTTTTAGTGGTCTTGGAGAATTTACTCACAATGAACTATTCCAAGACCCTACAACCTAATCTTGTTGGTGTACCCTATAAAATAAAATAGTGTAATCCATTTTAATTAAGCATTGATTTTATTTGGCTTATTACTCAAAAAGGTAGATGATCATCCAACCAATGGTGTTATGACGCAACATGAAGTAAAATTCACACCTAACAATCAATGCAAATGCATTGTGTCGAATTAAAAACAGAGCATGCTACTACGTGAAATGAAAAAAATTCTTCAAATGACAGATGCAATCATTCCTATATGAAAGCCTGACGAATACTTCTCTAAGCAAACCTAGTGCAAGTACCATGCAAAATGCAAAGTGCAATGATGCATAATGATGCAAAGAAGCAAATATTTTTGGATTTTTTGAATAAAAATGAGATAATAAAGCAAAAGAATGACTCTACCATCCCTAGACTCTGCAAGCACTATCAAATAGCACCCACACAAATAAGTAAGGTAAAAGAGACCTAATGCACTAATCCCAAAACAAAAAATTGAAAATGCAATGACAAGAACATTCTTAAAAAAAAATTACCCTAAAAAGTGTCTCTGGTCAGAAACAGAGGTGTATATAGACTCTAGAAGCATCTAAGGAGACTCAGCAATCATCAAAACTCACCCAACAACACTTAATATTCCTCTAAAAGAAAAAACTCAGGGCATACATGATTGTGCGCAAAAAAACCGCGTATATACGCGGATATCTCAATCAAAATCGCATGTACACGCGACTGTGAGGCCAAAACTCGCGTATAGGAAGAAAAAGAGATAAAAATGTAGGAGAACAGATAAGCTGAGACAAAATTCACTACTATCAGACACTACCAGGAAAACATGCCCCCATACCCAACTCAGAAATAGATAAATCAGAGCAATTCAAGAACATTGAATGACGATAAAAACCCCTAAAAGGAAAAATGACTAGGAACTCCCCAGTGGAGTCGCTAATTCTGTTATGGAGAGAAATTCCTATGGCTTGGCATACCACAATAGACAGATTAACTCTAGAAATCAATCCTTTCCTATATGCAAGAGAAACCAAACATCTAACACTAAAGGATCTCGATTTGTACCTTATTCCAGACGGTTGATGTAGATCCCCATTGAGCTTTTCCACTCTTTCTTGTATTAGCAATTTGCTTCCCCAACATTCAAAAAACAAGACAAGCATGCTATATATAATTGTTTTAGATCTACTCTAGCATATATATTCAATAACATATAAGCATTTAAAAGAATCCATGGATCAAATACTCATTTAAATACACATTATTGGATAGGAAAAAATATTTCTATTGATATAAAACAGAGATTACAATAGTGACAACCTCTATCGGCACGTCTGCGAATCGGAGAAACTGAATCCCCCACTTCGGCATCCACCACTTCAATCCTCCATCTCTCGATAGCAATATCACAACCAAAAGGAAATCTTGGGAAGAACACAAAGTGCTCTAAGGGACAAAGGGATGCAGACTCAAGTATAAGCTCCAACAACAATGGACTATAGTTTTCTTGCTCTTCAATTCCTCCCTCTTCAATGTATCCAAAGGGTTCCTTATATAGCTCTTCAATGGGGTAATGGAAGGTCAAATCCAAGTGATCTCAAGGCATATTGAAGGCCAAGAGACAAGTGACTCGAATCCACATCAAGGAAAACTCCAAAATCATTTGGTCTTTTGCACACATCCCGATGTACGTGGGTTTGAGGGTCAAATCCATGTATATATGCGATAAAGGGATTAAAAGTCACTTATGGAAATTATTGCATGTTTTTAGGGATGATCTTGGAAACATCAAAGGTACAAAAATGGTCCATGGGGTCTAAAGAGTTTGTAGAGGGACAAGGAAGGCCATAAAGGTATGATCCACCATGTGTGGTAAAATCAGTTGTAACACCCGATATATGCAAGGTACATGGGAGATCAAATCCATATTAGTGTTGTCTAATGCACAACCATTCGATAGGAGCCTTTCAATATACTACTGAGTATGTAAAGTACCTTTCTATATACCTCAAGGGTACGTGAAAGGCCGTTCGATATACCAGTTGGTACGTGGAATAACTATAAGTCCCCGGGATGCAATGCAGGAAATAGAACAAATATCCTATGTTTTAAGACACCGAAACAAGTCTCTATCCTATCACTCAATTTACTAAATATTTTAACCTAGAACCAACGTTAATTTTATCTTATACGATTAAGTGAATGCATGAGGTGTGGACAGAAAAAGTAAAACCATGCAACATGATCATGCAAAGTTTCACTTTATGTTTCAGGGTATACTCTACTTACAGGAGAGATAGTGATTCAATTTCTGTTTCCAAACAAGAAATCCCAAACAATCACACTGAACTATTTTCCAAAATTTCAAGAAAAAAAAAGACTTCTAACGACCAAAATTGAAAGTGAATGAAATAATATCTATTTTCCAAAAAGAAAGATTCTACAACTACTTGACACACTAAACTCTTTTTAAAATTCTTCAAATGTAAAAAGGCTTAACTCAAACTATGATATTTTTTGTTGAGACAAGAACATGTAAAGAAAGGAAAGAACATGAATGCCTGAAATTTTATGAAACTAATCATGTATCCAACAGTTCATCCTCAAAAACACATATATGATCAATCTCAAATTTTTCTTTTTAATCAAAATAAAAAACAATATTACATTAACCTATGAAGAACAAAATGGAGAAACCAAAAGAAAAATCCTTCCTTTTTGTTAGATTTTTAACATTAAGCTAGCATAAAATTAGGATCTTTAACTGAGAGAACAACAAGCACAACAATTAAACACAAGAGACAATGAACACAATGTTTTTCCTCAGGGAAACCATAAATGGAGAAAACTCCACAACTTCCTCAGAGATAGAATCAACATTAAAAGTAAAACCCCAAAAACAGTAAGATGATCTCCCAACAGCAGTAGCCTCTTTCTTGTTTGCCTCGGTGTCTTTCTCTTCCTCAGCTATGCACTACAACTGAGTGTGAGTGAGTGTGTGATAAATAGAGAGGCTAGCTCTCTATTTATACTAATTCTTGACTTGACTAAACCCAACTAGGGCTGACTTCACTAGGTGAGTCTAATAACCCTAGTGCCCTAGAACTGCGGGGACTTTAACCCTCGATCAATAGGAGGGTTACCCACAATGACTTGACATGACTTGTTTACATTATAGAACCTCCCGATAGGAACATCGGGGAATGACATGACTCAAGTACATCCCAGAATAAACATCGAGTTACAATACATAATAAATACAAGTGAATACATTCCGAAGTTACAATTTCATCAACACTTTTTAGCTGGTCTAACAGTAATAAGAGATATGAACATACAAATTCCAAGCACTCTTTCAAAAATCAAACCCAAGCATAGCAAGCAGATGAACAAATAAACAAAAACCTAGCTCTTTTAAAAGAAATGAAAGAAACCCTTAACACTTTCCAAATTTTGACTTAACAGTCAAATGGAAATCATGAAGCCAAAAACACACTCAGAAAAGAAACAAACTAATACTAAGTTTTGAAATCACAGAGGTATAAAACCCTACCTGGCACCATTTGTAGGAGGTTATGAACAGAGCATTACTGCCTGGTCACCACCTTTTGTTCATTGTAATAGAGCAGTGGCACCTCCTATTGTCCACTGAGTATACGTGGTGGCACCGCTTCTTGTCCTTACTGAAATCGCGGTGTTTCCTATAGGTCTCAAAACAAAAATGAAGCAAAAAACATAAAATTAAGTGTCATACAACTAGCATCAAATCATAAAAATTACAGGAGAATTAAGCATATGAAGCAAATATGTTTCAGATTTAAGCAGATCTGGTCCAAATGAAAACAAATCTCACTACAAAACTAGTAGATTTGATCACTGAAAAAGTTGAAGTTTGGAACAAAGACAAGAACTGAGAACCAAGAAAGATCAGAAGTCCTGAATGTCTTCCCTAGTAGAGTCTCCATATTTGTTGCTGGAAATTCTCACCTCTTGCAGACATGAGTTGTTTTGCTAGCTTGAATCCTTCACATCTAGAACAAATGAGTGATAACAACAATAAGAATTTTCCCTATATTTGATAGATGTATGGAATGAGTCTTTTACTTATCATGCAGTATCATTTATTATCCTTCTATGGTGCTAAATATCCACAGATCTACCTGCAATGAACACATCACTACAACATACAAGATTAAAAGCACCAGAAAATTATCTACAAATTTATATCAGTGACTAAGGAATCTGATAACAAAATGAGTTATTATAACACAATACATTTTATGGGAAAGGAACCATCATTGCATTATCAATTGAATCTTGCTACCTACTTTGCTACTTAAACCCCTACCCAAGCTCTAGCCACCTATCCTACCTCTAAAAAACAGCTAAACATATTGCATCACATCTAGGACTGCTTATGCATAAACAAGGGAGGAAAAGGGACAAATGTTGCGTGGGTGGGTTTGAAACCTATAGCTTTGATACTGTTGGCACATGACCTTTTTGATAAATGGATGGATCCCAATATCTATCAATTTCATATGGGACTGCTCGATTTTCATATGCATCATTCACTACTTATAGGTAAACGAAGTACCCTGCTATGCCACTCTAGAAGGGGATCTTAGTAAACAATTGAAACTGAACAAACCTCCACTTCTTTCGGTGCTTCTACCTTCAAACTTGTGGGTTCTAATCAATGATCTTCGAACACTATGGGTTCTAATCGCTAAGATCAATGACTTGAAGGTAATACAAGAAGGATCAGATTGATGAATTAGAGCCTCTGGCTGCTGGGTTCACTTTGGTAACGTAGTTCATGACTTGAAGGCATACCCAGTGGGTTCTCTTCACTAAGCTCAATGACTTGAAGGAGTGGATTGATGAATTAGAGCCTCTGGCAGCTGGGTTCAGTTCAGTAACATAGGTCATGACTTGAAGTTTGAACTTGTGAGCTCTGGGTTCATTTATCAGTCATGATATATGAAGTACCCATACTCTAAAGGGTGTGTCTAGGAAAGGGGTGTTTTTTTTCAATTTTTCATAAAACTAGGTAGTAAAGAGTGTTTTTCCCAAATTTTTATAATCATATCATAAATTTTGATTTACATAATAAATTATTTTTTATAATTAATTTAAAATAAAATAAAAACATAATAATATTAATATTAATATTGATATATAATATATATGATGAATATATATACTCATTTCAATAAATTGTTTTTTATTCAATTTTTCATAAAACTAGATAATAAACAGTTTTTTTTATATTAAACAGTAAAAAAATTGATTACTCTCTCTCTCTCTCTCTCACACACACACACACACACACATATATATATATTCCTAAAGGTTCCTTTCAAGTTCAGAGCTACCACAATAAGGTTATATGAGAATGCCATTGCCAAGTTTAAGAGCAACGAGGGATGGTCGAAAGATATTAAGTGTAATATCGAAGTTAAACAAGGTTTCCCCCTCTCCCCTACCCTATTTGGCATTTACATCGATAAGCTAGGATATTTTTTAGAGGAAGCAGGTTGTGATGGCACGATATTAGCTGGACTAGTCATAATTCTTCTTCTCTATGCTAACAATATTGTTCTTTTAGCAAGGTGTCCATATGACCTTAATAAGAAGCGAAGACTTCTTAAGGATATTTTATCTACCATGGGTATGACTGTTAATACTGACAAAAACAAAGTCATGATTATCAAATCCAAGAAGGACACTTACGCTAATTTTGTGTATGACAATAGCAACTTGGAGGAAGTGTCTTCTTACAAATACCTAGTAGTTGATATTCATCACAAGCTCAACTGGAATTATAGCATTGAGAAAATGATTAATGGAGGGTGGAAAGCTTATTTTGGTCTCGAAAATAATTGTAAAGCAGTAAACCTTGGGATGTGGGTGTAATGTCCCAAGTCTAGTCTACAGACCTAAACACTATCTAATTCTGTAATTTAAATTATTATTTCTGAACTTTGAATCAAACCACTCAGAGCCTCTTCGGACAAGGAAAGTCAGGGGTTTTTTCTAGGAAATTTTGTAGGAAAGAGGAGTGATCAGCAGGAAGCAACCAAAGATATTTTAGACATATAATTTCATATTCCCTAACACATTTAGATCTGGTGCCATTTAGGTTTCAGAATCCGCTATGCGGAAACCTACTTCCACACTTCTGGGCAGCCAAACCGTGAAACTAGAAAGAGTAGTTCAGCCTTTTTCAACCAGGGGCTTGGGTAAATTGATTATGGCTCTGATATAAAGTTATATTACAGTATACAAAGTTTTATTTAGGTAAATAACAGATCAAAGGCAAAGGAAAATATTCTGCAAGTTGTAAAGGTGAGACTAGCTCGCCGGGCAACTCACTATCTCCATATTCAAGCCTTTACAAATAGGGTAAGGGGGGTTCAGATTCTCTTTTTTGGACTTGGGGAACTTATATATGTCTATTAATGACTCATTAGAAAAATAATGGGGTTATGTGGATTCATACAAGTCGAAATATGGAAGTTACAGTAAAACTAGTTTTTTTCCAATGCAAATCTAGACTAGGTCTAACACAATTAAAACTAGTTGGATTCCTATTATTGTAACCCCTCAAAATATGCACCAAAGTATCATTGACTACTTTTTTGAAGCAGAAAAACTAAACCCACATTTTCAAAATTTATCCACAATGAAAATAATTATTGAATGATGATTTTTTACAACAACTGAGAAGACCTTTTATAGGTCAAAAAACACAATTTCAATGAAATGGTGTGACCCTACGTTCATCTTGAATAATACTACAATTAAATTTTAA
This sequence comes from Pseudotsuga menziesii, assembly GCA_001517045.1. Lineage (NCBI taxonomy): Eukaryota > Viridiplantae > Streptophyta > Pinopsida > Pinales > Pinaceae > Pseudotsuga > Pseudotsuga menziesii. The sequence continues at coordinate 49,840 of LPNX010621326.1, forward strand.
AATAATTGCTCATAAATATTTAGATACATAACATTGTCGTCGTCTTTTATAACGCTTTGTCATCAAAGCAAGGGTAAGGATGGATATTGTTGACAAAATTGTTCTATCTCCCATGATGTGTCTTCATCTGGAAAATTCTTCCACCTAATGAGATATTCCTTGAGTGTTCGAGAACGAATTTTTCTTTCTTGGGTTGCAATGATTTCCTCTGGTTCCCAAATGATCCTCCCTTCATCATCTAACATAGGAAGCATTGTTTGTACTATTTGATGTTGCCCCAACATTTTTTTGAGACATGATACATGGAAGACATTGTGGATATGACTTTTATTAGGTAATTGTAATTTATACGCAACTTGATTAATCTTCTAGGTAATCGAGTACGGTCCATAGAACTTTGGGGCCAACTTGTTTTTTCCTCCACTTTTAAGGGATACCTATTTATAGGGTTGGAGTCTTACGAACACCCAGTCTCCTAATTCAAATTCTCTTTTGGTTCTACGTTGATATGCTTGTTGCCTCATGCGGTTTTGTGCCATGACTAAGTTATGCTTGAGTAATTCAATCGTTTTTTGAGATTTCTCTAGTTGGTTCCTTACTTCTGGAACATTAGTGTCGTTTAGAACTAACTCCTTCCAATTTGTAGGTTCATACCCATATAAATATTGGAAGAGGGTCATTTTTGTGGAGGTGTGGTATGTTGAATTGTACTACCATTCTGCTAAGTGTAACCATTGAGACCAATGGTTTTGTTTATCTGCTACAAAACAATGTAGATATGCTTCTAAGAATTTATTTACGACTTCAGTCTGACCATCTGTTTAGGGGTGATAAGCTGAGATCAAATTGAGTGATGAGCCTACTTGTTTGAAAATTTCCCTCCAAAATTTTCCATTAAGTTTTGCATCTATGTCGCTGATGATGACTTTTGGGAAGTCATGTAATTTGTAGATATGTTTGCAAAATATATCTGCAATTTGTATTAACGTGTCTATTTTTTCTTGTTTCCATGAAGTGTGCAAATTTGGTTAATCAGTTTACCACTACAAGGATTTTGTTCGTTCCTTCCAATGGAGGTTACCCATCGATGAAGTCCATTGATATCTCTTCCCATTTCTGGTTTGGAATGTATAGGGGGTGGAGTAACCCTAGGGTTAAAACATTTTCTCTTTTGTTCCTCTGGCATTTGTCACATTCTGCTACATATTGCTGGATAGATTTTTGCATTCCCTTCCAGAAAAATGATCTTCTTGAATTATAATAAGATTTGAAGAATCCTACATGACCTACAGCAGGTGAATCGTGGGATTCCTTCATTACTTTAACCTTGAACTTCAAGTTTGAGTTTAAATAAATCCTCCCTTTATACCAAAGGATATTGTTTTTCCATTCAAACTTGGGGTCATGGTTGGAATTTTTAATTATAGTGCTTGTTTCTGGGTCCTTGGCGTATTCACTTCGTATTTCATCTAGCCATTCTAGAATTGCGACAGAGATGGATTAAGAAGTAATATCCTCATCTTTTCTGGAGAGTGCATCTGTGACTACATTTTCCTTGTCCTTTTGTGTAGTATTTCCATGTTGAAAGCAACAATTTTTTCTATCCATTTATGTTGTTCTATGGACAATGTTTTCTGTTGAAGTAGGTATTGAAGACTATTGTGGTCCATGTGGATCATGAATTTTCTCCCTAGGAGGTATTGTCACCATTTTTCCAATGCATGCGTAATTGCCAATATTTCCTTATCGTATGTAGACTTCAATTGTTCTCTCTTATTTAATTTCCTGCTCTCAAAATCTATCGGCTATCGGGCGTTCATCTTGCATTAGTAATACTCCCAAACCATAACCTGAAGCATCACATTGTATCATAAATGGTTTGGAGAAGTCAGGGGTAGCCAATACAGGTGTGGAGGACATCATTCCTTTCAAGGCTTCAAAACATTTTTTCGCTTCTTCACTCCATTGGAATGCATTCTTTTTTAAAAGGTTGGATAAGGGTGCAGTTATGTGCACATAATTCTTGATGAATCTTCTATAGTATCCAGTTAGCCCGAGGAATCCCCTTAACTTGGATATGTTAGTAGGTTTGGGCTAGTCTATGATTGATTTTTTTTTTTTTAGATCTACCTTGAATCCTTCTTTAGATATTACGTGACCAAGATAGCTCACTTCTTCCTTACCGAACGTGTATTTGGACATCTTGGCGTAGAATTGATTTTCTTTCAAAATAGAGAGCACTTGTTCCAGGTGTGTGAGATGGTCCTTCCATGTATTACTGTATATAAGGATTTCATAAAAAAAACTAGTTCAAACTTCCTTAGGAATGGCTGAAATAGGTTATTCATGGTTGCTTGAAATGTCATTGGAGCGTTAGTTATCCCAAAAGGAATTACCTTAAACTCGTAATGTCCTTCATGGGTTCAGAAAGATATCTTCGCCACATATTCTAGCCTTACTCTAATTTGGTAATATCCTGACCTTAAGTCTAATTTTGAAAAGTACCTTGTGCCATGTAGCTCATCCAATATTTCATCGATAAATGGAATGGGGAATTTGTCTTTAAAAGTTATCTTGTTTCGTCCTCTGTAATCGATGCATAGCCTAAATGACCCATCCTTCTTTCATACCAGTACTACTGATGCAGCATAAGGACTTCGACTTTCTGTAATTAATCCACACTTCAGTAAATCGTGGATTAATCTTTCAATATTTATCTTATGATGATGTAGGTACCTATAGGGTTTAACATTGACAGGGCTTGATCCAGACTTGATTTCGATGACATGATTGATCTTCCTTTCTGATGGCAACTCCATGGGGAGATCTTCGAATACTTTTTTGTACTTTTGTATTAGTCCTTGGATCTCTGGTTGACTTGGTTTAATCACTTCTGAAGTTAATAGTTCCATCTCTTGGCATTGTACAACATACGCTGGTGCTCCCTTTCAAATTAGCTTCTCCATTTTGTGGGATGACACAATTTGTGTGCGAGGGGGTTGGAATCCATATAATTTGTATTTTTCCCCTTTACATTTAAATTGTATAAAGTGTTCTTGGTGGTTTGCTGAGTAGGTACCTAGGGTTTGCAACCACTGAATTTCTAATACTGCATCAACTCCTCCTAAGGGTACTGCGTAAAACTCTGACTCAAGGTTATAGTCTTGTATTTGCAGCTTGACTTTGTGGCATTTTCCCACTTTTTCGATCTTCTTTCCATCTGCGACCATTACCTTCATGTTGGGTACTAGATATATGAAAAGGTTAAGCCTCTTTGCCACACTTATGTCAATGAAATTATGAGTACTTCTTGTGTCGAATAGGAAGACAACATTGTTATATTGTATATGCCCTTTAAGTTTTAATGTCTGAGGTTGGTGTATTCTTGTTATGGTTGCAACTGATATCTTGGGCGTTTCTTCATCTTTTGAATCTGATGGAGCATTTCAGATGTCACATGTTTCTTCTATGTTGTATTCCTCGCTATCTGAATTGTCTTCGTCTTTTGCTTCACATTGATATAAGTTCTTGGTGGTCTCTTTTTTCAAACATTTGTGTCTTGGGTCCCACTTCTCTCCGCAATATTTACACTTTCCTTTTTTCATTCGTTGGACTTCAAAAGTGTGTTTGTTGTCACTTATTAGATGTCGTTGCTAGTATTTGGTGTCAGTTTTTGTATTTTGGACGGACCTTCGATCTTTATCATGGTTATTGTTCCACAATTTTTTTATCTTTTCCTCAATGATTTTTTCCTTGCGGCTTGATTTGTCCAAGGTTGATACATTTAGTACCTCTATTTCATCTCTGATATAGGGTTTTATTCTATACACATAAGTTTGTATGCATTGACTATCTGTGAGTTTTGGCACACGTGTCACCAGGGATTCCCATTCATCGGTGTATTCATCGATGTCACCTTTTTGCTGTAGTCTGGTGAGTTTTGCAAATAAGTCTTTTTCTTTTAAATATTCAAACCTCTTAAAGAAATCATTTTTGAATGCGTTTCACTTGCGCTTAGTTTTCTATTTTGTAACCTTCCACCACATATACCATTTGTAATCCCAATCTTCTAGTTTCATCGAGGCATATTTTATCATTTCTTTGTCGGTTATGATATTGTGTATGGAAAAAAGTTCTTCTGCCTTGTTGATCCACGCCATGCTCTGTTTTGTGTCGCCATTGAATTTTGACAATTCTAGCTTGGGTTTCATTTGATATCCACTTATTTTTGGAGGAGAGAGCAGTTTTTCATGATTTGGAGAGTGATCGTGATTGAACTCTTCTTGTGGAATTTCCCTTCTAGGAGGAATTTCCTTATGATGGATTGAACTTGAGGAGGGTTGGTCTTCCTTTGACACTTTTCCCGCTAGTGTGGTGATTGTGTATTTCAAATTTTGATCGAGTTTGCTTAATCTGGATTCAAACAATACTGTTATTTCCCTTTTTACTCCTTCCCTCTCCCAAGATACCACTTCGTTGACTTCTTTTTTGACAATTTCTGACAATTCGTTTTTGCCTTTGTGTAGTTCTGCTTCGATTTGGTTGAGTCTTGAGTGTAAACCCTCAATATTTGTAGAACCTTGGACTTGGTTAAGCTCTAATTTTTCCATTTGTTCTTTAATTTCATTCATCTCTGAAATTTTTCTTGTTCAGGGAGGAATTTTTTACTAAAGACGGTGAGATTGTTAAAGATAATAATTAATTATATTAATTATTATATAATAAAATATTTTATTTTATTATTTTGTTTTAATATAATAAAACAAATTTGAAATATTATAAATATAATATATTATAATATATTTGAAATATATATTATATTATAATATTTATTTTTTTGTTTATGTTTTTTTTGCAGGTCATGGGATGACGGCGCGGTGAGGATGCACACGGTGAAGAGGATGCGCAAATGAGAAGGTGGGAAGAAGGATGGGGGTATGTTGAAAGAGGAGTGAAGGTTGGGGGAATGGAGTGCACAGGGAGATGGAAGAGGGTGTGAGAGATGGAGGAGGGCATTGGGTGGACACGTGGAGATGGATGTGTGCAAGAAGGCATGGAAGATGGATGTGTGTAGAAATGGACTCGAAGCAGCAGACTAATGAAGAGAGGGGAGGGTGTTGAAAATAGAGGGAGTTTGTGGAAGGTGCTGAGGAGCTGATGGATCTAATACCACTTGAAGCAAAAAAACTAAGCCCACATATTCGAAATTTAGCCACGATGAAAATAATTACTGAATGATGATTTTTTACAACAAGTGAGAAGACCTTTTATAGGTCAAAATGCATTGTTTCATGAAATGGTGTGACCCTACGTTCATCTTAACTAATATTACATTTAATATTTAAAATAATTTCTCATAAATATTTAGATACAAAACATTTTGTCTACCCATATGCCTATGGATGGAATGTTGTGTATGGTCTCTTCAATTTAGTGCTCATTTGGTATCCATGTCTGAGATGATGCTCCTTGGTATCCTAAAGTGCACCTATAACTTCTCAATGATTATGGTTTTTTTTCTTGTACTTTGATGGTCTTTTTACAAGGCATAAGAATTCACATCTTACTGAATATGTCAACAAATACAAATAAATACGCATGTTCCTTCCTAGTAGTTGTTAAACCAACCACAAAATTCATGGAAATTCTTTCGTAAGGTTAAGTGGGTATGTGTAAGGGGTGGTATAGACCTTTCTTTATATTACTAGGATTGCTAATACAACAAATTATGACTCATATAATATAGCATGCTACTCTTTATAGATTTCTAAGCTAATATCAACACATACCTTTGTAAGTTAGGAATTATCTTAGGAACACCGAAATACCACCCAACTTTGGAGGTGTGCACCTCTCTGATAAGCTGCAATATTTCACCGTAAGAAACACATAGCTTTTCTAGCTTGTAGAGTAACCCATTTTGAAGATGATATTCAGCCTCAATATCACCTTCTTATACATGAATTGGTGTTATAGATGTTCAAACACATCCTTGAATTCCTCATCTTTTGTGTATCCCTCTTTTTATAGATAAGATTTCCATGTGCATAAGAGTTCCCAAAGCTATAATATTGGATGTGGGTGGCCTTGAAATAATGTTTACCAACTTGTTAGTGTTTCCCTTCTTATACTTGATGACTAAATCAAACTATTTCAAAAAACAAATCCACTTCCTAACCCTTCAGACAATGATTCCACTTCTTAATCTTGAATCAAGGCATGGAACTCCTTATCATACATAGGGTGGTTTAAGAGAAAAATTTTAGAATGATAGCATACCAACTTACCTTCTTACATCAAAGCTGCTCAAATAACATACCCACTTGCATTTGTATCCACTTTGAAAGGATTTCACAAGTTAGGCAATGCGAGAAATGGTGCTTGATTAATCTTTTTTTTAAGCTCATCAAAATATTTATGATGATTCTTTTCCCACTAGAAACTCTTACCGCTTGTTGTTATGGCATGTAGTGGTGTAGATATTACTGAAAAGTAAGCAATAAAATTCCATAGGAAATGTGTTTCCCCATCAAAGCTCCTAGGTTCAGTAACATTAGTAGGAACTATCCAGTTTATAATGAATTCGATATTTGTGGGGTCTATCTTGAGTGCCCCTCCACCTATCACTTACCCCAAATACACTAATTAGTGTTGAGAAAAATCACATTTCTTGAGATTATCTAGAAACTAATCCGTTTTCAATCACTAACACCTATAAGAGATGTGAAATGTGCTCCTCCCAATTAAATATATGAACCAATATATCATCCAAATACACTATAACAAATGAATATAAATATGGGCATAACAAATCATTCATTGGTCTCGTAAATGTAGCTAGTGTATTACATAAACCAAAAGGCATGACCAACCATTCATACAAACATTTCCTTTCCTTAAAGACAATTGTTATAGCGGATTTCACCACTCTAGGTGAATCACACTTTGTATGGCCTTCCCCTGTCCCGCTCCAGACTCTTTATACCCCATGGACCATATTTTATCCTTTGATGTTTCCTTGATCATCCCTAAAACTATATAAAAGATGATATATGCGGCTTTTTCCCCTATAACCGCATACATCGGGATGTGTGCATAATCCAAATCCTTTTGGAGTTTTCCTTGACATGGATCCGACTCATTTGACTCCTGGCCTTCCATATGCCTTGAGATCGCTCGGATTCGACCCTTCATTATCCCTTGTGAAGCTATATAAGGAACCCCTTGGTACATTGAAGGCATATAGAGAGATTGAAAGCAACGAAACTATAGTCCATTGTTGCCGAAATTTATACTTGAGTCTGCATCCCTTTGTCCCTTTGGAGCACTGTTTTGTTCTTCCCAAGCTTGCCCTTTGTTAGTGAGCTTGCTATCATGAGATGGAGGATTGAGGTGGTGGAGGCCCAAGTGGGGGATTCAGTTTCTCCGATTTGCAGACGTGCCGTCAGAGGTCATATCTATCTTGTAATCTCCGATTTATATTAATAAGAACTATCTTTCCTTGTCCAATGATGTGTATTTGATTGAATATTGTATCCATTGGAATATGTCAAATGCTTTTACATTATTGATTATATATGCTAGAATAGATCTAACACCATGATATATAGTATGCTTGTATTGTTTACTTGTTGTTGAGGAAGTATTATATCAATTCAAGCTGAAGATTGGAAAGCTCAACGGGGATCTACTTCAACCGTCCGGAATAAGGTATGAGGTCTGATCCTTTAGTGTTAGACATTTTATTTCTATTGCATATTGGGAAAGATTGATTTCTAGAGTCAAACCTGTCTGTTGTGGTACCCCAAGCCATATGACATTCTCTCCGTAACAGAATTGGCGATTCCACTAGGGATGTTCCTTGTTTTTATTTGGGGGTTTGCGGGCACAATGGGCTTGATATTATTGACTTGCTCTTGATTTCTCTATGTTTCTGTGTCGCATTTTATAGTATGTTTGTCCATTGACACTCCCCTTTATTGGTTTGGCCTTGACCTACTTTTTACCACTGCCTTCTCTGTATACGTGGACTTTTGGTTAAAAGTTGCGTACATGCGCAGATTTCTGGCTAAAAGTCGCGTACATACGCAGCTGTTCTTTATACAATCGCATACGTCCTCCATTTTGGCGAGTTTGATGTTGTGGGAAGTTGTTGGGTGGGTTGTGAGTGTGGTTGGGTCTTCCTTGGGTCTAATGTTGTCTGTTGGATGCTTCTTTTGTGACCAGAGACCGTTCTTTCATTGATTTTTCTTTGAAAGTAGTTTTAGTCATTTTTCCTTTTTGTTTTTCCATTAGTGCATTACTCTTTTTGTCTTGGTGTCTTGCTGGGCTTGTCTTTTATATTTGCTGCAGAGACTGAGAGTTTTAGATGACTTTTATTGCATTTTTCATTCTTTTATATTGAAAAATACATAGTTGCACTCTTAGTTGCATCTTAGATATGGATTTGAGGAGGTACTTGCATTGGATTGCTTGGATGAGAGTTGTGTTTAGGCTTTCATATAGGAAGGATTGCATTCGAATTTGGAAAGGAATATATATTTATGCATCTCATGTAGTGGCATACCCTATTTTTCATTTGACAAAGATTGCACTTAGCATTGTTTGTTATGGTGTGCACTTTTATTTCACTGCTGAGTCTTCATATCACTAGTTGCATGGCCATTTCCCTTTGAGTAATTACAACCAATTAAAATCAACGCTAAATTAAAATGAATTACACTCTTTTCTTTTCTAGGGTGCACCAACAAGCTTAGGTTTTAGGATCTTGGAATAGTTCATTGTAAGTAAATTATCCAATATCACTAAACAACAACATCTAGGTGTCTATCTAGGGAGTGTGTGAAATCCTTGGTATAACCATTGTTCTCAGGATCCTCCTCTCAAACAGGAGTTAAGCATGAGGCAGTGTGAGCGGTTATTGATTGGGATGACCCCTAGTCATAACTGAGTAGCACCGAAGATATTTCTAGGATTGTATTCATATCTGGGGGCTCTTTCAAGAGTTTCAGGCTTTGCTACCCTGCCCATACGGTCAATCCCACCTACGACTATCCACCTGAGCTTTGATTATATTGAGGTGACCTTAGTGACCTTACCTAGGATATCGAGGGGGTACTTGTAGAGTTTATTCTGCAGGTGTCCCAGCTAGGTAGAGGTCGGACAGCACAGTCACTTTACGCGTTGAAGCTGAGGGCCACTATAATTGGTTACATACCTCCGCTTGTAGTGTATGGTATTTTCAAGCCTCTCCTAGGCGAGACATACCTACTGCATTCGGGAGCTCACATATCCTCCCCTTGGTTTGCTTGTATTTTGGATGTAGATTTTCTTAGGAGTGTGCTCTTTGTGCGCTAGTTGGCCTTTGGGATCGTGATGACTTGAGTATATTTATGCTCTCTTGAGTTTGGGTCCTTTTATTTTCAGCATGCCTGGTATCTTATCACCCGTCCTTGGTCCTAGTACGGACTCTGGTGTCAGACTTGGGGGCATCACAACCCCTTTCCGTGCTCATAGATTTGGGAATGGTCATATTCCATCCTCTACTCCATTTGTGGAGGATTTTTATTCCCTTCACTCGGTCTTTACACCGGTGGTCACCCTCATGGGGTGGTAGTGGATGCGTGAACGTTGGGTCTACACCTTATCGTCCTTTTTATGTCCCATTGTTCACTGCATTGTTTCTTTGGGTGCTTTTGTCATGATCATTCCTCCCTATATCTTATAGTTTGGATTCTTTATTGACTATTTTGGGTTGTTTTGGACTAATATGGTTGTCATGTAGGGTCCACTTTTTGTACACTCTCTCCGAGGGTCCACTTATGCATGACCTTATGACCATGTCACCATGACCTTAGGTACGAACCCATTCCATGGTATCACAGAACCTTCATACTATTGTTAGAAGTGGTACTATGTGAATGGTAGAGCTTTCCTATACATGGGTGTCCTAGTTATCTCCCTTTTGCATTTGGTACCCATGCTATGAGTCCTCTCTTAGGTCCGAGAGTCCCTTTTAGTCCTGCCATGTCCTTGAGCAAGAGATTCATACTCCTCTTGAATATTATGCTGACCTGTTTCCCACCGAACTCCCCCTATGTCAAGTTGTGAATGCATTATCATGAGCTTTGCCTACCTTATTGAGCTTTATGATGGCTCCCCTGACATTGCGTTTCAGCCATATAGACCGAGCTTGTCTCATGTCTAGCCATGCAAATCCATTTTTTATATCCTTTGCAGCTTGATTTCCCTTTTTACCGGGAGGGGATTTTCCCCCGAGTGTCGATATCCTACACATGTATCCTTGCATTGAGCATAGGTATGTTCCACTGCTTGGAACTAGTTTGTTTTCCCTGATGACACTCGTCTCCTCCTAGTTTGTAACTATAAAGCTAGTTTATTATTTTTTCAAGCTTTTCAAATAACTGAAAAAGTCCAAAAAAATAAAAAAACCAAAAATCCGGACAAGGAAAGATGTTATCTTTGGCAGTTGTCGAGTCGTGTCGCCTTCGAACAGAGCACTGTATATCACATCCATTGGTTGGGTTATAGTTTGACTTAGGAGCTATACTCATTATCTGAGTTTATCTCCACTGACTGGTTAAGCTTCCAGTCCCTATGGAGCCTTTGTTGATGCCTCATGTGTCACAGAGATGTCCCAGTTTGTATATCGAGTCTATGTTTCCTTCATTCAGTCACCATACATGATTATGCTCTTGTTCAAAGGAAGTTGAAACCTGTTTCGGCCATTCCTCAGTTATCTTGACTTTGCATGTCGGCCATTCCCCGTATAGTTACTGGTTTGTGCACTGTATGATCGAGTCCTTCCACATTAGACAGCTTTGCTGAGTACCTCGTGTTGGATGATGGGGGATGCCTTAATGCCCTCCTTCCAGTGGATTTCATCCCATCGACTTCAGATCATTTATTCTGGGATTGGAATCTAGAGTCCTTTTGAGTGCCTTGAGACTTGCAGTCATCAGTGGCAGGTTCTCTCGCCATCGACAGTTTCTTGGGAATACATCAATGTCCCCTGATCGATGGATTCTCTCAGGTGTTCGACCTCAACACATCTATTCACACTTGTTAGTTTGCACTCTAGTACCTTGATCCCCATTATCATTATTAGTGGGTAATCTCGCATCTGTTAACGGTATACATCAATGACCGGTAATCAGACGATGGACTACTATGTTCGACCTCGACACCTCTATTCACATAGTAGGACATGTACTCGTAGTGGTTTGTGTAGAAGACCTTCCATACTGGTGGCATCTCTTATATGCTACCTCCTTGATCGTGCCAGTGTTCATGAGATTTCAGCTCTCATGACTTGATTCCAGTGTATGTCAAACATTTCCAGCCACTATGGAGATCTTGATCTACTGTATATCTTCAGCCATTTTGGAGATCATGGTCCTTTGTATATCTTCATCATGGAGATTTTGATCTATGTATATTGTACGTGGCGATGACCACATATGTGATATCATGTATTATGCTTATTCATGGCCATTGTACTCTTATGTATCCGGGACTGCTATATGTACTTGTAGTTGTATGCAGAGTTGTATCATTGTACTATGATGATTGGGTGGCTGGTCTTCCATTTGGGATCCTTCATCACTCCACTTCTGGGATGGACTTATAATGTATTTCGGCCATTGTATGACCCCTCTGACCTCACACATTAGGGGGCATCTGTTATAGCGGATTTCACCACTCTAGGTGAATCACACTTTGTATGGCCTTCCCCTATCCCTCTGCAGAATCTTTAGACCCCATGGACCATATTTTAGTCTCTGATGTTTCCTTGATCATCCCTAAAACTATATAAAAGATGATATACTCGGATTTTTCCTCGATAACCGCGTACATACGTGGGTTTGACCCCTATAACCACGTACATCGGGATGTGTGCATAATCCAAATCCTTTTGGAGTTTTCCTTGACATGGATCCGACTCATTTAACTCCTAGCCTTCCATATTCCTTGAGATCGCTCGGATTCGACCCTTCATTATCCCTTGTGAAGCTATATAAGGAACCCCTTGGTACATTGAAGGCATATAGAGAGATTGAAAGCAACGAAACTATAGTCCATTGTTGCCGAAATTTATTCTTGAGTCTGCATCCCTTTGTCCCTTTAGAGCACTGTTGTGTTCTTCCCAAGCTTGCCCTTTGTTAGTGAGCTTGCTATCGTGAGATGGAGGATTGAGGTGGTGGAGGCCCAAGTGGGGGATTCAGTTTCTCCGATTCGTAGACGTGCCGTCAGAGGTCGTATCTATCTTGTAATATTTGATTTATATTAATAAGAACTATCTTTCCTTATCCAATGATGTGTATTTGATTGAATATTGTATCCATTGGAATATGTCAAATGCTTTTACATTATTGATTATATATGCTAGAATAGATCTAACACCATGATATATAGTATGCTTGTATTGTTTACTTGTTGTTGAGGAAGTATTATATCAATTCAAGCTGAAGATTGGAAAGCTCAATGGGGATCTAATTCAACCATCCGAAATAAGGTACGAGGTCTGATCCTTTAGTGTTAGACATTTTATTTCTATTGCATATTGGGAAAGATTGATTTCTGGAGTCAAAGCTGTCTGTTGTGGTACCCCAAGCCATAGGAATTTCGCTCCGTAATAGAATTCCTATTCCTATTTCTCTCCCCAATGGAGTCACCAATTCTGTTACGGAGAGAAATTCCTATGGCTTGGGGTACCACAACAGACAGATTTGACTCCAGAAATCAATCTTTCCCAATATGCAATAGAAATAAAA